>JASANH010000781.1:600000-920402 GCA_030248295.1 Mesodorylaimus sp. YZB2_4 | reverse complement strand
TAGACCAGCCAACTCCTAAGCCATCCCTGGTCAGCGTGTATGCGTACAATAGTGGCTGGGCTAAGCTTTTTAGCGTCTGTGATAACAGACCTTTTTTGGATATGATAACACTGTTTTTCGCCTATGCACTTCCCAGGAAAATCCATCGTACGCAGATAGAACTTTACAGGCACGTTTGTAGTTGTACATAGTACCTACTCTTATTCATTTGCAGACTGTATTATTGAAGAAATTTTTTCTGTGACAGCGGGTTTTTAATCAGCGGATATATATTTATATGTACATTCAAAAAAGCTATTCATAATTGCCTATGCTATTCCCTTCACGATTCACTGATTCTCGAGTCACCGAGAAAGTTTCTTCGTACCAATAGTGCATTCATATCTCAAAACCAATGTGATTTGACTCGATCGCGAGTGATCACCTCGAGCTGAAATGGTGGTCTTGTACAAAAGGCACTGCAAAGATTCAAACAAGCTTACCTTGTTGTGCATAGTCGACGATCCCTTGATCTACTGTAAAGGTGACTACTCTCAGCCAAAAGTCATTGACTTCTGTTGCCCGCCCAGCACCACGTGGAGGTGGTAGTCATTGCTGAGCACCCGTCCTTTTATTTTAGGAAATTACTGCAAACAGGACGGGGAGGTACAGGAGTTACCTCACTATGCTGGCCAGATAATGGTGAGAAACGATTTTGATGTTTGCTGGCCAGCACGTTTGCAGTGGGCAATATGCAGACTGTTTTCCTTTTTTTACATCTTATCTATATTTACAGCATAGAAGAACACATTTATACAGTACATATGTTACTGGCACTTTCATTCTGTACATCTAGGACTTCAATAACATGCTTATAGCGAATAATTGTCACGAGGTTTTTTAGTGTTTCAGATTTTTATATTATTCAGCTATATTTCCAGCCTCTTTTACACTTTGTACATGCTGTTCGCTCGAATATACCGTACTGTACGACACGCCCCACATTACAAGATGCTGATAGAGACAGCAGGACGAGGTGGTTTTATCCTCTCCAACATCAAGAAACTTATCGTTTTCAGACCGTCTGGTATTGTGTCTTCACTGACCCGGCTGTCATTGCACAGCCACCATGAGTGCCACGTCGTGCATAAGCACGATAGTGACCAGAAGTCTGTGCGGTCAAAGCCGATGTGTTCGATTGCGGCGACAGCTCGATACGTCTCCCAGATAATATTATTAGGTCCGCATTGAACTCCTTTACTCGAGCCAAGTTGGCTGTCCCGCTTCGTATCGAAAAATCCACTTTTTTTTTGTTTTTGGGTTGTGTTTTTTTGTGGTTTTTTGTTTTTTTTGATTTTTTGTTTCTGTTGTTTTGTGTTTGGTTTTTTTTTTGTTGTTTTTGTTGTTTGTTTTTTGTTTGTGTTTTTGTGTATTGGTGCTGTGTGTAGTATTTGGTGTGTTTGTTGTGTCTGGGGGGTTTTGTGGTTTTTTCGTTTTGTTGTGGGTTTATTTGTGTTTATGTTGTTTTTATTTTTCTGTTTGTTAGGCTTGGTTGTATGGTTGTTTTGGGGATTTTTCTTTTGTTGGGTGGGGTGTTGTATGGTTGGTGTTGTGTTGTATGGGGGTGGAGGGGGTTTGGTGTTGTTGCAGTAGTGTGTATGGAGGGAGTAATTAATTGTCTGTGCTGCCTGGGACAATTATAGTATCGAGGAGATGATGGGATTCAGAGCCGAAAAAGAGAAAGTAGCCCAAATTGCTCCGCAAAGGAATGGGGAAAGGCAATCGAAATTGTGTCGATTCTCTTGATTTTGATCGAAAGCGGGACAGCCAACTTGGCTCGAGTAAAGGAGTTCAATGCGGACCTAATAATATTATCTGGGAAGACGTATCGAGCTGTCGCCGCAATCGAACACATCGGCTTTGACCCGACTTCTGGTCACTATCGTGCTTATGCACGACGTGGCAACTCATGGTGGCTGTGCAATGGCAGCCGGGTCGTGAAGACACATACGACGGTCTGAAACGTTTGTTGTCTTGATGTTGGAGAGGATAAAACCACCTCGTCCTGCTGTCTCTATCAGCATCTTGTAATGTGGGGCGTGTCGTACAGTACGGTATATTCGAGCGAACAGCATGTACAAAGTGTAAAAGAGGCTGGAAATATAGCTGAATAATATAAAAATCTGAAACACTAAAAAACCTCGTGACAATTATTCGCTATAAGCATGTTATTGAAGTCCTAGATGTACAGAATGAAAGTGCCAGTAACATATGTACTGTATAAATGTGTTCTTCTATGCTGTAAATATAGATAAGATGTAAAAAAAGGAAAACAGTCTGCATATTGCCCACTGCAAACGTGCTGGCCAGCAAACATCAAAATCGTTTCTCACCATTATCTGGCCAGCATAGTGAGGTAACTCCTGTACCTCCCCGTCCTGTTTGCAGTAATTTCCTAAAATAAAAGGACGGGTGCTCAGCAATGACTACCACCTCCACGTGGTGCTGGGCGGGCAACAGAAGTCAATGACTTTTGGCTGAGAGTAGTCACCTTTACAGTAGATCAAGGGATCGTCGACTATGCACAACAAGGTAAGCTTGTTTGAATCTTTGCAGTGCCTTTTGTACAAGACCACCATTTCAGCTCGAGGTGATCACTCGCGATCGAGTCAAATCACATTGGTTTTGAGATATGAATGCACTATTGGTACGAAGAAACTTTCTCGGTGACTCGAGAATCAGTGAATCGTGAAGGGAATAGCATAGGCAATTATGAATAGCTTTTTTGAATGTACATATAAATATATATCCGCTGATTAAAAACCCGCTGTCACAGAAAAAATTTCTTCAATAATACAGTCTGCAAATGAATAAGAGTAGGTACTATGTACAACTACAAACGTGCCTGTAAAGTTCTATCTGCGTACGATGGATTTTCCTGGGAAGTGCATAGGCGAAAAACAGTGTTATCATATCCAAAAAAGGTCTGTTATCACAGACGCTAAAAAGCTTAGCCCAGCCACTATTGTACGCATACACGCTGACCAGGGATGGCTTAGGAGTTGGCTGGTCTATCTCGGCAGCGCACAGGAAAGAACAAATGGAATAAACTAAAAAGTAAGGTTGCTGGCAGGATTCGAACCTCCGACATCTCGTTTCATGCTCGTAAGCATTACCTACTGGGCCACTCTAGCCCGCCTGAGTTGTGATTGCTTGAGCTACCGAGTAAACGCATGAAACGTGAATGACCGCCAAATGCTGGCGCACGCTACACGGCGAGGTTATGCGTTTTAGTGAGTAAGAACTTGATTTCTAGACTGTCAAGAAAAACTCTGCAAAAACTTTTATATGCATCCTATGGCCAGTAACTTGTATAATCTTTCCCGCCTATGCGCAAATTTTCTGCTTGCCTTTACCCACACTTTTTAAGAAGAAACTCTCTTGCAAAATAAACCAAAACCAGGCGCCTTGCGCACGCGCGCCCGTTACTTTGCGGTCGCAAACACTAATTTCGTTGCAGTCACGAAGGGGCGGAGCAAGGGGTATAAAAGGGCGAAAATAAGCAATATGAAGCAATTTCTACTAGTCTTTTTACTCGTCAAGTTTTCTCTTTGGTTATTGAAGAAATGGCTTTAAATTTTCCTTATGCTTTTCCCGTTGCTCCTCAAACGTATGCCGCGCCCCAGCTAGCGATTCAGCATCATCAACAGCCGCAACAACTCCAGGTCATGGTCTTCGTCGTGCCATTTCCGAGTGGTGTCATTGACAATGGACGCGGTGGATTTGCTGGTGGCCAAAATGGACTCAGTGGCGATGGTGGATTCGGTGGCGGTCGAGGCGGGTTTGGTGGCGGTCGAGGCGGGTTTGGTGGCGGTCGAGGTGGGTTTGGTGGCGGTCGCGGTGGGTTCCGTGGCGGTCGAGGTGGGTTCGGACGTGGTCGTGGTGGGTTCGGACGTGGTCGTGGTGGGTTCGGACGTGGTCGTGGTGGGTTCGGACGTGGTCGTGGTGGGTTCGGACGTGGTCGTGGGCGTGGGCGTGGTCGTCGTGGTGGACAGCAAGCCTCTGTCCAGCAACAAGCGCCGGCCCAGCAACAACAGCAACAAGCGCCAGCCCAGCAACAACAGCAACAAGCGCCAGCCCAGCAACAACAGTGACTGCCGATGAGTGACACTATGCTCCGTCGTGGTGATTGTAATGTGTAAGCATTCAAAAAAAATATGCTTTGGTTCTTGATTAGTTTTACTATCAGTATACTGCCCCATAAATCGCACATAAGCCTAATCTCGGAAAATCTTGATAGTAACAGTGTTGTTGAATAACATGTTTTGAATTCAATGGGCACACCAGTTTGTATACCAACTCACATAAGAAGACTGCGCTGATCAGGTGAAGAATGGTGTCGCTGTTGTCGTGCAGTGCGGCTATATCAGCTGCCGAGATAGACCAGCCAACTTCTAAGCCATCCCTGGTCAGCGTGTATGCGTACAATAGTGGCTGGGCTAAGCTTTTTAGCGTCTGTGATAACAGACCTTTTTTGGATATGATTGTTTATGTGGTGCACTCTTTTCCGACACCTACCAATCTGCTTGTATGCGTGGCCCGTGCGGTCCTTTGGTAAACTTCTCTCCTCATTGTTTCACCTTGCTTCGTCACTGCATTCCAAGAATAAGTATTACGCCCAAGTATTGGCTTCTGATCAAGTGATCATAAGAAGGTCTGTGGTATATGTAATGATAGAACTGATCAGCATGGCTGAGGATGAACAGGTCTCCATGTTCAAGACGAAGTATGGTGGCGAAGGATTGATTCATCAGGGTTATCAGTATCGGAAGGAGAGCAAACGATTGGCGGATGGTTCGTTGATTTGGCGATGTGTGAACAATAATTGCACAGGCCGATTGCAAACGACACCAAATTTTCGCCTTCCCCAAGTCCGAGGTCGACAACATAATCATCTGCCAAATCCCGAAGCATGTTCTGTCTGTTCGTCTGTTACTCGCATGCACGAACGAGCCGGTACGAAAACAACATCGATACCAATGATTTACCGAGAGGAATCTGCAACTTTGGCAGGAAATTCAGGTGCTGCTGCTATTCTTCCGAGTCAACACAGCATTTCAACTGCATTGTACCGTGCGAGAAAAAAAAAGTGAGTGCAGAGTATGTACTAATGGCGTGACTATTCATTGGATTGCATACTATGCAGTAATGTAATAAATCAACAGGCGCGGTAGCTGCCTGTTTAGCCCAGCCACACAGACGCGCAATGTTAAGCGGGCAACTTTGCTCGTCCATAACTCGACAACAAATCTACAAAAATGCACAAAATTTTGGGGATGAGCTATGTTTGCCATGGCCAATAATCGTGCAAAATTTTATGAGAAACGGCTCAGCCGTTCTCGAGATCCAAAATGCACGTTTTGCTGTTCCAGAGATGACGACGGAAGACGACGACGACGACGACGACGACGACGACGACGAAGACGACGACGACGAAGTACTTAAGTCCTGTCCACAGCAATAACCACTGAAGCTACGGACAACGGAGTTGGTTTTTCTGAAAGCTCTCATGGCGCGAAGTATTCTTTTGAGGGTGTGATTTCAAGATTCGAGCTAATTAATTTTTTGAGCTCCAAAAACTGAATTTTAAGGCGTACCACCAGCAGGCGGAATATTTTTATTAGCCGTGCGGCGCGCGCTGTTTCCGTTAGCCGTAGTTACCCTTCGTTTAAATTAAGTACTGGACGAGACGAGTCTTCTTTTCTGTTCAGATTGGTTGAATTTTTTGCTTCAGTTTGGTGGATTAGTAGTTGGGTTGTTTTCTATTGTTTTGATTTCTCAGCCAAGTTTTTGAAAAATTCACTCGCGATCTGTAGTAAAGAATAGGCCTATGTGTTGCGGAAATTGAGCCCGTTGGCCACCAGAAAATAACTCGAATGTAACTTTTTTTTGCTGGCACAACCGGCACATTACGGAAACAGCACAACCGGCAATGGAGTGTGAAAACCCCCCGCTTATCAACAGCCGCATTAGTTTGCTGTTCAGCCCAGCCTCTCTGGAACTCATGCGCGGTAGGCTGCAGTGACAGAGCATTACGTGCGAACCTTCTTTGTACGAAATTTGCGTCAGCTCAGGAGGGACCAGACGACAAATTTCTTTCATCTATTCTGAATTCCTAGCCCAAATGTAGGTGCGAAAAAGCATTATTATTTCTAAAAAAATCTGTTATCAGACAACAAAAAGGTTAGCCCAGCCACCCTACTATGACCAAATGCGAGGCAAACGAGGTTGGCTGGGCTCCATCGGCGGCGTTTGTAGGAAAATTGTGATCAAATAGAACTGCTACTGTCACTACAAAAGTGTAACAGGGCGTCCCCTACCTTAGCCACTTCATTCAGGCAATAGAGAGATGGAAACACAAGGCCCGATGGTCGTTCTAGTGCTGAAGGTTGTACGCCCAAAGCTATTAGCATGCTGGCTCCAAAGAAGCTGAATTTCCTGTTCTAGTGTCACTAAGTAGGTGCTACACATGCAGTCCTCGTGCTGTCACGGCAGATGCAACCTCACTGCATGCAGCAAGTCCTCACTGTTCCCCAAGTAAGTTCGAGGTAACAGAAGGGGATCGTATTCCAAAACTCCAAACTTCTGTACTTACTCCAAAATACGAATAAGTGTATTCGTGTGGGTACTAGCCTTTTGTGAAAAACAGAATAAAATCCCGCAGGGAGTCGGCCCCACGACTCCACGAGGTACCGAGTACATCACAGAGACATACGTTGTGGGTGAGTGTGGAAAAACGATTGTGAGCCCCGCCCTGAAGGCATCATAAAAGATATATCACGTCCTCATAAGTATAACCCACTCAAGCATGTGCCGCCGAGGGAGCCCAGCCAACCCCGTTTGCCTCGCATTTGGTTGTAGTAGGGTGGCTGGGCTAACCTTTTTGTTGTCTGATAACAGATTTTTTTAGAAATAATACAGTAGAGTGCATAGGAGTGACTGTAGCGCAGTGCAGAAGAATGCCTACTGCACATATGTATTGTCAGTATATCAGTATGGCATTTAGCATACAGTATGTACGTATACTGAAAAATTGAGCAAAACCAGAGACGACTACGTGTCATTGCTACGGGATTTAAAAGACTTGGCCACGAGGAATGGTCTCAACTTCAGACCAAACACGATTTGCAGTGATTTCGAAACCGGATTGATCCCGGCCGTGCAAGAAGAATTTCCACTCGCTGTTCATCGAGGGTGCTATTTCCATCACACGCAAGCCATCTTCCGACATATCCAAGCATTGGGGTCCAACAAGCTTATCGTGATGACGAGGACATACGCACGCAAGCCAGACAGTTGATGGCCATTGGATTCGTTCCCCCACATCAAGTGCGACAAGTATTTCAGCAGCTTAGGCGACAAGCTGATGCACGGCTGGTTGCATTGTTTGATTACTTTGAAAACCAGTGGCTCAACAATACGACAGTCGAAATGTGGAACGTATTTGGTTTGGATCGCAGGACGAACAACGACTTAGAAGGTTGGCATCTTCGTTTCAACAATGCGGTCGCCAAGCATCATCCCAATATACTTGCTGATTGAACGGATTAAAGAGGGACAAGCCACTACAGAAGTCATGTTGCAGCAGCTATACGCAGGACAACAGGTGAACAGGCCAAATCCACGTTACATTGCGATCAATCGACGCATTGACGAGGCCAGGGGCTCCTATACACGAGGGGAGATCGATGTGTTCGCATACTTGCGCAGGATTAGTTATAATCTTTACGCGAAAGCCTAATCGTCTTACACGTTCGTAGATGCTTCTGTATATTTTACCTATCTTATTATTTTACATACTATACGTACAGTAGATGGCTGAAAATGGCTATTATTTATATAATGTTTCATGTCTAGGCTATGCTGCACATTAATATGCCTAGGCCACGACGACAGTATTTTCAAATTATTTCACTGTTGTGTAGATTCTCTATTTGGATTTAGCACAACGCAGTAAAAGTACATCGCTCTAATGCATGAAGCCAGAATAAGGGACGCACTATTGCAGAGAGCAGTATTGTGAGGAGCAGTAATGAGGTGGCGCACGAGCGCGCAAAGCAAGAATGAGGGCGCCAGAACATATGGAGCAGTAACGTGGTGCGCAGTAGCGTTGTTATGCCCTGAAGACAGGTGTACGATGAGAATTATGATAGGAGCGCAACGGCCCATCTTATTATAAGCTTTTGTTTTCTAGTGCATTGCATTTATTAGGTTCAGTGCACAAAAATAATTATAATAAGACGTCTTGTACGCATTATTCTTCAAAGCGCTTTTAAGTTTAATCCCTTCCTGAACGAAGTTCACGCACGTCCTTAGTGCTACTGGCCAGAAACGCTGTCCCTCCTACTGCGCTCTATAATTTAGATCGTGCCACTAGCAGTTTTAGCCAGCGGGACAGCTCGTCCTTTTATGGGCATAATGTCAGAATGACATCGATTCTTAAAATTAGCCGAGTGAAGCGCACTTACCGCAGCATGGCAGAACTGCTGACGCAAATTCTCCAGCGGGGTCCTATTCAAGTGCATTTATTCAATGCTTGCACTTTTTCTTGGAGAAATGCCAATGTCGCGGATATTGCCGCGTCATTGCCCTTTTACGTGCACGTAGGCAAACCAATGATTGACAGTTGGCCTGATACCAAGTGCCAATACTGTTTTACCAATACACTGATAACGGACTCTGTTGAGGGCAATGGAATACCTAAGACATTTATATACTGACAAGTTTTGTACTGAATTTTGGTGCGAAACTTATCAAGCTCAGCTCACAATCAGACACAAAGCGTTTTTGTGCAGCCCAAATACCCAACCGCTAGGTGGCGTGATGTTCGCTCGTCGGGTAACATAATAACTCTGCGGAAAATTACCGCAGTAGAATTTACTTCAACGACTCGAAAGATAAGGTCATTGTTTATTTTTTCGACAACAATGAAGTGGTTACCCAACTAAGACATCATCAAATTATAGCACAGCTCTGGCACAGGCGGATATGAAATTTGACTCGACATACCCGCTTGTGTACTCTTTAGAGAAATCAAACTCGTGGCCATACCTGCATTGTCCGAACTTGTGTTTCATTAAATTTATTTCATAATTAGTGCAACTCTTTTGCATTATATTCTTGGCAGAGATACACTGGAACTTGATCTACGTTTAGCCGAGCCCCCTAATGGTCCTTTCCTATGATAGGGCAATAAATATAAGTCCTTGACTTGATGGTGAGTCCTGTCCTCGACCGCATCTGCCCGAAGACGTGAACTACGAACACCGTGATAACGAATTTGAGATTCGCAATATTGAAACAATGAACGCAAGGCGTCCAATAGGCAATTGGCTTTCGAAAATTTTCGACCAGCAAATACCATGAGCAGTTCAACAAAACCGTAGAAAGGTAGACCTGAAACTATATTTTACCGTTGATATGCAAGTGAAGTATTAAAAGGGCTTACCCACCTTGTGTGTACTGACTAACCCATTCTCGGGATAACTGTGAGTACAACGTGTCCAATTCTTCCACACTGACCACATCGCCCAAAGAGCATTTCCTGAAAAAATCGATTGTGCGCATGGTTTGAAACCTTCGTAAATGTTTACCGCCAAAAATTTGTACAACAAAGGAGCCTCCTCAGAATGCTGCAGTGCTGTACAGCTGCCAAACCGGCCAATATGCAAGTAAGATGTTGGCTAGCTTGGTTGTGTTCTGGCGGAAGATACATTTCAGTACAGTACCGAACAGTATCTCGCAGTCAGGCCAGCAGCGCTGTAGTTTTACCAGCCACATGGTGAGATGTTTTGTTCGTGTTTATACCCCCCCCCCCCCTAAAGCTACATACCTTGAGGACTCTTCTATAAACTACAGCATAATAGACCATTTAACAGGTATCGTAAACGCGGAATTCGAATTTACCGCTGCAAGCCGCTTATGGCACTTTTACATGGATAAAAAGTTCCTCTCTTTAAACATTGTGCGGGTCCTGCTCTTTTTAAAGCTTTTTTAACAAGATAGCAGCAGCTTCTGGCCGTTTTTTGAAAGGAAAATCAAGTGAAGCTAAAAATCAGGAAAACTGTCGAATTAAAATTTTTGTCAATACGACTTGCGCACACGTTTAAAAGTGAGGTGCGTTTAGTCGATGCGACATTGTCATAAGCGGATTTTGAGGCGGGAAATTTAAGTTTGGCAATGTACGAAGCCTGTGAAGTGGTCTCTGCTGATCAGTGCCAGTGATGGTTACTGTTACATGCCATGTTGCTCTCATACAGCAGGCTAGCTACTGTCATAAATTGCATGTGTCGACGGAAATAAACTTTCCTCCGTGAAAGATGAATTGTTTTCTTCCACCACCTGGTCGACGTGTAGTTGGTCAATACAGCACTGCAGGCCTGACTGTGATTTACTGTACAGTCCTGCATAAATCTCTGCGATAAATTCGAAATGTGTCTCCCCTGAAAAACCCTTGCAGGGCTTTCCAGCATTTAATTTGCGCCAACATTTCCTTTAACAGGTCGGTCCTGCTGGCCCTTCGCGCAATTATTTACTTTTTTATCCCGCCTAGCCCTGGCTTACTTGACAAAATTCCTACACCCGCTCATTGATATTTCCACTGTTTTTCGAATATTGACGAATTGCATAAATAAATAAGCTGCCTTATCCAACACCAGAAGTGGAGCGCATGTGTACCCAAATTGAGTTGGGAAAATCTCCGATAAGCACGAACGTTGTCCAATATTGACTAATTCAGAATCGTCAGAACCATGTTTTTTTGGTTTTTGTTGGCTATGATTTTGACCCCTGGATTGAGGAGGTGATTCGTGTTGCGCGATTCGACGTTGATCACGTAATCGATCCATGAGCAAAAGTAGAGTATCCCTGACCAACGGCACTTTGATAGCTTCATCCACTACGCTAATACCGCTCGGATTGGTTTGTCCATCCTCGTGAGAAATACTCAAACTCGGACATGCGTTTATCTCCAACAGAATCGGGCGTAAATTTTTGTCCAAAATAACATCAAAACCTAAGATCTGAAAAAATTAGGTGCAGCTTAGAATTCCAGATATTTCAAAAACCTTGCATTTATTTCATGTGGGTACAAAAATTAGGGACTCAGAGAAAATTTTTCTGATCCGACTTGTATTTATAAAACACATGTTTTAAAAATTTAAGGTCATGTAAGTCAGCTAAGTTTTCAAACATTTTACTGTTATCAATAATAAATCCTATGTATCGCCGTATATGTCTTCCACTAAATTATACTAGCGTAGCCAACTTTTTTTGGTGACACTGAAACCAGGTTTTCATAAACTTCACAAGGTTTTGAACAACTATATATCCTGCATATATGTACATACTTGTTGGATATATAAATTCGCATATATCTATAAACATATACATGTATGTATATGTGTATGTATAAATGTACATGTATGTGTATGTGTATGCATACACGTACATACATGTTTATACATATATGTACGTATATATCTGTATGCATATTTGTATAAACATTTATTATACACATTAACATTATTAACATTTACTGTATGTATATATATGTTTATACATATATGCACAAATATATTTTTTGTGCATATTATTTACATAACATATATATATATAAAACATATATAAATATTTATATATGATATATATATATGTTATGTATACATTTTTGTTATATATGTTTTTAAATATATAGCATATATATATACATGTGTGTAAGTATAGGTATTAATTACAATAGGTGTGAAAAATGTATAATTATGAATAAAAATCATTATAAACTAAATATGTCATAAAAATGAAAAAATATCGAGGTAGATACAAAATAAATAAATATTTCAGTTTTTGTCGTTAATGTCTTGAAAAATATATTTTCTTACTGAAAATTTATATATTCGTTGTGTAGGGTATATAAATCATAAAATTCAGTTAAATATCCCACTCAGCAAGACTTGAACCCGCGCTTGATGATCATGATGATTGTCCATGTTTTACTAGATCACAAGCGCATGCAGATATGGGCAGGCGAGGATGGATATGACCTGACAGAACTGACACACTCTTTTTCACATCCCTATATAAAAATCGTTTTATACTTACATGAAAGCATTGAGGTCCGACACCACCATAATATTGATTTTCATATCTCAATATCAATTCCGGTACCAATGCCAAGACAGTTTTGACGACGATAGTTTTTATATCGTGCCATATTTTTCTAGTATCCACACCTCTAGCTTCCATTTGATGGAAAACGCTGCTTAATAATCTTTTGCTCCCTTGTTCAGTCGTACTTTTTGCATGAATAAAAGCATCGTGATTTTGTTTATTTAGTGAATAATTTGTCAAATGCATAAATGCTCGATTAGCATTGCCTGCCGATGGCAGTCGATATTGCTGGGTGCAGAATCTGGCTAAACCTTTGGAAGACAAAAGAGGGCTGATATGAGAATTAGACATCAAATCATGAAGTAAAAAAAATTTACCCCCAGTAGGATTTGAACCCGCGCCAAGGATTACTATAGGTGTCTGCTGTTCGATACTACGTATTTTCGGCAATTTACGGACAGAAAATTGACACGCGATCAGCTTTGAATAAAGAAACAACAAACTAATCAAGCCTGGGTGCAGTGGCGTACACAGGATTTGAGGTACGGGAGTGCTCACCAAAAAGTCAAACTTTATGCAAATTTTTGGATTTTGCTATGATGGCAAGGTAGAAAAATGACACAATGGCAAAATGTGCACAGGTGTGTACCTCGATACTCTCTGGGGAGGGATCATTTGCTCTCTTGCACCCCGGGCGCCCCCCGCATTGTGTAGGCGCCCAGGGTGGTAGGGTGGTGCACTCGTGCGGTAATCCCTGAGGCGCGGGTTCGACCCCCGCTTAAGTCTTTTTATTTCAATGCATACCTTCTCGTGCGATATAAATCACAAGTGGATTTAAACTTCGGATAACGCAATAAATTCTGAGATCGAATTTTAATTTATCTTGCATTAAATAAGGTTCAGCCACGTATTGTTGTACGATCTGTGGCTGATCTAAATGTTGTAATTGGCCTGGATTTTGAATCAAATATATTTTCTCTCCTTGTGCACCATCGTCAGGTTTTGCAATGAACCAAGTTGTTCGATGTTGATCATCGTTTGCGAATAATGAACATGCGGCATAGTAATCTTCATAAAATTCGTGCAATTGTGCCGGTAAAAACCACGAACGTGGATAAAAATCATATTGATTAGGAAATAATTTTTGCATTGCTGTTAATGCTCTGGTTAATGAAATTTTTTTGGCCAAGTCTGCCATACCTAGAATGGCAAAGTGGATTTTATATTTTTTTAATAGGTACGAGGGGAGTTAAAAAAGCTTTTAAAATTTTCTGGTCGGGCCCTGCACCACCCCTCGTAGGTACGTTTGCCTATAGCCTGATATGATAAGCCACCAGGTCTCTCGGCGGCGTCCCTCCGCGTGTCTCCACTAGGGAGCACCTCCACGCGAGGGCATCCTGGACTTGGACACCGACTTCCTTGGACGATGGTGAGCACTCGGGGCACCTCGACTGTACCGGATGAGTATGTGCGAGGTCAGCGAGGGTTTACGGTTCGCAAACCGACTTCCATCACCGGGAATTGAACCCGGGACGAATATCTACAACCCCTCGCTACCAAGCAATGGGCAGACAATAATTGCCGAACCGCGCTGCACTACGACGGCAGCTTTCAAAAAAGTTCTTGCAACTGGTATGAAAAAGGCAACGAATCCTTCACTATCTTCGACATAATCGGCTGCTAGTTATGACATTTTTCCCATCTTTCTCTGTGCCAATAATTTTTAGACTGGCCATCCAGCCACTCATAAGCTACTTCCAAATCATTCTTAACGAATCTCTCCCCCTTTAGGGAGTTTTTCATACCTTTGAAAACCTTGAAGTCGGTGAGTGCAGGCGGTAAAAGTCTGGTCTGGTAAAAGTCGCGGGGGCGCGGGGTCTGCGGGGAAAGTCTGGTGAAGGGCGGGTGGTAATGTAAAAAAAATATGCTGCCTGAATGCTTTTGAGGGAAAGAAAAAAATGCAAGTAAAAAGATTGTAATTTATTGTTTCAAAAGTGAATGTTTCGAAGGGCCTCTGCCAGGTTAAAGTGTTGGCTCCCTTGATTTTCCGGACTTCGTCCGTCCGGAGGAGAAAAGTTCTAATTCTACGGAAGAAGGTTGGCATGTTCTTAAAAAATGAATCGAAATTTCGAAGCTTGTCAGAATGCCATACAATGCAAGAGAATAGGGGTCGGCATTGAACACAATTTCTCCTCGAGTGCCACATTGTTGGCCTCATTTCCGTTCTAGCTTCCGCCGCCATATGGAACGAGGCAGGCGCGAACTGGCTGATATAGGTTAGTAGTATTGCGTGCATTTTTATAGGAAAAACATAGAAAAACCAGCAAGTTTTGGTTTAAAGCTGTCCATTCTTCACCATATCGCCAGAAGTCTTGAGTCAAATTTTCATTTTTTAATCCATTGCAAGATCAATTTTTCTGTTTAAGGTGAATCTAATCAAGCGGCTCGCCGTCTTATGTCATCCAGGACTTAACATATGGTAGAGCTGGATAAGACTGGCCATCTGGAGCAGCTGCAGCAGCTGGACAGTACTGCTAACTGAACCACGTTTTGCAGACTTTCTGGATACAGTGTTCATGATACAGTCAACTTTATTCAAACAGTTGCTAATTTATAATTTTGCTCATTAAGTAATATCTTTCAAAATGTATATGTATTTACTATGTTTATACCTGTTATAACATTTGTTACAATCTGTATTTCTATGATCTGTACAGCCTATACTAATTGTACATACTGTATATAAAGATATAATATGCACAGTAAACATGTATTAGTGAATAATATATATTCATCATGTATTAGTGAATATATATTAAATGTTAACGCTGTGATAAAAACTGCTGCAATATAGCGTAAGAATCAACTACTGTCGCAGGCTCGGGTATAATCAATGAGTATACTTTCAAGTCAACACCCGCCAGTAATGTTGGGCTACATCCACTCCAAACGTGATTCGAAATATAAAAAAAAACGCCTGATTTAAAGACTTACGATTTATGGGGCTCAGTGTTTTCTCATAAACCCTAATATGGGAGTTGTTGAGAAGTTAGGAGAGCAAATCAGAAATCTACAGCACCGCAACTTCATGGGTTTCATGCGTCCTTTTTAGCTACTAGTTATCTCATCTTAGACGCGTGGTACTTCTCACGTAAGGGCTTTTTTCTGCTTTGCTGTGAAACATTCGGCATCAGATGATGCATGATACAGGGAAACAACGAAGCACTAGAAAATGTAGGTCAGAAGTGTATGTACGAGTGTCTGGTGCAATGATAAGCCCCTACGCGCTACTGCACGTGGGCCTCCATGTGCACTGCACTTAAGCACGCGGCAGGCTGGAGAAGTTCGTTAAGAAACAGGAGCCAGCAGATGTGAAAAAAATTTGCAGACCTATGCTATTTAAGTACCTAAATTAGACTTACCTGGGAATTTGTTGACCCTGCCTGTCTTGACAATATCTTTCATGTCCGGATAGACGAATGCGTGCCAGTAAATATCACACGGCCTGCCATCCTCGCGACCATTGGGACACTGGAAAAAGAAAAAAAAATTAAAAAAAGCCACAAAAAATTTACAAGTCGCCACTTTTGGGGAACCGTAATCTAAGCACGCCTCGAATTTTTGGCACCAATTTAAATTGCAACTAAAACTTACATCTTTCCATCCCAACGTTTCCAAACACATTTTGACCACGGGCGCATTAGATCTAGCTTTCGAAGTATCCACGGTTACTTGGCGATTAATACTTTGTGGACGTTTCCTTTTTTGACCCGCTACTAAATTCGCATCATTCTCTTTGGCCTCGCCACTGATCACTTTGGCAGCCCGATCAGTCATTGGCGAGGTCACGGCGGGACTTCGGGCTCTGTTAATCCTGTGACTGGACAATCGATTTTGGATTTGTCGATTAGCAGCGGCCATACTTAACGATTGTAAATTTGGTGCTGATGGATGAGCTGGTGGCAAGTGAACGTGACTCGCAGTTGATGGCGAATGCTGTGGCAAAGGGCCGACATGAGAGACGGGCGGTAATGGTAAAATGGAATGTTTCTCCAACAGACCAGTCGAGCTGTTGCTTCTCAAAAGCACCATACTAATTGCTTCTTTCTCACTAATTAGTATTTGCTGGCAATTTTTCCCAATTCTTGCAAAACGACGGTTAGTTTGGAGACCGGTAGGCAGTCCCGATGAAAAAAGGAACGACTCGAACCACTGCCTTTCATAGACTTACACGAAAAACTAGTCAAACTTGGTCGAATCGGCCATTACGATTGAGAAGGTGGCATTGGTCTGGTTAGCGTGTGAGTTGCGCACCTGCTGGTTAGCTCGGCTACCTAGCAACCCATCCCCGACGATGTCCGCCCTCCTTCCCATTCAATATTCCTATCAAAGGGTGTCCACGGGCGTGGGTTGAAGCACTGGCGCGAAGCTATATTACTCGTCTTACAAAATAGGCGGCGTGGTGATTAGGTAGCACTGCACTTTTCTTACCGATCGATAATTCTTTAGAGAAGCTCAACAGTCCCTTCGAAGACAATGAATGTGATATGCTGCCTTCTTTACAAAAAAAGGTAGTTTCGTTTTTTGAAGAAGTGAAAAAATGTGATTCGGTGGGAACTTTATATTGAGCAGTGCATATAAAACACATGCAGGTTCTTTGTCAAGGAGCCTATATTTGATAAAAACGTGGTCATAAGAAAACGAATTCGCTATTTTCTTCTAAACCTTTCCCAATTAAAAAAGATTTGAAATTGCCGCACAATGGTCTACAGTAGCGCAACTGCGTATTGCAAAACAGCCCTTCAGCGCAATGTTCCAGCAAAATGGTTGCACTCTAGGAGCGACGATGACATTCTGACTCTGATACTGGCTGAAAGACATCAGCTCACACGTTCTAAGGAAGCGCACTCGGTAGCAGCTTTACAGAAACGATGATAAAAAGGAGACCTGGGCTGTACATAATTGAACATCAAAAAAGTGTTATTCAGACAAGCTTTTAAAATCCAGATTCGACCGAACCAGCTTTTGTACTCGAATCAGGATCGAACCTCAGTTTTCTTGCCGCCAGTCAGGGTATACAAGACGTTGTAGCAATTAGCTCAACAGTTTTGTCGATTGCAGTGAAGGTCAAGAGACATCCTCTATAGCTCTTAGTTTATGATTTTTTTCTTCACCAGAAGCTATGTAACTAATAACGTTTCCTTTTTTGCGCAGTCAGCCAGCGTGAAATATACAAGGCACGCACAGTGGTCCTGGTTCGGCCAGTTCGGCTCCAAAGCACTTGTCCTGGTTCAGCTCGACCGTTCGGAGGGTTTAGTCGAGGCTGAGTTTAAAGCCGCGTGACGGAATTATCCTTATTCAGACGGGCAATTTTTTGAGCAGTATAATGCGGTTTATGGAGTCTCGCAGTCAGTACAACTGCCTGAATCTCAGTTCGGTTGACATTACGGATTTTTTGGAATGATAGAACAGGCGGAAAAGGAACATAAAACGCTTGAGATAGAAGAAATAAACAGTGTTGAATTTTTTTTTACCATAGATTGGGTAAATCGGAAATCAGACCTAAGTGCAAATTTAATCTGTGAGGTGTTTGTGTCTATTGTGAAAAACCAATAGTACTTTGATATCCCAAGGTTCAAACAAGGCTGGAAAACCTGAAAACGTCAGGAAATCCGAGAAGTGACTGAAAATCTGGGTAAATGATAATTTTCCCAAATTTTCAGTCCGAAATTGAGGTTGCATTTCGAGGTAGCAAATTTCGAGTCGCTTTTTCTGTGTGCTTGTTGATTATGCTAGAGATCAGTGAATCAGTTAAAGTTTATTGAGTAGTGGTGGGACGGTTGCTCTTGTGCAGGGCGCAACTGTGGACAAAGCATAGCTGATAAAGTACCTAGGTGCGGGCAAACAGTTGCTGTTATCTGTGTTTGCATTTTTGTGAGTTCGACTGCAATTAGAAATAAGCATTTGCTGCTAGAAATTAGCCTGCATTCGAAGCCTCCAACATTTTCTAGCTCTTCAGCGCCGTAGATCTTAAACTCATCGTCACAGCTCGCGCTCAGAATGCTTTTGCACTCATGCTCGTAATGCTTGCATTTGTCAATGGTGCTTTAGAGAGAAGTACTGTTCTGATAGGACGACCAACTTATCCCCACAGTTGGGGTTCTTCCATGCCAGAGGCCGCCAATGCTGCGTTTTGTTACTGGAGGAGCACATTTGTTCAGAAAAACCAAAAAGATCCAAAAATTAGGCCATTCTCCAGATAATTGTCCGACTTTTGCGTTGTCCACAAAACCAAAACTTTATTTTCATGCATCACATCTTCTTGACTTCTGATTGCTCTCGAGCTCTAATATGCAAAATGCTATATCCCAGAGCCATTGTCAGTGTGCATTTGGCATGTGCCAAAACAGAACATTGCTGATCATATTCAAACTTCGCGCGCACCGCAGACTGTTAGTAGAATGGAAGGGAAGGGTGCCTTGGCGTCTGTCTGGTTTCTATCCTTTCCCACAATAACTTCCGGTGCCTTTCATTTTTGGTCTGCTCTCTGGTCAATAAATCGACAATGTGGTGCTTGTCTAATGTTGCCTCACTTGTCCAAATATCGTGGCACCAAACAGTCTGCCTCGGCTGCTGTATTGTCCAACAGGACTTCCGGCAGCCGCGCAATGTTTTCCCGTCCTTTTACCTATTCACGAGGTAACAATCTTCTCGATATTGCCTGACTTGACCAAACAAACACCCGGCACCAAACGGTCTCCCATGGTCAAAAGCTAAGCGTGAGGTCGATGGTTTTTGAATAATGGCACCAGCAAACCACCTGTACATACTGCCGTTATCCGAGAAATTGCCTTGCAAAAGTGCATAAACGTTTATTTTAGCCTGTGAAAAATAAACGATCTCTTTCTTGATCGTGAACTCTCGCTACCCCCTGCCGCACTCGTACTCGACTGGTGGTTACGTCCAAGGTCAGTGCCGAGTGTGTCAGCGAGTAGACGACAGGTGACGATGGGGCGTGTCTGTACGTGCACCCCCATTGTTCCCATTGCAACACCTGTCGTCGGTAGATGAGTGTGGACAGTCTAAACGAGTACACATCAACAAATTATGCGTTTATCGCCCCAGAAAAACAGCCACTTTTCATTATTTCAAAATAAGATTGATTACTTGGACTTTACAGAGAGTTGGTTTGATGAGTCAAAATTACAAAAACCTTGAGTACACAGCTCATAGGAAGACTATAGGCCTGCGGTAAATCTAGTCTATTGAAAGCGGCAGATGTTGGATGCGGTGATGGTAGGCGTCGTGGTCTCGTATTTACACGCTAATAAAAGGTCCCAGAAGACCAGTCGACAATAAAAAGCCACGCTGGCCATGCTCGCCATACAAGGGTAATGACAAGACTCACGGACCAATCGCGTGATAGAAAAGGCCACATTTTCAAAAATTCCCAAATAAACGCTAGGACGCCGGCGGAAATCAACCGAGCACGAGACGATGACCCCCCCCCCCCACCGCCATCGATAGTGACGCTATGCCCATTCCGGTCAGTTTGACCACCCTACGAGGCGGAGAATAGACGCGATCCCAGTCCCACTGACGTCGTTCACTTTTACTGTCATTTCCTGCCGGATAAGAGAAACCCGATTACCTTCTAAGGTCATTAGTTCCCTCAGTCGGCTTGCTTCGATTCAAGCATTTTGTTCGCTCTGATTTGATACGAATTGAAAAAAGTCGCTCTTTCGTCTTTGAATCCTGGTTTTGTGTTATTTTTGGAGCAAATTTCAATTTCCTGTTCTAAACAGGGGAAACCTGTTTCTTGAACTTTGGCGCTGTATTTTTGACAGAAGTCATGTACAGTAGTTTAAAACGTCAGTGCGCTCATTTGTCTCCGATCATGAGCGGCGATGGTGCGAGTACGATTCATTCTCCGTCCTCCTCCTCATCCTCCACTCCCACCTACCTTCCACCACCACCATCGGCTGCCGTCTCCAGTTCGAATTTAGTCGATGACGGACTGGACGCTTACCAGGGAGAACCAAAGTGGAAAATACCCGATAACGATATGATTAATTGGAGAAGAACCAAAACAAAAAAATTTGATTCAGAAAATGTTGCTCAATCATCTATGCCTTCATCGAAATTTCGAAAAGTCTCTACTACCTCATCGATTCATCCTCAACCTGAATATGCTTGCCTCGAAAAGAAATCAAATCGTTTAGTTCGATTTCGTGATGATAAAGAAAATTCGTGTTTTTCCTCAACTACCACATTAAATATGGACAGTACGTGTAACGAGACGGAAAGCAGTTTTTGGAGCGATGGTGGTGCGTCTTACGGATTTTCGAAATATATGCACCCACCGCAACGATATTTCCCAAACCCACCACCTCCCAGTCCTAATTCGAGAATGCAGCAACAACGAGCCCCGAGTTTTCCTCGGACAAATCCATACGCCACTCTGCCTCGTCAATTATCCACTCATTATCCAACAAATTTGTCCAGTGTTTGGCCATTGAGCGAATCGAGTAGTTCGACCACAACCACTGCAACGCCCACCACAACCAGCAGCAGCGAGTCGGGCACGGACAGTGTGTGGACCAGGTACGATCGAAGATTCACTGCCAGGGATGGAAAATCTATATTTTCATCATCCATTGAAAATGCCCAAAGGCGAAGAATTTTGGCTGGTTTGAAAAGTTTCGGAATTAAAGGTGAGTTTTGAGCATTTTATATTTGTCTTATCGATTTGGATTGAGCGATCCGTTGCGTCGCCCAAATGACCTACTGTACCCAGCAATGTCGGTTGCAAAGTGAGGGTTTGATACCCGCTGCTTCCATGCAATTTAGTTTTCAGTTTTCTCATTAATTTTATGTTTTTTAGGTGAACTGCTGATTTCCATATTACTCAACAAAGGGCTTATCACTGTGACGAGTAAGCAGTGCGCGACTTTCTTTCTGATCAGACAATAAATTTTAATTTTTCAGTCGATGAAGGTCGAAATTTGGTGTCGCCCTGTGTGTCCGGCTGTGTATCAAGTTATGTTCGAGTAAGTGCATGAAAGTTTGGCTTGTAGTTTTTGTGGCCCTGACGATGAGGGCAGCGCAGCTTGTTAGCCTGGGTTGGCATCATCCGACCCAACGCCCAACGGCAGGTACTCCGTCCGTGTGACACAGAGAGGTCCCATGAGGCCAGTCCTTCCCCCCCCCCCCCCCCACGATGGACGGAAAGCAAGTGATTATCGTTAGCAGTTGAAACATTTAACCTATTGTAAAATGTTCCAATAAGCTATACGATTTTTTCAAAAATTCAAATAAAAATGGCGGGAAACTTACATATTCAAGCTACACTTTTTAACATCTCGGATTCGCCTATATATTATGAAAACACTCAGACAACCGCAACATTTTTTAGCTCTCTCTGATGCCCGACGAAGAAAAACGAACACAGTGCAAAACGGAATTGATCCCTTTCAATAATCGACCAGTTTTTCATCAGACATTTACTGTGTAAGTTGACATTTTTTAATTTTTTTTAGTTTTTTGGTTCGTTTCCAATTTGAATATTTTTAGTGAACTGCTGCCCGAAGATTACGAAAAACGGTTAGTTATTTCAATGTGGCATCGGGAATCTGCCAGAGAGTAAGTCCTGCTAGTCTTTTCGAATTATCACTTTGCAGTGCCACTGTTTTAGGAAAAGTGTCCTGTTGGGATGCATGGCGTTCACAATTCGGCATATGATGGAGTCAAACAAGGTAAGCTACAGTCCTGTGTGCGGGTACTTCATGCAGTGAGATAGCATTGGTCCCCTCTAAAAGCTTTATTGGTGACTTGTCAGCTATTTTCTTGAGGGATAGAAGAATCTTATGCTCCTGCTAGTAGGCTGCTTACACTGCCGCGATCTAGCACATATGCACTGTATACGCACTGTACTCAAAACAGGCACTCTGTACAAGTGATTTCGCTGGTGCAGGTGGGGGCTCGACTCTCGCTCGGAGCTCATTTGTATGCACTTGACCAGTGCTTTCACGGCTGAAGGTGCGAGTTCGACTATCACTCGGAGCTCAGTTGTACCACGGGGGTGGGGTCTTCCACGGCTGCAGGTGCGGGGTTCGACTCCTGCTCGGGCCTAAATTGTTAAGATCACGAGTTGTAATCAGCGAAGAAGGCTAGTGAAAAGCCATATTTGATTTTTTCAGCGTCATTTAGAATTGGCTTCGAAGAGATATCTGAGGAATTCTTTCCCATAAAATTCCATCTTTTTTATTTGTAGCTCATCGACGGCTGGTATTTTCTGCTCGCCCCTGAGTATGGCCGAAAAAAGCATTTGGCCGTGCACAAGGTGAATATGCTGACTTATTATGGCTCTGTGGATCAGGAAATGGAAAATCGTAAAAGAAACGATACTATTCGTCTTTGATAGATTGAATGATATTTTTCTCAGAAATATTGATTGATTCGAGTTACTTAATAGCACAGTTTTGTGTTGGGCGGTGAGCGGAGTCGAGTCAGTATGAAATTTTGAGAAAATTATGAATACGATTTTGGCATTTTTTCAAGATTTGTTATGTTTTAGTACTTGAATTTGATTGTGCTGGAAATTTTTTGGAAATGTAAAACCTTTTTGTCAAAATTAGATTCTCTGCCATAAATGCTCGCTCGGGAGATGCAGATGGCTACTCTCTCCATCTCCAAGATGGCCACCCCTCAGGTTGATGTTGCAGAGGCAGGTATAGCCGTGAGACTTGCCTGCTCCAGTCCAGTCGGAGTTTTTGTCCCTGAGACTTCAGTCCCTCACATCTCTCTCCGCCTGGCGCGCGGTTATACGTTGCCTGAAAAAGATTTTTAAGGGCCCCAAACTAGGAGATAAACATTGAGAATACTACATGACCTTGAATTTTGCACTACCCGACCTCATTAAGACCTTGTCTATCTTTTTCTCCACGAACACGCAAAATTTGTTTGGCTGACGTGAACAAAACTCAAGAAACATGGATGGCCTCGCGATCAGGGCATGACATTAGTGAATGCGCAATTAGCAATCAGGCATAAATAGTTCTTCAAATAAAGGCAAGATTTGGTCTGAAACCTTCTCGTTGCAATCGTGTTCGATGAATCATTTATGATTGACCGACCCCAGAAAGAATGAATTCATGGGCAGAACTGATCAAACTTGCAGTTCCCTAATGACTAGCATCTGCAAGGAACCGTCTGTTTAAGAGGAATTTTTAAAACGATGACACCCTTTGCATAAATACATTCCCACACACATCTTTTGCGACCTGCAAATCTGAAATTTGTGATTTGCAATTTGACTACATATGGAAATTTTTGTTGCTATTGATCTCGAATACAAGAAACATAAAAAAGCTCATTTGCAAATGTATCAAAAATAGACTCCCTTAGAAACCTAATCCTCCTTTCTCAAGCCCGTTTAGACACAAGACGCTGTGTTTGGTTTGTGTTAGCGTGGCCTGTTCAGCAAACATTTTTTCAGGAAAATCCCACAGTCTTGTGCCGTGACAAATCTAAGAATGGTAGGAAAATGTAATTAAAAATGTGTCAATTTGATTTCTTTCACTCAGAATGTTGGCGAGTCCATTTTTCTTGGTTGCTAAGAATAAGGAATGTTCAGAAAACTGTAAAAAAAGGATTAGTGTTTTTTTGAAATATGTCACTTGATTGGAGTCAGTGGCCGTTGAAGGAAGTGGACAGCTCAGGGCACATTTCCGACTGCCTCGGCGTCTTTTCACGTACTGAGAGCACGTGACTGTCACTCGATGCGCTTATACAAGTCAGACGCTCATTTGGCCACCTGCTGTCGAGTAAGTCGGTACGTGACAGATAGTAATTGAAAGGCACACGCTCATCGGATGTCTTGATTAGATCCTGGTATGCTCACGTAAGTAGAGAGAAGCAACTGCGCACGTGATGAGACCTTCGCCGATTTGCGTTCTGCCCTCGTGCTGAGGCCGGTTTCAAAAGTTTCCATTCTTTTGTGGCTTCCAAAATGACCTTATGAAAAGTCTATGATTTTTTGTCAATAAAACTATGAGCCTGAAGACTCTTAAGGTTGATTAAGTTTTGTTTTGGAGTACCTTTCTTCAAAACTAGACAGCACAGACTGACCCTAAACAAGACAGCGGGAGAACTAGAAACTTCTCGACACCCCGCTGTGCGTGAGGGACAGGCACGGCTCGCCTTGTGTCGGGTGATAGAAGTAATCGAATGCTATTCATTGCATCTTATCAGCATGCTTCAGTCGAGTCAGGCCTCACTGAAACTGTCCGCCCTGACTGTCCTATTTGGATCTGTTCCAAAATGGGTGCTCGTTCTTGTCCTTGCATGGACTAAATGAATTCCATCCATTTACGGCCGGATCAGCTTGCACTCGTCATATCCAGTTTCGTTCGTGCAATCGGCCTTTTTTCTGAGAGGGATTCTAAGCATTCATCCACTCGTGACTGCCCACCCGTTTCTGGTATCCTCGCCTCGATCAGTGTGTTTGGGTAAGAAAAAGGACCAGAATCGATGAATTTTCAACTTGGTACTGAACCAACAGGTGGCCATGTAAGGCAATATGACGACCTGCCCCCTCTGAGACATGGGCAATACTTTCTAGATAATTTTCCGCCTCGTACCTGAAAAAGTATAGCAGCAGTCGCCCTTGTTGAAAAACAATCAATGCGTCGAATAAAATAATTCGGCATTTTTTCTCTGCTTTTTCATTCAAATGTCTGCGAACGCTCGACAGACTGGATCCAAGGGTCGAACATGTGGCTACGAGGTGAGTCCAAAGGGAGCCAAGAAAATTTGTCTTTTTTTACATCGCCTCCTACCTCGAATAAAATAAATAGGCGCCTGATTTTTTCAAAAGATTGCCGAGTGGTTTTTGTCTGATCACTGCGTCAGTTCATTTATTCCCTTTTCCGTCCTATATTCTCACTCTTTGATTGACTATGGCGACAGACAGGAGTCGATTGTTCGTTGAAATCGAGCTAGCCTAATTATGGATCTCTCTGACGGTATGATGGATGACTATTTGAATATGCTTTGTGAAGTGGACGCAGTTGATGTTTTACCCAGAATAGATGAGGGCACTCGTTTTGCCAAGTTTTTCTCAATGCCTGCCCTGCGTGCATCCTATTCACGGGCTCTTCCTCTGCTCTATTCCAAGACCCTCTTTCCCTTGCGCATGTCCTTTCTTTTGCATAAATTTTACCTCTTGGACACGAGACGACAGGTTGCAGGTGAGGATGGGCGAGTTTGGTAAAGATAGCTAGCTGGGCACTGACGAGCTCCGGATCCTATGCTTATGCAAAAGAGACGAAACGTTTCTGAAGCCAAAAAACTTTGAGTGAATTCCAAATTTTACTAGCTTAATAAAAAAGGAACAAAAATGTTTGAATCACTTTGTCGCACTTTGCGCGAATAAGCGAAGTGCTATGGATAGTCGTTTAAAGGAATCAGCTGCATTAGAGTGATACGGGAATAAAATTTTTTGATTATGCGCTTTGATAAACGGAAAATTGATTCTAGCCGAATCATTTTTTCTTGTTTGAAAAAAGGCTAGCTTGTGGGAATAAGGGCAAAATGTGTCTCCAAAAAGAAGTTTTTGAATCCAAGCTTTGATGCTCCAATGCGCTTTGGCTTAGCAATGCTGCAAAAGCCCCAATGGCTAGCTTTTTGCATCAAAGTTTTCGAGAATGTAATGAGGACGTGGTGAAGCATTGGTTCGGCACTTGTTTGCCTGTAGGGCATGTTTTACCTCCTGGTAATGAAAGTCTGTTAGTAAAGAAACACCCTCGCTGACCTTTCCCACCAGGTCGTTGATGACTGACTTAGTATTGTTATACTTTCCCTTCGACCATTTAAGTTCAAATTCAAATTTGACCATTGATGTGTCCCTGGATGCATACAAGTGTGCTAGGACAGTTTCCTGAAACTAGGACGGGCCGGAACCCAAACAGAGCTTAAGACCCCCCATCATTTTCCGAGGAAGCTAGTATTTAGCCTTGAAACCCTCATGAAGACACAGAAACTTCCGCGCGACCAGGCAACGGTTTCGCTGCTTCCAAGCTATAAATAGGTCACTGGCCAAGTGGGTTCCCAAGGGTGCTTCTAACCCGTTTGCATGATATGATTAGCTTATCATCAGTGACTGGCCAGCCAAACTCTAAGTTCCCTCTGACGTCTGACGGGCATCCTGTGTTAGCACCAGCATCCTAGAATGATACTGGGCGAGAAAGAAGTCTCTTGGTGTGGTCTGAGCCTCTCGACGGTGCAGGGTGAGTCACCCGGCCCCATATGTGTGAGGCCAGCGACGGCTTCTCAACCTGATTAAAACTGCACCCAGTACTTGCAAGACCAACGCCTTACGTACTCTGTCTTTACATTATCTAAGCTTTGCACTGCCTTGTGCAAAGTGCGAAGAATACCGCAATCCCCTTTCTACGCTTCAGGCGTGCTCTCATCCCTATTCAAAATCACCATCAGCTTGGAAAGTTCGTCATGCCAGGGCTCTTTTAAAAGTTGATGCTGGCTGCTGTAACATGACTGGGTCTATATTACTGAAATGAGTGACCAGTGGAGCTTTTGAACCACGCCAACAACTCAGGGATGCCAACAAAGTCTTCCATCGTTTGTACCATAGCTGAAACATCAACCTAACGGGTGACGCTCCGAGCAGAGTATCGATTTCCAGTTGACTCCCTGCACTGCCATGTAAGTTGTTGTCCCAAGAATAAAATCTTTCCTTTTTCGCATCTACAGCACTTCATTCTTGTTTTTTCAATAAGTTTTTTTGCATCTATACTGCTAACCGAAATAAAAAACTTGTTGATGTTATCTTAGATGAGGTAATGGAAATTTTTTTCTGGCACTTTCATCCATTCATCAGTCATTTTAAAAATCTTCGTTTATTCGTTCCCAAATGTAATTTATCTTTTCTATCCCGTCTGCCGTCAATATCTGGCCGGCCTAAGCAAGACTCGTTACATATTATGTTAGCTACAATGCATAATCCATTCTTGTTTCCCTTCTCTAAGCATCCTAATTTACGACTATCCACTAAGCTACCCGTCTTATCAACGACTTATCACTCCCTTCCTTCCATTTTCCTACCATCACTTTTTCTTTTCAAGAAGAACTCTTTAAAGCGAAACCAACTGTTTTTCATTGGTCTAGTCGCATTAGGACGCAAAAATGGGGGGGGGGGGGGGGTCGTGAAAGATATTAGTGAGAGAACGGGTGTTTTGGTTATAGAAGACATCGAAATGCGTTTTTAAGCCTTTTGTCTTCACTTACCAACAGTTGCGATGGCCAACAGTTACCACGATGCAATTTTATCGACGATGCTCGACTTGCTTCTGACATCGAGCTGATGGATTCCGTCTAATATTCGCTCGCCACGGCGTCTAGTCGAAATTGTAGATTGCCTTAAAAAAAATAAGGAGTCTTGTAAATTGATAAGATATATCCCATGGGTGAAGTTCATCTTGTCCAGATTGGCTGGGGTAGGCTGGCATGAAATATAAGTATAGGCAGAATAATTGAGATTCTAGTCTTTTTTTTCTTTCTTCAAGCTTGTACAAATTTCGCTCGTTCGCCTTTTGACGTCATCGCTAGTCTCTTGTCGATATAATCTTGGCCGAGTATTTTCGACGAGCACTACGCCAGGTTGTCATATTGCATCTCACGAAATATACGCACCAGGTGTGCTTCATATTTATATTATAAGAGAATTTTCAAAATTTTTCTCACTTTTAATAAATGAAATACGATTTTATATGACAAGACGAGGTTTCTAATTTTTTAAATTCTTACTTTTTCGATGACGTGAAGAAGAAAGGTGTCTAATTTTTTGAAAGTTTTGACTAGAGTAGCACGTGTGTAATCGATGCTTCATTCTGACGAGAAGACTCGATGTATCCGAAATCTTGACATTTTTCTCCATTATAACCAATCTCACTTGAAGAATTTAAAATATTTTTGTCTAAAAATTTTGCTGACTCGTTTGTGCCAGCATTATGCGCGTTGGAAATTCCAAGATTTGTATTTTCCCAAATTGCGAGACTCTTGCTGTTATTCTTGATTTTTTTAAAATTTGAATCAAATAATAAGTTTTTTGTCGTGAATTTTGTTAACCCTGCCACTAAAATTTTTAAAAAAGCCGTCCCTAAAATATGTGTATTTGTGCATTGTCTGGAAAAACTAAGAAATGTCTCCAAAATGTGCCACTATAAAATTCTTATCAACAATCAAACATATTTGTTGTTTTTTAATTCTTTTTATGCCTTGCATATCTTTTTATTTGCTGAATTTTTAGGTTAACATTTTTTACCCATTTTTAAATTTTTCACCACTCAAAAAGGCAGCTTCGCATATTATGCGCATGTGTCACCGACCTCATCAAAAGGTGACCAATTTTTAATATGAATTTTGCAAAATATGTAATCTTTCGCTTTGCATAATTGGAACAAAAAAGTATTTTTGCAGTACGTTTTTGACTTATTTCACCCGTGGCCTCATTTTCCCTTTCACCCGCCCACTGTAGTTGTCCGAATCGAAGCCAAGAAAGCTTTTTGGAATCTTCAATGAAATCGGACCCGAGTCGAGCATAAAAGCAAAAGCGGGTTTCGTACATTTTGGTAATTTGGATTCAATTGAGGAGGAAAAAGGGGGGTCGGAATTTAGTTGAGAATGGAAATAAGAGTCTCCAATTTCATTAGATTTCAATTGGAGCGAAAAACGAGACATTCCATTGCTTATATATGCTTAAGAATTGAAAAGAAAAAGTTTTAAAGCCTAGTATTTGCTTCATTCTCCAATCATTGCCTGCCGACGACTCGACTCCAATCTAAGGCCAAACTCGCGGCTTCATTGGTTTTTATGGACCTCGAAGGCTCGAATTCTTGGGCTATTGATTTTGGGAGCGGATAGTTAGCTGATGCTTTTTCTGTTTTCTCTTCCTCCTGCATGAATAGTTCTCATTGCACTCTCGCCTAATCTTTGTAAGTACTAGTTGCTTCTCCCCCCTCCCCCCCCCCCCTTCCCTCCGGTCAACCCGGCCCTAATAGAATCTAGTAGTAACTGGAAATCCATACACGAGTATCTTGTGATGGAGTTCTGTGAACACAATCACCATTTTCTACTTAGCCCATAAGAAGACGAGCATGGCGGTAGCCTTTTTAGCCTGGAACATGGACATGGGGGCATGGGAAATTCGAGTGAATGGAATAAGAGAAAATGAAAGTTTTTTCTAACATTTCAAGCTGAATCGGCCTTTTGCTTCCCGCCCCCCCCCCCCCGCCCCGCCATGCCGAATGCGCAATGGAGGGCGGAGGAGGAAGAGGAAGATGGGGCAAGGAAACAGCATCGGGTTTTGCTTTTGCTTCTTCCTTTTTTAAAATTCCGTTCAAATAGCTAACGGCTATTGCAAAAACGAGCAAAAAAGAAAGCAGTTAATGCTGGCAGGATTAAAGTCTTTTAACCCCCTCCCCCACTACCACATCAGGCCACCCTCAGGCCAGTCCATCTGACATTTCCGTCAGTTGATTATCGAAGAAGGCATCGTTTGGCTGGTCTTGGCAAAAGGCTGTTTTATTAGATCTTTCCTTCATTCTCTAGACGCCTTTTGGCCCGACCGATCGACCATGGTTTTTTGCAAATGAAAACTCATTTGCAGTCTAGTCGATTCAGTCAAATGAGCCAAGATAGGTTAGCAGTCTTTTTTCTCTACTCTTCGTAAGAAAATGCTTCATTTCTTATCATTCTCAATCCGATGCAAATTCCTTTTTCCAATCGATCGGTGGATTTAAAAGGGGAAATGTGCAGTTCTAAGGCATGACTAACGACCTAGTTGAGAAGATTAATATCAACTTTTTATTTGAAATTCTAATTTTCATACCATGCCTTAGTAATAATCGAAATTCCTCACCCACATGCCCTTTGTCCCAGATTATGGACTTTGCGAGCCATACTTACTTGGTTGCTAATTCCAACCTTTCCCTGCACTCATTGCCTACGCCACGTGTCACGATCATGCTTAGGCCTACATATGTGCAATAAATGGCCGTATTAGCTAGCTCATACTTCCGTCAGCTGTTCGATTATGTTCAATGGCTCGATAGCTAACGCGTGCTCGACCCGCTGTCGGCAGCATATTCTCCAGTGACTTATATTTGCACTATTTCCACGTCGACTATCCTCCGAATGCCACCTCAAAATATGTCATGAATCTATGAAACAGTTTTGGCTTCCTGTGGCGAAAAAGAGCCAGCAATGAGATTTTTTGTAAAAATGCCCCACCCGCTTGTGCATTGTATTGTAGCTATGACATCAGTAAAAGCGTCCCCCGCTTTAGAAAAATTATTTTCCGTTTCTTCATCATAAAATTTGAATTCTTTGTGTCATTTTATGTTTTCATCATAACTACTTTTCCCACCATTTCATATTTTTCTCTAACATTCTGCGCGTTTTATGATGGATAGTGCGAGAAGGTTTTCAACACTATATTCCCCCCTGTCTCTCATCTACATTCTGACTAAATTTTTGACAAATTCTTGCTTTCGCCAGTTTGAATGTGTGTTTCCCGCTCATTTTAAATTCAAATTTCCCGCTTATTTTATAAACTGCTTATAACTAATTGTGAGCTGATTTTGAGTTTTAGAACACAAAATTCAAATTGAATTTCGAACTTGATTGAAAATTAGTGATCAATTTTTTAAAAATCATCATCATGAGTGTTGGTGTGAATTGTAAATTGGCGAATACGAGTCAAGTTTCGGATGCGAAAGCATTACTTAGTCCGGAGAAAGTACGAAAAACAACTAAAAAACATTTATTCGTTCAATCGCCAGCATCTGGTTCGAGTAGTCTTTCGACGAGTCCGGGCGCTTGTTCACCGATTACTGATCGTAGCAGTGGCCCAATTTCGCCATCAAGTCAAACTAAATTATTACATCATTTTCAAAAACCATTAAAAAAATTTAGTCTAGCAAGCGCATTTCCACCCACCGCATTTTCGTCTGGTCAATCATCGAAAACGCAAAAAGAACCATTGTCGGCTCGAGGTCCTGCACGTGCGTCCGTGACGGGTGCGGGAAGCGGAAGCGGAAGCGGAAGTAGTGCTAATTTATTCTCGCCCGTCGTCTCTTCGAATATTGCCCCATTATCGAATGGCGACGTGAAACGATGCGTGCAAGATGACAATAATGACAGGAAATTTAGTTCGCCCCTCGATTATCGAGATTCAGGCGTGTATTTGGGCGAAACTCGACGAGATCCGGTGAGAGAAGTTTTTTATCCTTCCTACTTACTGTGCTGAAATTCTGTCCGATAAGTGTCGTGTGCTTGCGTTGAGCACTTCTTTTCAAACTTTTTTGGGCTTAAGCGTATTTTGCCAGCAGGTATGATGATAAGCGGTCGTGACCAGCACACACAGCAGCGTCCCTCTGCGTGCCTCCACTGAAGCACCTCCACCCCAGGGAATCTTGGGGTAGACACCAACTTCCTCGGACGGTACCGGATGAGTCACCCGCAGCCTGGCGTGCGAGGGTTCGTGGTTCGCAAACCAACCTCCCTCACTGGGAATTGAACCTGGGACGAGTCCAGCCGAACAATTCAGCAAGACGGATGCCGAACCGCTGCACCACCGCGGCCGCCATAGAGCACAGTGCGAATAGACTTCTCCGGGGATTGAACTAGGATAACATTATCAAATTGAATTTCCTTTCAATTTGATTTTTTTGTTTTCGAAAAAGAACTAAAGTGGAACTGGAGAGATTGTTGAACAGATTTTAATTATTTCAAATTTGTGCTCGTAATGTGTTCTTTTGCTAATTTTCTAAATTTTTTCGAATTAGTCTAACCAACTGGTCGAACCAGCAGTTTGAAATTTTGGAAAAGCAGGAAAGTAGATAAAATATGGGGATACCAGTTGGGCCATCGGTAGAGGGCTGGTTCCAGCTCCCAACTTTTTTCTGCTAGCTCCGTCAACTTTACATTTTCTTGAACACTTTACACTTTCACACATCTACAGTATTCTGTTAGCTCAAGTTTCACCTTCACCCATGGTGTCGAGCTCCCCCCCCCCCCCATTCCTAGAGGCAAACCTGATACGCCTGTATTCCTATAAAAACGGGCTGTCAACAATAAATTTATGAAAAATGCAATATATTTATGAAATTTATTTATTTTGAGCTCAAGTAATATGAGACCACCCTGATGAGGTTGTCAGTTGCCTCCGTTACTTTTTCAACTTTGCCCCCTGATTCTTGTGTAAATTTGAAACGCTTCGATAGAATTTTTTATATTTGACTGTGTGATGAATTTGATATTGAGGTCTGAATAATGGAGTGCTGTCAATTGGTCCACTAGGGTGAGTCCGCTTTTATTCACAATCCATCCCATAGCTTGGGTCTTTAGTTTGATTTGGCAGTCAACTGCTCGAACACTTTTTCAAGCAGGGTGAAAGGAAATTTAGTCACTGTCTATGCGCTTGAATCATCAACCAGCACGAATAATTAACGACAAAAAGGGGGCTTTCAATCGAGTAATGGTCAAATTATTGTGTGATGCGGTTCGAATCCTACCCATTCCAATAATTTTGGTTTTTTGTGTTTTTTTTATTGGAAGGAGATAATTTTTTTGCAATACAACTACCTTAATTCGGTAATTTATTTTCTTCAGAGCGATTTATTTTATTGGCCTTTTTAGGTGCTGGAGATGCTAAATTTGCGGAAACAAAGGGCTAAATCACCAAATTTAGCAGTAATGCGTAATTGTGGTTCTGGAAGTGGTGATCGTGAGGATGCCGTTAGTCCTCTCTCCATATCTTCAGCCCCACCATTGGGCATACAGTCACCAGCCAATTCCACCGCGCGTCCCAAACACGCACCTGCCCTGGGCGCCATGGATTCAAGTAAGAGTCTGCCCGCCATGTCGTCGGCCGATGGCACGTCTCGTTCATCGAATTCAATGATCGGGGGACGTCGAACATGTTCGGCCAGTGCCAATGACTCGAGTCTGCCCAGTTTATCCGATTTCGATCTGGTCGATGAGGAATCGCTGGAGGACACTGTGGACGAAGTGGAAGACGAAGAGGAGGAGGAAGTCCCTGGGCAACAACCCCGTCGACCGCGATCATCAATGGAATGCGTGCAGAGAAATTCGACCGACGATTTATTACTTTCCGGTACTAAAAGTCCGAATATGGTGAATGGGAAGAAAGTTATGATGGGATGCATAAAAACGTCATCCAAAGACAGGAATGATGGATTCAGTTCCAAAGCTGCGTCACTTTTCGTGGGTGCACCATCGCCGTTTTCTTTTCGCAAACAACGCCATGCTAGTAGCAGTGGTGGCGATCATGATCGATCAAAAATCGATGGCAGTCAGCGTAAATTAGCTTACACGAACACTGTGAGCGACGCTAATGCGGCCGTGGCTAATCATAGAACCAGCCATCGGGCCACCACGCGACAGCCGTCCTCCTTCTTTCGCCGTTCGAGGAGTTTAACCAGTCGAGAAATGACGAGGACGAAAAGGAAGAAAGAACAGCAACAATTGCAGCAGCATTTGCAACAGCAGCACTCGCAGCCGCAACTTGGTCAGGCGGCAAGACAAAGGACGGGTAGCACGGGTGACGAGTTTGGTGCCACTTCGGGTATTAGCCGTGCCGAGAGGCAACGTAAAATTAGTCAGCCGGTAAGCGTTGATGACAATTATAAGTGGAAGGTTCGAATCTTAGTCAGTCCATTGCTTTTATATTTTGCTTATCGCTGTATTGAAACTATTTTGGGTACAGTGGGATGAATAGTCAGGTACTCCTTCCTTTTATGGTCACTGCATAGTGCTAGTCCAGTCTTGCCGCGCCCTTCCGTGTGAGTTCTGCAAGTGCAGGCAAGGAAACCTGTCATTCTGGGGAGATAGTCGATGTTGCAATCACTCTTGCAACTTTCTATTTGCCCCTGGAGACCTTTGGGCTTGATAGTCTCTATGCCATGGCTCGCACGTCACATCCGGCTGCGTGTGTCACCGCATCACCGCGTGACATTTTCGTGCATGGCTGTGCTCCAAAGAAAGAACCCAGAGCGCCTTAGGTCATACTCCATTTTTAGCCTCTGCATATTGTGCTAATTCTTTGTCCATGTGCTATTTTTACATGCTTCGAATTCAAAGTCAGTTCCGTGCCCTGCCAGTCTATTACTTTTCATGTTCATCGTCCGCTCGAGCTAAGCTTTATTCAGCTGTTTGAACAGGAGCACGGTCGCGTAGAAAAGGTTCAGAAACAGAAAAGCACGGTCTAGCACCTGCATGAGTCTGGCAGAGGGGGGGTGTCGATTACGTCAATGGTAGACATTAGACGAGGCGAAACAAGCCAATTTGGCTCTTTTCAACTGGCTGAGCACACATTTACTCAAAAATTCCAATGTGCGCAAAAGCGTAAATTCCAATCAGGTAAAGCCTGCCTTGCACTCATCATATCGTGTCAAGCCGGTGAAGCGGAACTGGTGAGTGAGGGCATGGGAGTCAGAGCTATTGCTAGTCTTGTCTCCTCCTCGTCGCCATTCATTAGCTCCACTCGACCTCCTCCGGGCTGCCGCTATGGTATAAATAAATGCCGCTAGTTTCGAGTGCGTCTTTGACGGGTCGCCAGAGCTATCGGGTAGCCTCGGCTTTGACGTCATTCGAGACCCGTCGATGATACACCGATCGTTTCTCAGGCGGCTGAAATTACGGAACACGTGTACACAGCCTGGGACCACTAGGAGGGCCCAAAGGGGGCGTGAAAACTTGCCACCAACCACTCGTCATTTTATGCCGCTACGTTCCGTCCTGTAGCCGCTGTTCACTTTTCAACGTTATGCTACCTCCATCCATCGTCCAACTGACTTCCGTGCGTCCTTTACACTCGCCAATCATGTTCGGCGAGGAATCGAATACTTCAGATTTATTAGACGATGAAAAAATGGAGCAGGTAGGAGCCGGAAGGTCACCTCGGTCTGACTCGGCCTTTGCTCAGAAGCCTGTTTATGTCACTCAGGCCATTCCTGCTGAATGAATAAGAAATGCTAATTGAGGCAGGCTTCCTCAAGTGTCGCGCGAATCCTTTCTAAAACTCTTTTGACCCGATCCTAGGAGAATATTAAAGCGAAACCTAATATGGGCTATCTTTACCCTTCTCTTTGATTAGAGGAGGCAGGAGGGCAGTCGAGAGAGGAGAGTGCGGAGAGGAAGGTTATGTCAGTCATTGGCATGGACTCATCGCCCGACCATTGCACCATACCTATTCGATACGTTTTACAGGCCATGGTTAGATTCCAAATTGAAAACGAACCAGCTGGTTACACCGACGAAAGAAAGACCAGCGTAGTCAAAAAGAAAAAGAGCTTGTAAGTATTTTATGTTTGTAAAAGAAGGAAAAAAATTTTGCAGCAAGAAAATTTGAGACTTTGAGAATGGATTTCAAATGTTATGTAACAACTGAAATTTCATCCTCTCGTTTCTGCATTTCTTACAGCGCTGATCCGATTGCAAAAAAGCTTAGTTTCCTTCGACGTCGTCCAACTGACAGTTCTTTGGTGTCACCAAACTCGGAGACGGCGTGCACTTCGCCCACGTCGACCAACCCGACTTGCTCGCCTTTGTCGCCCAATCAACAACAGGGCCATAAACAGCCGACGAGAGAGGAGGTCAGAAAATGGGCTACGTCATTCGAGGATCTACTAAGCCATCCATGTAAGTGCTGGTCCTGTTCTGGCAACGAATTAGCCCATTTTGCACTTTTGACTAAAAATTTGAGTTCGCGGACTTAGCTTCTTATAACATTTTTATATTCAAATTTAAACAAGAACGCGGGAAGCACAAAAAGTGCATGCTCTCATGTACAAAACCAGTGGTCCCTCGGTGCTGTGAGTGAATGGCTTGCTCTTGTGAGGGGGATTGATAGGTGTATTCATCAGGTGCATATGCTCGGTGCAAAATGCTTGCTTCATTCTAGTTTTACTGCACCCACTTTCATGCTATGCTCTTATCAAAGCTATTATCCATCCTTTTATCAAGCAGCTCGTTTACGATCAAAGAATCTGGGTACAATGGCCAGTGCGAGTGCACTTTTGGCAATGTCTCAATGCACTTTATCTCTAATGACCCCCACGCACACCACTCGCCCTCATACTCGCGCAAATGGGGTGGCAGAGCAAACATTTCTAATTGCATATTGCTTCGGCCGTGAAGCCCAAAAATCAAATGAGCAAAGAGCATTTTTTGGTGGAAAAGCTCATTTTGTGCAACAGTGCACACACTAAAAGTACGCAACACAAGATTGCTTTTCCAGCAGATTATCCAATACTAAGCGTGTCATTATCTAGGTTGAGTCTTTCGCTCCCAAAGGCAAGGATTTGTCATTTTTCTGTCAGGCCCTCGTTTGGAACCTTGTAATTACGGGCAGCCAGTCTAGACCTTTGCACGGAGTGAATTACATTCCGTGCTAAATCTAATATCACCCTTGCAAATGTCACTCTCACACCTCCTTGATCAGCGACTGGAAAGTGAGTATCGATTGTGTTCACCCCCTAAATCTCGTTGGCACCGAATCCGTTGAGTGTGAGCGTGGTTTGCAAATTACATTTTGTATGTTAGCTAGGTGGCGAAGACACAATTATGGTTGTCTATCCTCAATTCTAGTTCGGTACTCCTCTTTTCTTTGAAATTGATCTTCCCAGATCATCATTACCGCTCTAGATGATTCAATAAAAATAGCAAATAAGGTTTCTTTTCAGATGGTACCATGCTATTTCGGCTGTTTCTGCAACGCGAATTTAGTGAAGAGAATATCGATTTTTGGATGGCGTGCGAAGAATATAAACGTGTGCGAGACACCAGCCAACTGCCCTGTACTGCTAAACAGATCTATAGCGATTTCGTCGCCGTCCAAGCTCCTAAAGAGGTGAGTTAGTTTAGAGGCAGAGTTGGTGGCTGCGCTGTTACTTGTATTCAAACGGATGCAGAAATATGAGACGGTCCCTATAAGAAAGCTGAGGTGTTCTTTAGTCAAAATTATGAAAGGGCCCCTGACCAAAACTCTGAGATCTTCCCTAATCTAAAATATGAGACGGCCCCGACTCAGAATAAGGAGACGGTTTCTATGAGAACCGTCTCCTCATTCTGAGACGGTCCCTAATCAGAACCACTGTGTGAGATGGTCCCGAACCAGAATTATGAGGAGATCTAACCAGAACTCTGAGTCGAAATTATGAGACGAATCCTAATCAGAATAATGATGAGACGGCCCTTAATCAATTATCTATAGACGGTCCCTAATCAGAACTCTGAAATGCTCCTTATCAGAATTATGATCAGACGCCTTAATTAAAATAGTGGATTATGGCCTCTAGTCAGTCATGTGGAACCAGTTCTTAATGTCATGCGGAAATGGCCCATAATTAGAGCAATGCTAAGGTCGTGGTCAGTCATGCCGGGATATAGTCCCTAATAAGGCGTGAGAAAACGACCACTAATCAATCACGCGAGAATGATTTTGTATCAATGTTGATGGTCTGAATTAAATACATGAGTCAGTCTACTGGAAATACTTATCACTCACGGTTAGCCAATCATATAGACATGATAAAATGGTCCCTGGTCACGTCTGCGCATCGCCCGTATCAGTCGTATGAAGACTGCCCCCATATCGTTTATATGGAGATGGTCCCTAAACCCTACCGATTGCTGCTACCCGAGGGACACGCTGTAAAGGTGAACTTGCCTTTACAATGGCCACACATTCACTACACTGATGGAGACAGTCCCTCACACACCTTTGTCCCGCAGAGATTCATTGAACAATCGATGTCATTGCTTTTAAGACGGTCCCTATGCAATTTTGAGGCAATGCGCACTGTTTCAGGTAAATCTAGATTCAGTTACTCGTAGTATCACGGCGGCTGGATGTAACAGTCCCACGAAGAGTACGTTCGAACAAGCTCAGCATCGCATACAATCGTTAATGGAAAAAGATAGCTATCCAAGATTTCTGCGTTCTGATCTTTATCTTGATTTAGTTAAAAAATTGTAAACTGGTTCTGCCCTTCGTGTATTCTATATTTTATATAACCGTGTACACATTATGAATATGCGCATACCCAATACTAAAATACAAATGACATCAATCATTTTCTTTATTCATCAAAAGGATTCAAGGATTTTTGCTTCGGTGCAGGTTTCGTCGTAGGCGTCAGGTCGGGTTTACATTGAAATACACCCCGGCCAAAGTACTCAGATATGGTTGCCAACGGGTCGCAGCCGGGTTTCTTTAACTAAAAAATTCAATTCAACACGTACGAAACCTTTGGAAATCCAATTTATCAATTAGACTTACATCTCCTTGCAGTTGCTGATACAAATCTCTCCCAGGCTCTTGCAAGGCTGCGGCAGCCGCTTGAATTTTTCTAAACCAATTACATAATGACAAGGCTATAAATGGGACTAGGACCAACTCACTTATTCTCTCTCGCACACGTCGGACAACACTCGGCGTCGTTGTAGGCATAGCTTTCGAAACAGCTAAAATACCCAATCCGTTATCACCAAACCCGTCTTATCACCTTATCACTTACTGCTGATGATAAGAATGTTTGCACAAAAAATGCACAGTAGGTACTTCCAAGGCCGTATCGCAGGCACTACATTTGGATGTTTGGAATTCTTGAGGTCTACAATAACAAAATATTCTCCTCTTATCACCTTATCAAATTAATCATAAATCACTTGTTAGTAAGCACAAATATTTTGTCCTCGGTTTGTTTAATTTCATCTTGATAATGACTTATTTCCGCCTCATATTTCCCAATCTTCTTATTCCCATCGCCGAGCCATCCGAGAAGATAGTCCTACAATTTATGCCAATGTCACACACCATCCTAATCAAAGTATTTCTTGCTCACCTTCACCACACCCAAGGTCACAGTATGACTATGCGACAGGATCTCCAATACCATCAAAGGAGGCAGAATATCCAATTCCTGTATACGTTCCAACAAACTGATCAATTCATTCGATGGGCATTGATTCTGGGCGAAAAATCTCAAAGCTTCGATCCACATTTCTTTGCAAGACTGACTGTCATTTCTAAAAAAATCCATTGAAATTTGCAGATCCTGAGAAACCTTCTAAATAAATAACAACAGTAACTAATCCCACTATAAGTAACTCATTCATTACATCCTATCGAACCTACACAGTCGGGAAATATACACAAAAGACGCGAGCCTTGAGTGGGACTTGAACCTGGGCACCTGAGATTCCGACCCAGCACAATGGGTGGTGCCGAGAGATGGCACCGCGGTTGGACAGCGGCATGAAATCCCAAGAGACGATGGTTCGAATCCCACCCAAGCCTCAAGTTTCTGCGTATTTTTCTGATTGTCAATTCTCACAATAAGCCTTCTAAAAGCTGCAGCTACCCGTTGGTAATTCGACCAAACCCGCCATTGTAAGAGATTAGAATACTTGACTTACGCGCGTTTTTTGCACGTTTCGATGACACCTCGAAAATCCCTTTTCTCGATAAAATGTCTCAATACTTCCTCGTGTCTACAAAAACCACATAGAAAAATAGACAGATTTGGACACTCTTATGGGGCAAAACCATGCCAGCATAGTGGACACAGCGAAGGAGCGAATCACAAAGTTGGATTAGGTAAAAGGACACGTTGCAACTCGAAATGGGTGTATAATTCTCCTTGGTACCACACACCGCATTGTGCAAATGGTCAGCCGAGGCCAGCTATGAAACCAATGGCCAAATGTCTGACATTTGGCCCACACGATGCAGTACACATCTTTTGTTTAACGGATAAATGGCCATTTGTTATTTTCCGCCAAGATTTTCCCTTATGCGGTCTATGGTAGACTTTTGCTGGACACTTTGCGACCATTCGCAATCCCTAGCCCAGATTGCCACTTCACGACTTTCCTTTCTAGAAATCTTCATCGACTCACTGTCAGGTCGCTACGAGCGCCAACCAAATTTGTGACCAGTGTAAAGCTGGTTCAGATTCTCACTGCTACCACAATCGCAACGGTAAAATTCCTTACCTATTTCCTTTTTCGTACAAAAATAACGTGCCTTCGTCGAATGTATTCGTCTGACACAATAACAGCGCATGATAAAAGTCAAAGTGAGACTGAAAAGAGAAGCTGGTCAGGAAGCAATATTATCAGGGAGACACCAGAGACCTTGAGTCCCGAGCAGAATCGGCTGGACTGGTAACCCCACAGGTGTGTGCGGGTTCGACTCCCGCTCGGGGATCATGTTTTTGATTATGACTCATGGTTAATATTTGAGCCTCGCTCTACTGATCGCGAGCTCATGGACCTGCCACGATCAGCTGCTGGCATTATGGCGCTGAAATGGCGCACCACTATCACGCATTTTGCGGCTGCAGAAGGAATGCGACAGGCGATCCACAAGCACACAAGGCTACAGTGTACTGGAGATTCGAGTGGGATCGCCTAGCCCACGCGAATGTTCCTGATCCCCCTAGCAAGGCTTGCTAGACTCCCCCACGGCGGCTAGGAATCATCAGCCCACTGACTTACAAATGACGATTTCAAGAACGACATAATCTTCGTTTTTAGCTTCTGCTTTGTCTAAAAAATTAGAGCTTCTTTTCCTATTCTTTATAAAAAAACGCACATAATTCAAGTCCTTTACCTCTTGATGACATTCGGTACTATAATCTTGCAAATACAACTCCAACAGCGTGTTATACACCACAGGTTGCGCCGATGCTGGGTCAGCCTGAAAAGATACTTTCCTGCCACTCTCAGCTATTTTCAATCTGCTTCTCTTCCGAGGGGTCGTCTCCATAAGTGCCTGATGCAGGGGACCGTCTCCTCATCACACAATGATCTTCCCTTTTTGCTGTCCTTACAACCACAACCACTCTCTTCCACACTTGCTCCCCACTCCCCATACCTTTATCATATGATCCAAAAAGTCTTGCAATCTTTGCGCATTGTTGACAAAAACGTGAATGAAATCCTCCGCCTTCGCCCTGATCAAAGTTACTGGAGGACGAGGTTCTTGATCTGAAAAACAAATCTTATTTCTGCACATAACGCAAGGAAAATTCTTTACTAAAAGAAAAACAAAATCATGAGGCCTGAGCGGGAATCGACCCCCCCACTCCAAAATTTATTTCCTGTTCCAGTATCTCCCTGAGCTGTTTCTAATTTCTCAAGTTCCCAGCCTTGCTTGCTTACCCCTTTTCGATATATCCGCTGGAAATCCAATCGTGCACAATCGTTTCAAGATTTCAGTGGTCTTATCCGGTAGTTCCATCATAAGCACAGTGCCATACTTCCTCAGGTACGTTTCTGCCTGAAATAGGGATGCATGGAAGAAATGGCTCCCTGGACTCGCGTCAGTCATAGGGGACTTGATTTTTTCAACGTCTTACCTGCTCGAAATCCATTTGTCCAATATATTGCACTGCCGATTCGTAATCTTTCTTGTCTTCCAGCAACATATGCAAGTACAAATCCCTTCGCAAATGCTGTTTAGCCAATCGCAATGCAAAATCGACATAACCAGCGCTGCGTAGAACTCGAATGGCTGTGTCCACATCGAAAAATGCTTGTCCACTCGACTAAAATAAAAGCGACAACTAAAATTAAGATTCCCAGGAAACTTTCCAAAACCATCTTACTTCAGCAAATTGATCAATTTTTGCTGAACTATTCAATTTAGTGTAACAGTTCAATAGAATAGTTGTGTGATCTTTTGTTGCTACATTCGCCTGAAACAAAAAATCATAAATCTTCTGATTCAAATATTCGAAAAATTCGCTTACTTTGTGCAAAGCTTCCAAGTATTCGGTCAATTGGGCGATACGTTGCGAATCTAGGAATTTACGAATCACATACGATGGTTCCACAGCGCCGATGGTCCTCGAATATTGTCTCACTGCATTCACATAATCGCCTTTTCTGAAAAAATATGCATATGCTTTAGCAAATTTGTCCAATGTTTACAAGTTATCATGAGGAGACTGCCCCTCACACGGGCATCTGTGCTTGATTGGGAGACAACCCCCAGGCCACACCACTGTACACATCTGCTTTGGACATCACCTAGTCAGAATAGAAAGGACATCTTACATCGAAAACTGAGAAAAAATGTAGCCTTTAGGGTGATTCGAGCCCGCCCCAGGAGAGACCTAGCTATATATGCTCAGGAGACTGCCTACAGTCCACAATTATCTGCTTAAGAGACGACCCCCACAGTCTACAAAATATGCTCAGGAGACGACCCCAAAGTTTTGTTCGGGAGACACCCCCCAGGCCACACTACGTACAATACTCAACATATCTGCCAGGGGCATGACCTGCTTTGAGTAGAAAGAACCCTTCGTATCAGAAGGTGCATACAAAAAATGTAACCTTGAGGGGGAATCGAACCCGCCTCAGGAGAGGACCGCACTGTTGTATATGCTCAGGGGACACCTACACAGGCATATCTGCTTGGGAAACGAGCTCCAATATTTGCTTAGGAGACGACCCCATTTAATGCTTCGCATATCCTAAGGAGAAGACCCCCCTTTTTCGTTCAAGACACATCCAAAGACCCACAGATCACACTAAACACAACTGTACGGTACCCGCAATTGATTCCGTAAATGACGACTATGTACATATCCCAAATTATGTTATGGAGATGGCCCCCCAGGAAGCAATACGACTTACTGATAAAGAAAATCCCCATATTGTTGGCAAACGGCAGCCAAACTCTCGCCGTCCAGATTCTGATGCTCCGCCAATCTAAAAAAACAAGAAAAATCATGTCCTGAATATCCACACAGCCCTACCTTCATCAGCTTAACACTTTTGTATGAATGCAAAAACCTCATGGCAGCCTGCACCTGTGATCTCTACATCCAAGATCATCTGTCATCTCCTCATCTCGACTTACTTGACAGCCACATCATAAAGGTTTTTCCTGAACAAAATGTCCAACTTGGCCTGAGTATCTTTTTCAATCAATTCAAATATTTTTCCCGCCTTCGTTAAAACGAAAAACGAGCCCCACTCGTGGATTACTTCAATCACTTCTGGTATCAATGCACTGTGAGCTGCAAAAAGACAGTTTTTCTAGATCAAGGAAAAACAGGCACATGAGCTAAGCTTACCGATATAATTGTTGGTAATGTCATACACAGTCACCATGTTCATTTTCACATCTTTGTCCAGTCTGAAATTGAAATTTGGTTCACGCTGGAATCTAAACAGGTTAGAGACAGGGCGGAGGACGCAAGGGGGATCGGTCACAGACTGGAATCACATTGGTCACAGGAGAGGGGGCTGGGCTAGGTTAGCTAAAAAGTTGTCGAGAGCTATTTGCACAGTTTACCCCATTATTCCCATTCAAAATGCAATCAGATGATAGGCTCAGAGATGCCACATTTATCGAATGCTTATTAAGAAAAAGGTTACAGCACATCAGAAAAAATTATATTTGAAAAATGGCGGGAAAATTTGCATACGTAAATTACCATCTCACTGCACCTTGGACAGAAACAGACCCCATACACGATCCCAATTGCTTACTCAGGCACATTGGAATCACGAACCACAACGACCAAATAATTGCCGACCACCTTAATCAATACTTTCTCCCCTTCGAATAACTGACATCCACCACGTTCTTCGGGAAGATAGAAGTAGACACCCTAAAATACAACCAATGTTCACTGTGCCAATCATTGCCGAGTCAGTCTTACATCTCGGCGAGCCACGATAAACTGATAATCCAGTTCCTGATCTGACAGCGACCAACACTTCGGCATACATCCTTGCTGCTGACCATGACTGACCTGCAAAGAAGACACTTCAAACATGGAAATAAGGCAGCGTAGCGGTGAATAGACAAGGTGGTACGGCGTCTGGCTGCCAACCAGGAGGCCCCAGGTTCGACTCCCTCCGCCACCTGATTTCTTGGGATTCTAAGCTCAGATTACGAGTCGTGCATATCAGCCGCCAATGACCGCCTACCAGCTCGACAGGTTGGAAAAGCAAGCAAAAAAGGAGGTAACACCAGACGGGAGCTTGAAAACCCTTGTGTGCCACAGAACTAGTGTCTGTCACTGCAGGGTCCTTGGGCACGTTCTGTAGTCAGTTACAATCGCACCCACACCTACGCGCATGTAAATAGGACCCAGACTTACACTTCGAATGTTCTTATCCTTCACCGGGATCAAATAGGACACGACAGTGTGTGTTGTGGCCGAGTACAAGACCACTGACTTGTCCAGCAATTGATGGAATGCCAATCCGACCACACTGCCATCAGACGCCGATGTCAACCCGTCTTGAAGCAGTTGTGGTTTGCTCTGCCTGAAACGGCACAAACCTCTGGTCACTATGCAACATGGTAGCCTAATCAGATTACTTCTCCTTGGACGCATCCCCTCGATATAACAATAGACTTGAATCCTCGAATCCGATAGCCAAATATTGCATGCTCGAATGAACAGCCAAAGCGGTCACTTTGACAGGCCGATTATTCGGGCTGGTTTTAGTGCATCGACTGCAAAATGGCGTGCCTTGTTTGTCAATCTGGAATGCGAATATGATTTGAATAGTACCATCTATTCTCGTCTGCTCTGTCAGCTACTGTCTCCCTTCCTTGCCAGTCAGACAAGGAAATCAATATGGCAATTTCAGGCCAGGATTTACCCCCTGGTCATCGACCTGAGACAGTTATGCATGTCTCAGGCCCATAATATAGCAAGCTAAAGACGAGTGTTACAGTGATAAGTTCAAAGATGACATTACCTTGTCTAGAACCCATGCCTTGATAAACGGATTCACGCCGTCGTCATCGTCCTGAATTAAGACAAAACATCAAAAAAGATGACTATTCACTTTCCACTACTTTTGAGATTTCCAGCTGTAAGTATCTATGACGCCAGCTTCCCGTAGAGAAACTCTTAAGGGCTCCCCACACATAATGTTTTGGCTGGTATTTCGAAACGACCCCTGAAATTTGCAAAAATCTCTGAAATTCTTGATACTCCCAGCTATGGGTTTCCTCATGACCCGATTGATTGTGAGAGTTCCAAAGAGACCTAAAAGCCCGTGAGGACTCTGGCGATCCCTACAGAATCATGAGCTTTTCGAAAAGAGAAAATACCAAGGACCATGAAAAACATGAGCCCTGAGTGGGGATCGAACCCACAACTCTGACATTACTGATCCGTTTTCGAGCCATTTTTATTATTAATGTCAATCGTAACCAAGCCTGGCAGGCGTAGTAGGAGAGAATGTGGCGGGACAAATTCCGACTGGAGCAATGCGAGTCTTGCGACCATACCTGCGGGAGATCGATCACTCTATCCCACTCGCCATGGCCTGCCAGGCACGAGGGTTACGCACTTCACTGCAAGACCCTGGACAGCTTCATGAAGGCTTCATACGAGACCCACGAGCGTTCCGCTTTGACCTTGCAGACTTCTTGCTGCTGTTATTTCACGATCAGATCTCATCTTGGCAGTGACATGTGTAAGGTTGCATTGCCATGCGTCACATAGGGAGCACAAGGTCTCAAAACACTCGACTCCACTTAGCTTTCAACACAGGCCCATTATTGCAAAAACTTGTACCCTCAGCGGGATTCGAACCCATGCCATTAAGGTTCTGGTCCAGCAGTCTAGGCAACTTTGTAGCATCAAGTTTCACTCACCACAACCAGGCTTAAGTTTTTGCAATTGCACTCCCGTCCAATCAGGCCTCCTTGCCCTAAACTGAAGCATCAACCTGACGGGTTTCTGCCCTCTTCAAGTTTGGCGGCCGTATTTCCCAAGCCCGACCAACACAGTACTTACCCCGACAGTAAACAAGATATTATGCTGCCTGACGAAGCACATTGCGTATAATTTGGACTTGTGGGCACGAAAATAGGACGCGTCGCCGAATCGTTTGAACACACGAAAAACGCATCCTCCACGATCGCCGAAGAAAACTTGAGAATTGCCCGAGCAACTGGTCACCACATTGATATCCTGGGGATCAAACATAAGTTATTGATTGCAGACGATTAGGTGCATTCATGTACAGCAACTAAAAAGATGGGGGTTTCAACAAGCGCTAGTATGGACAAAACCTGGATGATAACAGAGCCATTTGAAAATATGCACATTTTCCCGCCATTTTTTGAATTTGACTTGTTGACTAAGAAACCCTGTGATAACTGCATTGGCGAGAAAAAACTCACTCGTCTTTTATGAATCCATCATGTGGACCTTCCGCAATTTCGTTTTAAATAGGATTAAACACAGGCTCCCTTGTTGATTTGCGATTAGGGATTAGAGATGGGGCTAAGTATGCTATGAGATTGTCCCCGTGGCCCTGCCAGCTTCTCACTCGAGCAAGCCGAGGAAGGGAGATATCGCATGACGATATGCCTATTATCACAGCCACACACTCGGTACACTCTACCTGAAGGCCCAAATACGGTTGATCAGGATTCTCCGGTTCTGTCACCACTTTCTGATCAAAAAATGGAAATCGTCGCCAGCTCTGAAAGGATGGAAAACAACTGAGCTAAGTGGGCTTCTAAGCCAGATTTGAGTCCCTCTTTTCATCGAAAGATGTCATGGAGGCCAGAGAATGTACAGTAGGCACACATGGCCTACTGCCAAGAATATACTTCGTTCAGGCCTGTTCTACCAAAACGTGTAGTATGTTGTTGAAACTGAAATTACTTACCTGGACTAGAGAGCCAGAAGCCATTCTTGCCAAGAACAACCTTTTCAAAATAGTCGATCACCGAATCATCTAAACAACAAGTGCTGCGATGAAATGCAAAAAGAGCGAGTACAGAAGATTGCGCACTTTAGGCGCGCCAAATGCTGGAGGCTGGACGTTTAGCTCAAGTTGCGGGAGTTTTGAATGTCGTAGGCCACGAGTTTGAGCCTCACCCCCAGGGTCGACCGTACCGGCTTTTTTGACCGTACCCGTACCGAGGGCCTGGTACGGCCGTACCGTACCGTACCGTACCGTACCAGACGTGCCGTACCGTACCGTACCGTACCGTACCAGACGTGCCGTACCGTACCGTACCGTACCGTACCAGACGTGCCGTACCGTACCGTACCAGACGTGCCGTACCGTACCGTACCGTACTCAAAATTTTACTTTAACTGCATATGAATAAGAAACTTTCTTAGCTGGTTATGCTTTGATTCCAAAAGCGGAAAGTTCAGCAAAAGTACTTTATTAGCTTGTTTGAATCTGGGGTCACACATCCGTATTAGACTAATTTGAACGTATTGAATCCAACTGCTGGCAGATTACATTTCACAAAAGAAAGCATTCGGGTATTTTCTGGCATAAGACTTCCATGGTTACCCCCGCATACATTCTTAGCCACCAAAAATGCGGTTTCTCAGCTTTCCAGCACCTGATTTCCAGCGCTGGAAATCAGAGTGAGATGAGGGGCCGCCTCTCGAGATCTTTGTCTTACAGACCTTGCAAATTGCGTGTAATTCGTCGTTGTCGTCGATGTAGTAATAATCGTAAACTTTCGAAACTTTAGAAGACATTGGCTGATAAGACCTAACTGGCTGTCCCAACAGACCAGCTACGAAATTCAATTCACACCAGCAAGTCCTGCAGCTACGGTACAGTGCAACAATCTTCTTGATTTCACACTTTCTCGAATACCTACTCAAAAACAGCTGTTTTAAAGTAAGCTGCATGCACCTGCGAATCACTGAAGCGCGGAAAATATAAAAATGACATAACCCTGGAGGTACGGCCGTACCGGCCTGTTTTCACTGCCGTACCCGTACCGTACCGTACCACCCCCCGGTACGGCGGTACGGTACGGCCGGTACGGTGGTACGGTCGACCCTGGCCTCACCCACAAAATTTTATAAATCTGTATGTAATTAACTTCAAACAGTAACAGTAGTAAAGCCATGGTCTGCATTGCAAGGGGTGTCAAAATATTAGCCTGGAAAACTGTAATGCATGGCGAAGAACATTTCATTAGAACAGCAGAAGTCCGGCCACGTTTTTATCAAAACATCTTGGTTGTCAAACTTGTATACACAGTGTTCAAAATACCGCACGGTGTCAAATGCAGAGTGTCACTGATACCAAACTAAAAATACATCTTGCCTTGACTGTACCAGAAGTTTACGTAACCTGTTCGACTGAAACATTTATTGTATTTCTGACAGCCCCGAAACCTAAAAATTTCGCGGCAGTCACTCATGCAAACTCAAGAGATCAGTGACCATCACTATCCAAAGAGCTAAGGCTCGCAACGGCTTATGCAAGGCTCGAAGGTGCGCATGACATGCATTACCCCACCTATTTTAGCGATTTTGACCAGAAAAAACTTGTTCACAGGAGTCCGATATAAAAATGGGTGCTAACCAAATCAAACCTTCAACTACTCGCCTAAAAAATTGAAATTTTCCAAAATATTTCGCATCATGGCTAATACCGGTTTTATCAGCCAATAAAAGCATTCATTACCAGTTTCTTGGCGAATACTGATTATGCCTAATTAGTGGGACATGAGAAAACTCCGCAATTTAATACCAGATGAGCCAAAACACCGCAATAAACTTATGGCCCTGATTATTGCTGCATTTCGGGCATGGTTGGCTTTGCTTCAGACCCACCTCCACAGACCCCCAAGGTCTCAATAAACTCATCGCCATTCAGGAACCTCCGTTCCATCTGCAGAAACTAAAAATTCACCCAGATTGTTCATTTTATTTGCAAAAGCTTACATCCCAAAGGCCCCAACACAAAACCTCAATAAAGCAAAAACTGCAGTAAAACTGAACGAACTCAATCATTGAATTACGCGCAATCGCGACTAAATTTTAAATGTTGCTTGGGCTTCTGCGATGCTTAGACCACCGGTTACATTTGCAAAAAACCTTAGATTACTTCAGATTAGAGAACTACACTTTCAGAAATCTCAGAAAGCATGCGCTACTAGGTTGACGCGCTCAAATCCCTAACTCAACCCCAAAAACCTACTCTCACACAAAATTCCATTCCCACACAGCACCTAAATGATCTAACATGTACCAAAAATGAGCCACATAACGACGAGTCAGTAATCGATCCCACGCAGATACGTATTAATTATGAGGACACATTGAGATATCGTCGTAAACACCACGAGCATAATCCTCCACCTGCATACGGGATATAATTCCGTATCACCCTCCCCCCCCCAAAATATCTTGCAACTCTTGTAACACCCCAACACAAATCCCCAAATTTCCTACCCCCATTCTACACATGACATAAGGCACCAAATCCTAACGCTCTTATCTCGCAGACGAAACACACACTCATAGAGGACACACTAGAGCATAGACGACCAAAGCTCTTCCGCATACACTGCTTGACGGACGATCCGCACCAAACGCTCATAGATTCCCCTGCGCCAGGGGCCCTCTCGACGATGAAGTTCCACTTGATGTCTGACCAGTGACCACTACTCAAAAAAATTCACGAAGACTTCCGACCAGTTCCCTTCCTAGACGAGGTACAGAGAAGTGTACTCAGTCCAAAAGAACGACTTTAGGGGTTTTAAAGCCTCACATATCCCATGGATTAGGAATGTTAAATCCTAGAGCATACACTATATCCCTTTTCACAATATTTTCTAGTGCGGGGCATCAACAGTGTCTGTCTGAAAGTTGTATTTACATTACAATGCAGGGAAACAGCAATATGCACACTCACGATCACCCCAGCTCAAACGACCGCGCCCCCTAGCAATAACTTTTCTTTCACCGATTATTTAACGACCTGATCGAAAATCGACTGGAACATTTATACCAGTTTTGTAAAGCGTGAAATTCTCTACAACTTCCATGCCAAGATCGATGGTGGTCGTCGCTAAAACTTTCGAGAAAATCGCCGATAACCATTTTCCCACGTTTAGGATATTATTGATTATCTAACTATCGCGTAAGAAATTTAAAAAAATTGATACGTTTTTATAGAGCTCGAAATTTTTTACAAACTTTACGTTGACCACAATGGGCTTTACGTGCAACTGAAAATTTCGAGATAATCCACTTAGAACCTTTTGCTGTGTTCAAGGAGTCCGGACGTTTGGCTGATGGTATTGAAGAAAGATTTTGATTGAGTACGCGCATTTTTGTGAGGGTAGCCAAAATTCTGGACCTTCATAGCAAATAAAATCGAAATTCTTTGTCTTAAAGGGACCCTTCGGAAATTAAAATTTTGACTGCATGAGTGATTGAGATACCACAAAACTTTGGCTAGCCCCACTAAAAGGCCCCTCATATCATACTCTTTTTAATACTCTGATGTCGGCTTTAAAATTTGAGACCTACAGCAATCTGGTACCAAATGATGTCTTCAAGATTTTCTAAGACCTACATCTCCAGATTTTCCTTTTTTGCCCATTACGATACAAAAACTTTTATGACTATCATAAAATAAGCTCTTCGCTCCCCGCATTTTGACAAATGGAGCAGCTTGTGCGAAAAACGTTTATTACAGCTGTTGTTTGCGCAAATTCGATTTAAGCCTGCTCGTAAGGTTCATGTCTCTACAGCATATATGTACAGTGTATACCTTAGTTTGTATATAAATAACTAGCAGACGATCCAGTTCTAAACCCGAATACCCAAGTCAAATTATTTTTCGCCCTCCACATTCGCACATAGAGAGAGAAGTAAGTAACTGAATCGAGTCTACACTGTATATACGTACTCATATGTATTCTGAAAACGCATCCGTTTCTGATCATGTGTGGTAATGTGACCAGACGCAGAAATTGGCAGACAAAATCACCCTAATTTTTAAACTTGACAGTGTGTGCTGGCTCAGACTGATGATGAGATTTTAAATCCCTGAGAAATGCCTTTTGGAAAGCAGGAAATGAGGCTTATGAGAAGTGCGGTTGTCATAAGGTTATGCGTAAATCTATGCTTGTTACTTCGGGGATAGGTGTGAGGATGCCAAACAGGCCTGGAGTATGTTTCTGTAAAAAAGTGACTATATTAGGCCTCGATACTCATGTCATGTCATACTTTTTCCAAAGCCAACCTCTATACAGCGCACTCGACAGCCAAGGGGCACATATTTGACAATCATTTTTCACCCAGGCAGACGCCTGGGCCACAGTACAGCCAGCTGTCAGCCACAGACTGGTCAGGGGGCTTGACCACAAACCTGCCAGCGGGTTAGGCCACAGACAAGCCAGCAGGCTAGACCACAGACTGGTCAGCGGGTCTGTAACCTAGCAGTCTCATTCTGGTATTTAGCTAATGATGATAGACAGACACTGTTGATGCCCCGCACTGGAAAATATTGTGAAAAGGGATATAGTGTATGCTCTAGGATTTAACATTTCTAATCCAGGGGATATGTGAGGCTTTAAAACCCCTGAAGTCGTTCTCTTGGACTGAGTACACACCTTACAATATCGTACATACTGTAGGATACGCTGTACCCTATAATATGCCAGTAACGCTGTACCCTAAAATATCCTGGTGAAGGAGGTCCTCCAGTAGGTTACAATAGAAATGTACCAGAAGGATTGTGATTGCTGCAGAGCGTGTACGCATGAGCAATTTATGCAGCATTTATGCAGCAGCAATTAATAAATCTGACATATAACGTGAGGGTGAGGGAGTGAGGGACCGCAGGGTTATATCCTCATGTCTGTCTGACATGAGGTCCTGCTACGGGATATGAAAGGTTGCAGGATAGCCTCTTATATCCTGCAGCCTCTAGTAACAAATGGCTATGGTCCATATCGTACACTGCAAAGATTGGTTATATCTTTACCCTACCCTTGTCAAAATCCTTGAGCTTAATTAAATCGCTCAGGTGACCTCATTCATAAAAGGAATTATCAGGCTGAAATTTTCTATCATGACACGTACATGAATTTTTAAAAGCACATCCGATTTTCTGCTTCTACTGTCAGGTTATAAACGATGGCCCCTACATCCTTTGTACTATTGGCTGCAGCGATTCTTCTGAGCCATGTTAATGCGGACTGTGGGTGTAAGTACCCATGTTCTTCTGTTCTATGCACAACATGCAGTCATGTTTTCACAGACTTCGGAGGATCACTGGATCCAAAACAGTTCCCGCTGGAATATAAGCAAGGTTTCGCTACACGCGCTAGTGATGGCATGTGCTTGAGTTTGTGCACTATCGAGAATGAAGTCTGCAAATATTACGTCGATCTTCAGCCAGATTGTGATTATGTTCCTTATTGCGATGCCGGCATCTATTATGGCTATGAGGTTTGCACTTGCAGAACTCGATTCTGGTATTAAGGCAGTGCGAAGATAAGTCATTTTACTGATACACTATCAAATGACTTGAAACGAAGTGAAAAAGTTCACTGCCTTGATAATATGCTGGTTAAATAAAATCTTATTGAAAGATCAGAAAGAATATTGTTTTGCTGGGAGCGAATAGAGTATGCGATCGACACTTCAGTATACAGTCCATAGCATATATAAAGAAGATGCGTCATTGAGAAATTCAGCTGCAGAAATGTGAGTCGTGGGAGTTCGTAAGTTTTTAAAGATGCCTGGAGTGAATGCTATGGTACGGTACATCGCGTATACATACACTACATACACTGCAGCAGGTAAGCGCCAATGGTGAAAGCACGAAATGATTACTAGAAGCATGTCTTGTCAAAAGTGCTAGGCTAGTAGGCACTGTAGAGCTTCGAAACAAAAGGAGTCGCAGAAGCAAAGTGTCTGATGAGGGTAGAACCCGCAAATAGTCAGTCAATAGATATCGATATCGAAATCGTATCCGTATTTATATCTTTTGAATATCCATATCCATATCAATACTTGTTATCTTTGGGAATGTACACGCGGCACGAAAAGGGCGTTTATATTCTCGAAGAGAACAGGTATATATTATATCTCTTCACAACCAATATATACTAATAAAAAGATGTTTTTGTTTTTTAAGCGTTTATGAGATTTGAAAGTGGTTGTTTACTGCAAAAAGGAACCTGGTTTATATCGGAAAGGCGCAAAGGCGCTATCCGTGTAGGACGTCAAGACCACGTGTGTTGGGTGTCACTTGACACGACACCGCTGACTGACTGACTTCTTGATTACCTGTCTACGCGCCTAACCCAGCCGGCCTCGTGGCCTCGCGGCCTGGTGAGTTAGTGTCGCGTCATCGACCTACGTTGGAGTAGGGTCTTATGCGCATAGAGGCACACATAGACATCATCAACCGTTTACTGAACGGCTCCACATACTACTCACAACTGATCCCACTGAACCGTCTACCAACCGCTCTTATACTCACGCTGACTCAACATGCTATTGCATATAACAGCTGCGCGGTAATTCAACCTTTTATCCCATAGTTAGGCGTCTGCCTCTCACGCCAGGTGCGCAGTTACGGGCGAGTGTTCGACTCGCGGGCCAGTAAAATGTGTAAAATGTGCCCCTTAACCCTCGAGTGCGCATAAGCGTTTGGTGATGTGGTAAAACATGAACATGAACATGAAAGAAAAGACAAACGAGTATTTCTGAGCTTCTAAGAGGGGACCGAAGGAAAGGCGCTAGGAGTCCATACTTCTATATGATAGACATGCACCAGTGTAGCAACCTTGACCCTTAGCAGAATCCAAGTCAGTTTCACTCTTAGGTCAGCGGGTCCTTGGATCAGGACAGCAGTGTCGCTTTGATGAGGGATAGGACTTTCTTGTATGCATGTCCTGCGACTCACGATAAGACACGTCTAATCTACTTAATTGTGAAACTGACTCCTGCACACAAGCTACTGCAGCTTGTTTTATAGTAGTACAGCTACAGTAGTTGTTGTTGAACTCTGCATACAAGCTACACTAGCGCGTCTGGTAGCACTGCCACGAATCTAGGTAACGTTATCAAAGGGCAGCTGCTCATTCCTGGTAGACTGCATGCATTGGTCACCTATGGGTCGTGTCAGCCATAACTGTCAAAAATGCCTTAAGCTAAACATTTTAAATGGCACTCCTTATCAAGTTTAACTTGGTTATTCTCTCCGACATGAATGCAGTTTCATTCAGAGTTTTAGATTGCCAGGTTGTTGTCAGCTTCAGGCTTTCAAGTTTAAATAAATGAGATTTCTACAGTAGTTCCAAAGGAACAAGAAAACCAATATCATATTAAACACAAACATTATTCAGGCTCTTAGCGCTATAGCATTTGGCTCAGATTAATGTTTTAAGAAAGTCTTCTAGTTATCTTGCGATAGAAAATAAACTTTTACATGAAAATTGATCGAGTTTCGTTGAAAACTCTGGTTCTTCTGTTATTATTTTCATGAATTGATTACTTTTCTGTTTTTATACTCCATTCGAACATTCATCAAAAAAACGGGTATGGGAAGCGGGTACAGGTAGGGCACGATTTTCATACCCGTGCAGGACCCTCCAAGCTGTTGCGCGTCGCTACAACTTGTCTGGTCTAGCCTGATTAGCAGGAAAAAACTGGTTATATTTTGGTCCTGGTTCGGCCAGTTTGGCGCAGGTCAGTCCATTAAAACTTCATCATACCATAAAAATATAGCGAAAAATGAATATGCATAAGTTAGAGGGCACAGAATGGAAACAGCCAAAAAGCTGAGCACCAACTTGGAACTGATTGAGCCACCATGGCTCCTCCCTATGCCTGATCCTGCTGTTGCATACTAACTACCTTTCGCAGCTGGTCACCTCTGGTTCCTTAGGTTAGTTCACACTCGACTGCACCACTTACATAATTATTTGGTAGCAAGAGGTGGAAAGAGTAAAGATATTGGGAATTTCGGGTGAAGAGAAGCTGGAAATTGATCACGTCTGCACATTCACACGCACTATAGGCTGAGACCCCATGTCTGTGTGATTGCAATCCATGTATTCTAATGCCGATTTCATTTTACCAGAATCAGTGTACAGTGTAAGATCATTATCGTCACTAAATGACTTTGCTCTGCTTGTGCTTCTGAAATATTTTTTTATGTAGGCTTGGGGGGGGGGGGAGAGGAAGAGGAACAGCTTTTCGATGGACTCCTGTATAGAAGGCCCCTATTTTCTATGTGTATACTGTACTCAAAATGTCGGCCAGCTTTTGGCAAATCAACTTTACACCGGGCGAAAAATCGACAACACACAAATTTTATTTCTGAATTCGCATCCTTTTGTACATATTGTATCCACCAGGTACACCACTATCTGACCATGTCAGTAGTTCTTGCCCATTCGCATCTCAATTAGCCTTCTCTCAGTGACAGCAGCCCATTCATTGACGTAACAGCCCAGCCAATCTTCAATATGCATGAGTACAGTCAACCTTTGGTAATTGCAAACGCTGCGCGCGCCAAAATGAGTTGCAATTATCCGACTTTGGGATAAACATAAAACATTCTATAGCTTGTTGCAACATTGTTGCTACGGGACACTTGTTGCAATTAACCGAAGTGCAATTATCTGAGGTCGAATGTACTGTTGCAGTTATTCACAAAAAGTTAGCCCATCACACCATGCCATATACGTATGTATTGTACAAATCATCATAATACAAGAAACCAAAACCTTTTTATTTTTAGTTTAAGAAAGATTCCACGCAAATCATCACCAATGCCATACGCAGATATGTCTTAATTTTAACAAAGACTGTCAGAAAATTCATAAAGCTTTAAAAGTGATCCAAATTAGCGAGTCCCCAAAACGCTATTCCTTCTAAAAAAACACATTAGACCCAATTCATAAATAACCACCACAAAAATTTGAACCAATCGAGCGAAATCATGAAAATTGCAAAAACTAGAAAAAGCCAAAACAATACGAGTTAAATAAATCCTTTAAAAACGAGGGGAAATCAATAAAACCAAACCGATCATTCCCATCTCATAATCGCTTTGGTCTGCATGCAAAATCCACTCGTGTCAATCAAGCGCCCAGAGGGCAATTCATCAGAACTGATAAAAAGATGGTGAGCAATGACGAGCAACCCAGCTCAAAAAAAGATACAACTGTACACAAATGCCCACAAGTCATAAATCTGATAAATAAGCAAAGAAAATGCAGGTAAAAAATGTATTTGACTTTATATGTGAATCATGAAAAAGAATGAAAAATTTACAAAACAGAGGCGCTATTTAATCGAAGATGAACATTCGAGTCGCGTCTTAAAATAGGGCAATTGTTTTCTATTTTTGTTCCAATTTCACACGTATTTTCCAACGAGACCGAAGTGAAAACTTCGTCGTTACTTGTTAATAAATGCTCGCCACTATCCGAATCTTCATCATTTTCACCAATTTGACGACCCGCATTTTCGTTAACGTATGTTCGAATTGCTTTTTTCTTTCGAAAAATTTTATTTTTCATACCGCCCGTTTCTAATTCCTCTTCTTCATCCAAATCGCTCGTTGGCACTGGTCGATAATTTTTTCTCATGGTAAAATTATCGACTACCCAAAAAATGAATGTATTCATAATGAATGGAATAATCAACATGACAATTGTAACTTCTAATTTCGGATTTGTTATTGGACTAAGAATAATTTCTCTTACATTGCGCCAAAAACGAAATTCTAACATGATTGTAACCATAATTTTTTCCGCGATAATAATACCAACAAAAACGAGGCATTGATTTAACCATGCTCGACATTTCGGTGGTTTTCCATATTCACCAAAATTTAATGTTGACCAATTTTTATATTTTGCAATGAACGAAATCAATCGTACGCCAGCGTAAATTATTAATAAACCCATTGTTGAATCTAATAAAAAGCTGACCACGTACCAAGTACATGGATCGCCTCGTTTTTGATGTAAAATTTGCGCGAGAAAAACGTTCAAAAAATGTATGACACCAGCGCCCACTGCTTGTTTGGATGTATCAAAAAACCATATGGTCCATGTGCGTCTTTGTTCACGCGGTTCGCAATAGAATCGTTTCAATATCAACGAAGCGAATGCCAAAGCAGCCAAAACTAATTGAATTGCTAATCCGTAACTGTCCGTTAAGGAATTAGCATCACAATGCGATGTTGGCTGAATCAGAGGCATTTCATTGACTGGCTGCTTCGCAAGTGATGCTGGTGGTGGTGTGTATGACATTATCGTCTGATTTGACCAGTAGTCCTAAACAGGCGGAATGATGGTGGATGATGCCATATATGGACGAAAGGGGAACAGAAGCCAATGTAAAGTGGGGACAAGGTACTCGCCTACTTTAGCGAGTAGCGTTCGTTTGGGATCTCAATCCTGACAAAAAATGGTTGGGATTGAATATTGTGGAGAAGGGGAACATTTAGGGGATGATTGAACTGATGATTTCTTCCATAATTGGCGAATATACTTCTCCGCTTTTTTGCTAGGCTGATTTTGAATATAATGATAAAAACAGTACTAAAATTGGTTAAAAGAGATATAGAGTTTTGCTCAATATTTGCTGGCAGCTCACGGTGGGTTGTAGATCATCCAGAGCGAATGAAAAGTGAGAAAAACACTCTTTGAAAATCAAGATCCTGGTCGGGATTAGATGAATCCTGATCCCAAACGAACGCAACCAAGTAGACAAGTGCCAGTGGCAAGATGGACTGGACGATGACTGTTACTTCAGCGCATCCATGCACATTTCTATCTTACTTAGGGTGTGCAGAAAATATTGTGATGTTCGCAAGCAGCAGGTAAAAATTAGCCCGCCTTATTTGTTGCGAGATTTTCTGCACCTCACGCTCGGTTTTGTCCGACAAAAATGTGAGGGAGGCGCTAAGGTATACTACCCGCATTTGGGGGGGGGGGGGGGTGGCTATAGACCTTTTCAGCGTCAGCAAAACTTTGAATTACCGCGATTACGGTAGCTTGGCTGCTTATGACAATTTGGCACTTTGTGAGCAGATCTGTTTATTCTACCGATCCAAATTAATGATTGAGTTCATCGAGGGCGAGTGGAATTCGAAAATTCATTATCTTATGATACAATAGCAATTTTTCCTCATGCTTCCATCGTCATTGACTTTAGTTATAAATATTGATCTTTGTCATCTCAGCCAAAATTTGCATAAGATCGCGCACAGATCTGCTGGATCCTGGTTTTATTGTTATAAGCAGCCGAAGCGGGAATTTCAAATTCAACTCTTTCGGGGCACGCTGAAAAGGTCTATTGACCCAACTGACTTTTACAAGCATATCGATTTTGGATATTTTCATGCATCAGATTTAAATTACATTTTTAGCACACTCATCGAGACAAATATAAGAATGAGAGAAGTATTTTTGTTTATAAGCAAAAGAACGATGGTATTGACGCGATCAGAAATCTAGAAATGCCACGTTACCCGCACGTAAAAGTCAGTTTCAGATAAAAGATTCGAAGATTCTTGACAAACAAAACGCAACTTTCAATAGCAGGTTTTCCTTCCCGGACATTTCTGAAAGTGTAAAAAAGATTGGCGAGCTTTACTTACCGTAAAGGGGGCTTCCCACCACAAATAATTCCTCATATTATCTTCCACAACTCCACGAAAAAACCTTTTTTCTCCCGCCTCTCCCGCTGCTAGCGTCTACATCAGCTACATCGACGAAGCTGTACTAACCTGCCACCGACCCTACCTGTAGATATGCCAGGAAAACGAATCGATTCAGGCAGTTTCGCTTGACTAGATTTCCATTGTCCAAACTAGACTATGAAGGACTCGGTGAAATCATACTCAAACTTTATGCCGAAACATTAATTACAGCTCAAACCGATGCCATAAAAAGTGGTTAATCAAATTTTCCCTCGACAAACCGATTTAATGGGCTGATATAACCGGATTATGCGCCTTTAATGGATGGATGGGAAAATTTGGCAGGAAATTCGATCAAGTCGACCACGCACGCGGCGCACAAACTGCGCAGGCGGAAGCTGCTTATGACAAAACAATAAATGATGTGAAAACTGTGCTTCAACGAAATCAAACGAAATACAAACAACTTAAAAATATTTGTTTTCCGGCTTGGTGAAGGGTAGACTATGAACAAATGGTGATTGATCTGGTGAGTTAAACTGGATACTGCCGCTTGAGAGTTCGAGGGGCGAGGTAGGGTGGTTGGCTCGGCAGGGAGGAGCCAGGAGACTAGAACCAGCTGATTGCTCTACATTCTTATGGGCCACCCTTCGTATTTGTCCAAGGGGCCGCCCATAAATGTCGACCGCAGCCTAGAGGGGCGAGGGGGAAAGCAAAAAAGTGGTGCCGGTCGGGTGAGGGGTAGCGGCTAATGGTCGAGTGCAGCAAGGTTTTAAATTTTTGATCACAGACACACCTTTTTATCTTCTCGAGTAGGGCGCGCTTGAACCTTAAAAACTTATTGTCTTCCTTTCTCTTCGGCCGTTTATTTTCGATACTGGAATTTCGTTTTTATAAGGACTGTTATTCTTAACCTGGAATGGCATCCGAAACGGAAACTTTGGGATCCAAGTCTGAATTGGGTACCCGCCCTTTACCCTTATCCGAAAAGTCGGGTTTTATTTCTCTCTCAGTTTTGACTTTGGAGCCCCAAAAAACCCGACTTTTATGACTCACATGGACCAAAATTTCTCGATACAGATTAACTTCTCAAACTGCTTATACCGTAGTTCACTTTTTCGCGCGTAATTTGCATAAAATTACGTGGGAGAAAGAAGATACAGCTTTAGCATTGAAAATTAATATCTTATTCAAAAAGTCGGGTCAGGTCAGGTTTGGCAGAAATTTCTCGGGCTGGGTCGGGTTTGGGGTTTGGATTTAAGGTCCAGGATCGGGTCGGGTACACCTTTCTCACCTGATGTCGGACCTGGGCTGGGAGGCGATGGCTCAGTTGATTAAGACGTTGATCCCCCATTGTTTTGGGCCAGCAACCCTGACTGCGAGTCCGAGGTTCTATTCCGACAGAGGACGGCAGTTTAGTAGCTTGTCGCTGGCTGGACGCCGGGCTGTGGGCGACTCCCCTGCTACTGTCAAATGGCGGACGCCCACTCAAAGAGTGCAGAATTGGGAAAGTGCTCCTCGAACACGAGTTGGGAAGGTTCTCCCTTCTTATCCAGTATGCCCTTGTGTGGAGGTTCCTCGGAGATGTCAGACGGAAGCTGCTGTGAGAGCTTGTCACCTCACGGCCTGGCCTGCTATAGGCAAAACGGGTGTGAATTCCCACGGGGAACTGGCGCGGGACGGCCCAACCCACAAAACCAACATTTCACTAAATTTACTTTCTTTCGCTGTCAGAATAACTTTCTTTCGCTGTCAGAATACTCTGACTAGGTGCGAGAAATTCTGACCTGACCCTGACCTTGACCGGCCCCTTTGACCGAGCGTCAGTGAATCAGGGTTTTGCCAGAATTCAGACCTTGACTTTGAGGTTATTTCTAACAGTTTTTTGATTGATGGAACAGACTTTTATTTTATGAAAGCCTCCATGAACTTTCCCCACAACTTCACCCTATATTTTTTTAAAGTTTTGTGGGTTTGGCCGTTCCGCGCCAGTTCCCCATGGAAATTCCAACCCGTTTTGCCTATAGCCGGCCAGCTGCCATGATATGATATGCGAGGCTGCGAGGTGACCGACCAGCTCTCACGGCAGCTTCCGTCTGACATCTCCGAGGAACCTCCACACGAGGGCATACTGGATAAGAAGGGAGGACCTTCCCAACTGGTGTTCCAGCAGCAGTTTCCCAATTTAATTTTTTTTTTCACTGGCATTTTTTTCGTAGAATTAAATTTAAGTACAAAAACCGCCAAATTCAAATTTGATCGATTTATCAACTTTTTTCGCTTGTTTATCTTCCTTCTTTTCTTGGTGACCTTGATTAACCAAGCAATATAAGCGAATGGGAAGGAAAAATTGGCACCGATCTAGGTGCTGTTATCTCCTGTTTGATCTCACCCTCTCAGCTTAGCTGCTTTACCTACATGCATCCTAACTAGTAGAAAACCACTGCACAACGCGTAATTCTCAAAGCAAGAAACATACGCACACTAGCTCCCGCAATGAGTGAAGACATAGTTCTCCTGTTACGATTAGTACCTTCTCAACAACCAAAACTTGACGATTTTCGCAACAAAGACAATAATAGGCAAAATCCACAGCAGTTTTATAAATATTTTTATACATTTTTTCCCCTTTTTGTTTCTATTTTATTTTATTTTTTTTCATTTTTCTCCATATTTCATATTTTTTATTCTATATAATGTTTTTTTCCCTCTTAAATTTTTTAAATTTTTATATTTTCTATATTTTTTTAATTTTTTATTTTTCATTTTCCTTATTCTTTTCTCTCACCACTGCGCACCTATATTTTACCCATACAACGATAGAAGCCTACAGAAAGACGACTTCACAAAAAGCACCTTGTACTCACTATGCGGTAAGATGTACCTCGCTCTTTCTATCAAAACTTTTAACTGTCTTAACAGTGATTTCCACAGGTCGACTCTCTCATTTTCCTCCTCGTAATCTACCCTCGCAAACCATATGCGCCTCTGTGCTGATTCTGCATTCTATAATCCCAATTCTATACTCTTTGAGTGGGCGTCCGCCACCTGACAGTAGCAGGGGAGTCGCCCAGGGCCTGGCGTCCAAAGCCAGCGACAAGCTACTAAACTGCCATTCTCTGACGGAATAGAGCCTCGGACTCAGATAGGGTTGCTGGCCCAAACCAATGCGGGATCAACGCCTTAACCAACTGAGCCATCGTCTCCCAACCCAGGACCTAAAATCCAAACCCCAAACCCAACCCGATTTTTTCCTGACTCCTTTTTTCTGACTTTTTGAATGAGATATTGATTTTCAATGCTAAAAATATATCTTCTTTATTACCACGTTAATTTTATCCAAATTACGCGCGAAAAAGTGAGCTATAAGCAGTTTCAGAAGCCGATCTGTATCGAGAAATTTTGGTTTCTGGGTTCCTAAATCAAAACCCAACTCGACCCGTCTTCTGCCACTGTTTAAAGTTTATGCGTTACTCAAAATTCTGATCCACACGGCACTTAATGTACAATCTGTCTGCGGACAGTCTGCATTTGTGCAGCATCATTTTCGCCAAAATCCCAATTTCAAAAAATGCCAATCCATACAGAGTACGCATCACTAAAAGCCCATCCTACATCCCCCCAGTCCCCATAGCCAACACCTAGCCTTGAACAGAGACCTGTCATGTCCCCTGTGACTTCTCACTCAGCACCATCGATCATCGATCATGAGCACTCTCGCTACTCAAATGTGAATCGGACTCGCCCTGCGAATCCAGACGCAACTTCGCCTTCCCATTACGTCCATCAACGCCGCGAGTTGTGGCCAATCGTTTTCGCAATTCAAAAACGGCTTCGATTGCTTTTTTGAAACAATGGAAATTATAATCGATTAAACCTAGAATCAATAATTTTCTAGGAAAAAAATATGAAAAATACTTCATTTCACTCCTCACCTTGCTTTTCAAAACTATCCGCCCTCAATATGCACACCAACGCCAAATAGCGATTCACTTCCTTCAGGTACAAAACCGTGTTGTTATTGAGCTTTATGACGGCTGAGGATTGTAAATCGAAGGCCGTGAAATCCGCGTCGTCTCGAAATCTAAACCATGGAAAGCCTGTTATCTGCCACGCCTACATGCATGTCTCTCACGCGGGTCTAGTGCATCCGCGACAAGCGTCTGCTCTAACTGTGTGGTGTGAGCTAAAAAGTTTGGGGACCCATCTCGGGTCGGCAATATACGCCATTTTTATAGAGCAACAGACGCTTGAAAACTTGAACTTCACCGTTCGGCCTACTGTGCATCAAGAAACGCCGGTCTCCTGACTGCTACAAAGTGGAGCCCACTTGAGTTGGCTCACGATCAGGGTGAACCTTCGTGGATCTCTTTCAGCGCAGGACGTAGGCAACGACCTCCAGCTGACCTCGTACTTGCCAAGCCAAACCCTCCTTACCCGTATATACACGACACATCGATCACCACATCGATCATATCGCAGCACAATTCGTACGACTGCATATCAACCGGGCTGCTGTCAGTGGCAACGTAAATCTTGCTAGCCACGTCGAACAGAAACGCTTTCTCAACGCCGGAATTCTAAAACGATGCAAGATATCGATTCGGTCAAAAATCACATCGATCACTATAATTGATTTATCACATTATTTGCAAACACATCGATCAATCGCAAAAATGTAGATTGAAAAATCGATCAACCAATTTTTTAGAAAAAATAGCACCATAACTCGTCTGATGTGATCGTAGCGAAACAAAGTTCTGATTAATCGATAAAAGCTCGTGTTCACCAAATTGATCGGATAAAAAACGTAAAAAATTGATCTCCGCTATTTGACTTACTGATATAAAAATATTTAATAAATTTTCCAATGTGGGCAATTGAGGAATGAGTTTTTGAACGGCTTTGCTGAAGGCTTCAAAAATTGAGTGGTCGTAAATGCTCGTTAAGTAAAAACTAAAAAAAAATTCGATTAGCAAAGGCATCGGCCAAAATATTTTTTCGTATCTTATCCCCTGAATTTTTCTCCAGGCACATCTGAAGTCGAACAGGAAACCATTGCCAGTCATTTTTTCATGATTGCCTTCATGTTATTCGCTGCAAGAAAGCCTGGCCTGACAGACAGACAGACAGCATAGACGACAGTGCCCAGGTCCGACCGATAAGGCAATTATCGGTATCGGCCGATAACCGATAACGCAATTATCGGCCGATAAAACCGATAATTTTTGAAAACTTTTAAATATTTAAGTTTTATGGCGGGAAATTTGAATTTTGGTCAGATCCCCATCCTTAAAACATGCGATTTTTTAATTTCGCATGCTAGGCTTCCTTTAAAGACCAATTTTAATCAATCTGGCAGCCCAAAATCTCGGGACCGAAGACTATGTAAGTTGCAATATCCCAACTAAAAACTCCTCTTCGTAGATGTCATACACTTGAGGCAACGCATGACATCTCTGGGACCAGCCGTGTGACACTGTCAAGAAGTGGGCATAAATATCAAAACCCAGCTAGCAGGACAGGACAGGGTCTGCATGCTTGAGTGAAAGGAAGGTACTCATGAAACAGCAGAGTTCCCTTTGCTTAAATTGGAATATAAACTGGATTTTGTTGCTTCTATCTTACAGGCGGAGGTACATTATGTGCACATGCACACCCTGGAAACTTGAATGAGACCCAGACCTAAAACTCATTTTGTTAGACTCTAGGTAGAGATAATGAGTGAAATATGCAAAGCAGATCCCTTCACAACTTTTCGAGGGCTCTAGTGTTCGACTGGGACCCTGACCCTGATCCCCATCCCAAAGAACATTCATCGGGGATTCACACTCCAAAACTTTTCCACGTCCAGATAAACGAAAATACCCATGAAACATAGTATCAGCATTATGTGCAATGCTGTGAGATGACTGAGATGTTTATACTTATAAAAAATATTCCGATGCAGGGCAAACTTCATGAAGTTTTTAGAACATGTCAAGAAAAGAAGTGAACAGATAGACGGACTTAAACAGCCAGAAAGCTTTTTTCTATCCCAGCCCCCCCCAGAAGACCCTGAAGGCCATCACCATTCCTGTCCCTGACTCCAAATGGGAAAAGACTAACCTTATCCCCAAAATCTAACTCAAAGGTGAATGCTACGACTACAGCGATAATTTGTAGTCATAGCCCCTTTTTTGAGTCAGACTAACTTGTAATTTATTGTGCCGCTGAGGCCCAAGAAGCACTCTTGTTTCTGAGTATAAAGTATAATAGCAATACGACACGAAGCAAAGAGGTCGCCTTCATTGAGAAGCATGCAAGTAACAAGACAGGGCTAGCCCTACCTCCTTCCCATAACCTTAGCCTATGCAACACACAGACACAGCCAAGTGCTTTTAGTGTAAACTGCTTTGGTGCCATTGCAGGCATCCAAGTAAGAAGAGCCATGATCGTGACTTGTCGTGATTCAGCTCCAGACTGTTCTTTGGCACTGACCTCTTTGATCGAGAATCCGTAGCTCCATGCTCCTCGTCATAATCACTATCAACTGGCCGTATGTTCGCCCTAAACTCTTATTGATAGGGAAATCTACATTATCGGCAGCACAAATTATCGGTATCGGCCGATAACCGATAACGCAATTATCGGCCGATATTATCGGTCGGACCTGGGAGAGTGCGCCTTCTTAGATTTCTATTAGTCCATAAAAACGTGACTATTCCCCGATTTTCATCCTCCCTTTCTGATTCTTGTGAACTGAAGTTAAAGTCCTCAAAAAACAGCAGTAAAAACACTCACGACCAGATTATACATCGCGCTGCACTTATCTGCAACTATTAAACCCTTCTTTGCACATTTCGCAAGCGCCCCTCACTTCTTAAACTAGCCTGCTATAAGAAGCCATAAGCGCGAATTCAAATTCTTGCGCAGTTGAAACGACAAACTGATATTCCGGGCAAATTTTTCCTATTTTTGAACCTGAGAAACGATTACTATCGAAATCTGTCTTACCTTAAATGAACACCTTCCAAGCTAAGATCAGCCAGGTCATCATTGGCCCTTTGCGATATATCCCGATGAGCTTCGATTTTATGATCGTCCGATAAACCATCCACTTTGTGAATGAAAACTTCGAATTTGATCTTTGGATTAATTCGATACGCCTTCGTTACAGTATCGATCAATTTTTGTAAGGCTTGCGAATAATCATCCTGAAAAGGAAAATACCGAACTGAATGTGAATTTATTCTACATTGAGTCTTTCTTCATTGTAACCCTGCATCTGGATTGAGGAAACCAGATTTGTACTCTATAAATACCTGATGCATCGCAGGAATTAGGCCTATCGTGAGTCAGAATTTGAAATTCCCGCTACGAAAATGAGAGAAGATTGTTTTTCGAAGCTGCTCGCAGCGGGAATTTCGAATTTGGACTTGCGATAATTCCTGGCGATACCTCGGGTATTCAGAACCGAGAAGCAAGGTTTTTTAATAATAGGTTCAACAGGAATTTCAAATTTAGAGCGCGTCCTAATGCCTGAACGACAAATGCGAGTCATACTTGAGCATCCACGATAAAAATCACAGCTCCGCATCCTCCGAAAATGGCGTACGGATCAAAACTGGGATCGAAAGCGTTCATCTGTCCAGGATATTCCCATACTTGGAACTGAATGAATGAACTGCTCGAAATGTCTAAAAATGCTGGTAAAGTTTAAAAGCCGAAAAAAACAAACAAAACTTACCTTCTTTTGTTACTCGCGTCGTACTTTCCAAAAACAACGTCTCGTTAGGTGACATTTTTTGAAAGACAACTTTCTGGATAGATGATTTACCGCTTCTAAAAGGAATAGGTCAGAAAAAAGAGTAGTCTTGAGGAAATTTAGATTATCTGTGTGCCAGTGTATGCTAACTTAGGATATCCTGAACGGATAAACTAACCTTAGAATATACCTGCTCTTTAAAAACCTTTTCGCATCAAACTGGATACAAATTTCCACTCGATTTCGAACTTACCGCTTTAGTCCCATCAAAATAATCCTGGGCTTGGCATCGGTTGGCATCGCACCATCGAAATCTTCATCATCGTCGTCAGTTATTCCATAATCGTGATGATAATCTTTTGTCGAATTCGCAGCAGTTGGAAACCCGGGCGTAGCGGAAACTGTCGTCGCCATTCCGCTCACCAATTTTTATTACGATTGCCAATCAAATTGATTAGACAATTTTTTCAATATCGGAACAACCAAATTTGGAAACTAAAAATAAAAAAAAGTGTCTTGTCGAAAACAAATTCACTGCCAAAAGGCCTTTTCCCCCGTGATCTAGCGCAGTAAAATATAGTTTTAGGTAAATTATCTAAAGCAATTTACTCATGGAAAATAAATCTTGCAAAAACACCCAATGCAAAATTGTTGATTTTTCTGCCTTTTTGTAATTTTCGCGGGTCTCTTTTTTCACAAAAAGGTTTAAGGTTTTTGATCTGAAATTCTATTTTACTGCAATTTGTGCGCAGCTGTCTCACGCCACCTTTAATGCAGCGGTGGGGTGGTGCAGTGGGACCCCGATGGTAGGTCTTGACTCACTCTCAGCCCAGCTGCTTCGCAGACTGTCGGCAGACTTTTCTTGAGGCGTTTTCTAGTCATATTTGTCATCGTTTTGCATTACCGTTTTTCTCGCGTCTGATTTTTTTCTGCGCTCGCTCAGAACTTTCTGCTAATTTGGTTTTTCGGGGGTTACGGATGGGATTCGATCAGGAATATGTCAAATGCAGATTTCGAAATAAGAAAGTTACCGCCATCTCGCGAATCGTTTGCCCGGAGGCTGCTTTTTGTCGAGTTTCTGGTGGTCGACCTTTGTTTTCTTTGCGAAATGCAGTGACGTTATTCGCCGAATGTGTAATATGAATAATAAATATGGCATAATTTTTGCAGAATTTTAGTCCGTTTAACATCAGTCTGTGTCAACATCGAATATGCTTTTCGCGAGTCTAATTATACTTTTCAAATTTCCAGACTCGGCGGAGGCTCGATCAGGTGATCGACTGTAGCGCTCACTGATCTGCCACTTGATCTTCTACAAATTTTTTCATTGTCCTGACCTTGGTCGTTAGGCGACTATTCTATTCTGAGGTCCCCTAAATTTATAACCTTGTTTGAAAAAGCATTTTTCGGAAAATTTTACTCATTTGAAACCAAAGCACAATTGTTCGTTCTTTTACGTTCGGTCGTGACTGGCACGCCGCGAATTTTTGGCACCTCTGTGTCGCGATGTTGCCAAATCGTAAATGTGGCACACGGCTTTGTTTAGTGGTGCGGTTAGTTATCTATTTTGTGCTCCTGTGGTTTCTTGCTCTTGAGGGGCACTACTTCGCCTTTAAGGTCACTGATAGATTATCAGGTACAGTGGGTTACTGTATTGCGCGGGTGACTGTGTACAAGCACTATTAGAGTGCAAATGCATCAAAAAGAATAATGTTTTATTAGCGCTTTCTACTCCGAAGTGCATTGCACCTGGGCATTATTCTTAATTTTATACTAAGCGCACATGTTATTAAATTTTATCCACTTCACCGCCAATTGGTAGAAGTGCTTTTCGCCCAGGAAGCATAAGTAACAATTTCCTACTGCTGGCCAGAAGATGCAGCCAAGATGACGCGTGAAAGGCAGCAAGTTTTGTCAAGAATGTTTTTGATAAACACTCGACGCGATCAGATTTTGGTGGGTGGAGTGGTATGCGTGTTATTTGTACCCACTAGGTACTATGTGTACGTAGTCATATGCATGGCGTGATGCATCGTGAAGAGGCCGCGTTGAATGAACTGGTCGATTCAGTTGAGTCACAGGCAACTTTTCAGGCATAGTCGGTTAGTTGGAGTGAAGACAAGATCTGCGATTGGCGAGATGAAGCTAATAGCTATAATCCTGTGTGTCATTCTTGCCTTTGGTTATGCACAAAGTGATAATGGAGGGGTTGATGGACATTGCGTGTGGTATGGGCAATGTGAGCACGAGGAAGGTGGAAAGGTGCTCAATTGCGCATATAATGGGACTGCGCGGGCTCTACAAGATCAGCAAGCCTTGAAAATCATACGAGAACTGTGTCCAGATCTGGTTGGAGGTAAGCAATGGTCTTTCATGCTTATGCAGTACAACTGACGTGGATTTGGCGCGCAAATCGTATCTGTCGCATGGAAAAATATAGAGAGATGCCACACTGTTCAATTGAAAATCCGGGGCCACTTTCACAATCATCAACATACATGTGCTGAACTGGGACGACCATAACATGACTGTCTGATGTAGCATAGTCTTGTTAGGATGTCTGCGCACCCTCTGGTTTCCACTTAAACATTTGTCGAGGACGCCTGATCACCTGAAATAACAGTACTGTAGAATCTCAATCCAGGCAAAAAATCCTGGTTGTTTGCACCACGCAGTGCAGCAATGAATTCTTGTGATGTAATCCCATGCCTGAAAATCACCTTGACAGGTGATCTCTAGTTACAGCAGAGGGTTTCGATGCACACCTGTGCCTTAGCCTGCCAAATCAGCAAGCAGGCCAAACTAGAGTACTTTTCGCTGTCGTAGGAAGGGGGATATGTATGTATGTGCCTGTAGGCAATCCTGCTTCTGCTGCGCTTGTTTACCGTGGTTACAGGCGTGTGATGCAAGTCAAGTATACTGTAGGACTAACAATAAGAGTAGATTGAAAGCTCATTACACTTCTCTCTGTCTGGTGGTGTAGTGGTTAGCACTTTACATCTATGCTTCAGTGACCATGGTTCGATTCCCACTCCCAGCAAATCTTTTTCGCGACTTTGACGCAGCTATAAACTTTTTAGATGATCCATCACCGAAATTGTGTTGCGACGCGGCTCAAATTCATACTTTAGAGAAGAACTTAGGCTTACCGCGTCAATTTTTTGCCCGTTGCCCATCATGTTCGAGAAATTTCGCTCAGTTGTGGTGTCAATCGACGTGTTCGCCAGTACAGTCGCGATTCATTAATGTTACTGGAACGGAATCGGGGCAGGATAAGAATGCGAGTGTGACGAAAATCCAATATCATGTCACTGACAATTTTGTGTACGGACTGTACAAATCGTGCCGCAATGTCCAAAATCCTGGCACCAACGAACCAGCATTGAATATCGTGTGTGGCAAAGCGGCAGATAAATGTACTGTGGACGATTGGTTGACATTTATGGGGAGCACGACCGTCAATCCCATGGTACCATTCGATATCGCCTTCTTCCATTATGCACCTAATCAAACATATCCTGAGCATATTTTCCCTCAAAATGCAACTGTGTACGGGTGTAACGAGGCACCGGACAATGACTCGTTGCCGTGCAGTTGTCAGGATTGCCAGGCCTCGTGTGCACCCTTGGCACCATATCCGGCGCCGGAGGATGGTAAGTAATGTGCTGTGTTGTGGTTGGCTGTTCCAAATGCCGTGGTAGGAGGTACTAGGAAGTAGAGTTGGTTGCCTGCGTTTGTGTGGGGACTGTGGAGAAGGGAGAAAGTAGTGGTTTTCTTTCTGGTCGCTCAGTACGCACGCACCTCCTTTCCAGGTCAAAACCCGTCGACTTGATGCTTTCGCTTTTGATAGCGGGCCAGGCTGCAGCGATTTTGAGACCCTCAGTTCTCCTTCCCTGGTACTTTCTTTTAGGATGACTATTTAGTCTTGCTTATCTTCGTCCTGAGACACCGCTTCCAAGATATTCTCCTTGTTCGTGTGTACTGGCCGATGGTCGGTCCAAGCAATCGGTCGAGGTTTGGGCGGGAACTCAGCGTTAAATGAGGTGTATGTCATGAACCCTGATTTCCAGGGTTGCATTAGTCAGTTCAGGACTGGACGACGTTGTGCTAGTCCTCGATCCGATGGGGGCACACCATCAGTGTGACCGAGACCTATAGGAGACCAGCGTGGTCCTTTAGGAAGGCGAGAGGGTCGTCAAACGATAGATTATATGCTCTAGGTCAGCGGCACCCATCAGGATTGAGGTTGGGTTGCGTCACTCCTGGACTGGAGATAAGTCATGAAGGCCCCATAATTGGACGGACTTCGCCCTGCGTGCGAAAGGAAGATCTGATCATGACTGGATTGACTGTGGTCACCATTCAGGGTCGCAAACTGACGCAGGATTTCACAGTGTCTCCCTCTTTAGGCCATTGCAGCGTTGGTCGAATGGACTGTTGGGTGTTCCTGGCCACCCTGTCATTCAGTGGTTTGACCGTGGTCATTTTGCTGATGGCCATTTTGCATTATTTCATCACTGGAACTCGTCTTGCGCGTTGCGCTGATCAGAACAATGCCCCGTCGAACAAACCCGTATCGGCGACAGCCATCACGGAAAAGGACGTCTCGCTTTGCGAACGCATGGGGGCGTGGACAGAGACGAAAATGGAGAGTGGGTTCAGTTGGTGGGGTCGACTGTGCACTCGACACCCTGTCTTCGTCTTTCTGTTCGGTATATCAGTAAGTATAATTTGCTCGTGCGGATTATACTTTATGGACGTGACCACGGATCCGGTAAAATTATGGTCAGCACCCAATAGTAGAGCGAGATTGGAGAAAGAATACTTCGATGCTAAATTTGGGTATGAAGTAGTGATTTGGTCAATGGTGGTTAGTTTGGTGCATGCAAGTGTTGATTTTAGGCCATTTTATCGAACGGAGCAAATTATTTTGGTTCCCAAGAATCAATCATTTTTTAAAGAGGCGGATTTTCAAACTGGCGAGGACAGGTGGTATGGACCAGTGTTCAGCAAGGAGTTCTTGCATCAGGTGGGTGTCCATGTCTGTAGAAATCGCAGTGCACCATATCAACTCCAGGAATGCGCCACCTCACCTGTACTGTGTGTTGGCGTGGCGCATACTGTATGACGTTCAGTCAGAGTGTGTTTGACCCTCCTGTCATACCCGCTAGCGAAGACCTAAAAACTGCTCTGGATGCGAAGTTCTTTTGTAAAATGTCGAAAGGCTTTAAGTAAATTCGGTTTGTCGAACCCACCTCCCCCCTTCCCCCGACTGAAAATATTCAGTTAATCCACTCCATAAATGGCTTACAGTTCCCTGCCCAGTCCCTACATGGGAAGCCTTTTGTTTCAGGCTCTTCGATTACAAAACGATATAGTGAATCTGAGAGCGGAATATGGCGATTCCATCGTGACACTTTCCGACGTGTGTTTCCAACCCTTAGCACCCGACAATACGGGGTGCACGATCATGAGCGTACTCAACTATTTCCAGAACAATCACTCGTTGATCGATTTTGTGCACGATGATGAGTATGGATTCCCGGACTCCGACTATTTGTCACATTTGAGATCGTGTTTCGAGTAAGTGCGCACAGGGTGAGGCAGGGGTGCATTATGTGACGCAGTGTGCTTTCAGTGGTCCAACTCAAATGCAAGATCAGACGCCAGGACATTTGCAATGCTTGGCTGAATTTGGTGGACCGATTTTCCCATATGTGGCCTTGGGAGGATATGAAGGTAAGTGTTTTTAATTAGTGGCGGCAGGGTTGGCCGATCCTTGCAGGATCAGTTGTGGATTGGATAATCCTGTCTGAGGGATTACCTGTGGATGTGGATAATCCTCTCTGACGGTTCAGCTGTAGATAAGGATGATCCAAGGGATCAGCTGCGAATTGGATAATCCTGTCCGAGGGATTACCTGTGGATGTGGATAATCCTCTCTGTGAAGGGATCACCTTCGGATAAGGATGATCCGAGGGATCACCTGTGGATGTGGATAATCCTCTCCGACGGTTCAGCTGTAGATAAGGATGATCCGAGGGATCAGCTGCGAATTGGATAATCCTGTCCGAGGGATTACCTGTGGATGTGGATAATCCTCTCTGTGAAGGGATCACCTTCGGATAAGGATGATCCGAGGGATCACCTGTGGATGTGGATAATCCTCTCCGACGGTTCAGCTGTAGATAAGGATGATCCGAGGGATCAGCTGTGAATTGGATAATCCTTCCGTGGGATTACCTGTGGATGTGGATTAACCTCTCTGAGGGATCACCTTTGGATAAGAATAATCCGAGGGATCACCCGTGGATAATCGCCTCCGAGGGAGCACCTGTAGATGTGGATAAACCTACCCGAGAAATCGCCTGTGGATAATCCTCTCCGAGGGATCACCTGTAAATTATCTGTGGGTTCCCACACCACACAGCACATCATGCAGCAGGCTTAGCACGATGTGCAGTCCTATACCCCGCAGTGTACAAGGTACCACATTTTTCTTTTAGCAAACATATACACGAACGCGACAGCCCTGGTCATCACATTCGTCGTAAATAACAACGTGGATGCGACGAAAAATAAAATGGCCGAGGCATGGGAGCAAAAGTGAGTCAGTAACAGCTTTTGTCTCGCTTTATTCAGAAATTGGTGTTTAAGGTTTATCGAGTACATGAAATCGTACAATGCCAGCAATGTGACAGTGACGTACAGTGCCGAGCGATCGATCCAAGACGAGATTAATCGCCAGAGCCAGTCGGACGTGCCCACTATCCTCATCAGCTACATGGTCATGTTCGTCTACATCGCCTTCGCTCTCGGACAGTACAAAATTTACAGTAATGATTTACGATACTTTTTGGTAAGATTGGCATCCATAGTCGTTTGGACAGAAAAAACATCAGAATCGTCGCTTTTCAGTTAAAAACGAAAATCGTGTTGGGTCTGGCTGGGGTCGTGATTGTGTTATTGAGCGTGACTAGTTCGGTGGGCTTTTACGCATTTTGCGGAGTGCCAGCCACGTTGATCATCGTGGAGGTGGTGCCATTTCTGGTCCTGGCCGTCGGGGTCGATAACATATTCATTTTGGTGCAGGCCTATCAGGTGGGTGTTGTTATATCAAATGTAGTGGGTAGATTCAGAGCAGCCAGGGTACAGCACTTTTTATGCTGGAGAGGAGGAGCGTAATGCATGTCCAGTTATAGTCAGTGTGTCCACACACCGTTGGGATCGCCATTGGCACAAAATAAATGAACGCGCTTGGCGATTTGTTTCAGAGAGATCAAGTTCGTCATCAGGAAACGCTTGAGGAACGAATTGGTCGAATCAGTGGCGAAGTCATACCCAGCATGATGCTCTCCAGTTTATCCGAATGCTTCTGCTTCTTCCTTGGTAAGTTTGTGCTGCCCTGTGGGTGCGCATGGGGTAATTATGCTGGAATGATGGAAGCGGTTACAGTAAGAGTGATTCTGTAAGGCCCTATCGGGTTCGCACACGCATGCCGAACTGCTTTTTCGCTCATTCACCACTTTCAGGCAACTTTTTTGAGAAGCGATAAAATAAGTTAATGTCGGCGACAATTTCGCGTAGAAGTAATTGCTTTGTTGAATTTGATTTGCTTTAACGGGTTTTCATAATATTTTAATAATTTTTTCCTACTTGCATCTTACAATTTCACGAAAAATCTTTGTAAGAAACTAAAAACGCCAAATCAAGCTTCGAAACCATATCTAATTGATAGAGCACATTTTTCTCTGCAAAATAGTCGCTGACATCAACTTGAGTTATCGCTAAAAATTTCGAGAAAAATTGGCCGAAAGCGGCAACTCAGCGAAGTTCGCGCACAGGCGCCTGTCGTGCGGCAGGGGAGCGACCGACTATAATTAGGCATGTCTGTGTAGTTTTGTGACATGCGTTGCCAGGTGTGCAGTAATCGAGACGGCGTCTTGTTTAAACTGAACCTGACCTTTTTCAGGTTCGTTGTCGTCCATGCCCGCTGTCAAGATATTCTCGCTGTATGCCGCAATGGCCATATTTTTTGACTTTTTTCTTCAAATCACTTGTTTCTTGGCTTTATTCACATTGGACGTTAGGAGAGAGGAGGTTAGTGATCACAAATTATTAAGCGCCTAAAATGATTTGTTGAAGCTTTGTGTGTTTCAGAGCGGGCGATTGGAATTATTCTGTTGTACTCGTTTACAAACTTACAAGGAGACACAATCTGATGGATTCTTATACAGCCTTGTACGAAACTATTATACACCATTTTTATTGTCGAAACCTGTTCGACTTATTGTGGTAAGTGGATTGGGGAGGGTCCAGGCCATACAGGGGGTAGACAGGTTCTGCAGCAGGTCCGTTGCTGAAACATCAGCCTGACGAGTAACACTGGTTCCAGGATTGATGCGGTGCAGTACAGGCTTGTGGGATGGAGGTAGATTTTGGGTCTGTGGTATTCTTTGTTACAGGTGACGGTTTCCATGACGTTTAAATAAGTTTAGGTTACTTTTTCAGTTGATCGCATTCATCGGATGGGTGTGCAGTTCGGTGGCAGTTATCCATAAAGTTGAACTGGGCTTGGATCAGACTTTATCTATGCCGGATGTAAGTACTGGCTTGAAAGGTTGGCGCTCAGGTCGAAGTATGGTTTTGTTTTTTAGGATTCATATGTCTTACAATATTTCAAATCACTTTCGCAGTTCTTATCTGTTGGTCCTCCAGTATATTTTGTGATGAAGGGGCCATACGCGTACGAGGATGCGTCGAAACAGAATTTACTGTGCGGCAGTGCTGGGTGTTACCAGGATTCCTTGTACGGACAAGTCTATTCGGCGGCGTATTGGAGAAACAGGTGAGATTTTAGTCAGGGTTGAGCTGGTGCAGTCGCAGGCAGCGCATGAATCATAGGACCCGGGGGGGGAGTGATTTTGGGGTTTTGCAATCATGGTGGAATTGCAGTTAGTGCTCTGTTTTTCAGGTCTTACATCGCTCAGCCTGTGTCAAGTTGGTTGGATGATTACTTCGACTGGCTGAGACCCCAGGGCGATCCGCCGTGTTGTCGATTGTATAATGGCACAGAGCAGTTTTGTCCAGCGACGGGTAAGGAGAGAGTTGGGGAGTTTGGTATGCTTTCTTATAATAATAATCCTTAACGATCGTGGTGCTTGCTGCACTTAGACATGGGCCAGTCAGTCACAGGGTGTCCGAGTCTGGGTGTGAGCGTGAGTTTGTAGTCGTCAAAGTCTGAAATGTCAAGTTGTGGGTTTTGCTGACTAGAGACAAGATACGCTCCTGGGTCACAGCACGGGCCACACGTTGATATAACTCTAAAGATGTACACGTAGAGTAGATGGCTGATGGAATTTGGGTCGTACTATGCGTGCGTGGTCTTCATTTCAGCCTCAAATTCGACGTGCATTTCGTGCAATGTGCGATTGAAAGAAGGGAGACCACCCGCTCGTGATTTTTATCGATACATTGACGATTTCCTGATCGACAATCCTGGGATCAAGTGTTCCAAAGGGTAAGCGTGTGCTTTACTATGCTGGGCATGTACTAACGTTGCGGCCTTTGATTTAGTGGTCACGCCGCCTACGGTCATGCCATTCATTTTGTCGATAACAGAACCATCGATGGGTCCTATTTCATGACTTATCACACAGTCCTGAAGAACTCGTCGGATTTCATCAGCGCTTTGACTAACGCGAGGAAGATCGCGGAGAATATCACGCACGCTATCAATGCGAATACGTCTGCTGGAGTGACCGTGTTTCCATACAGGTGAGGAGTGGTAGAGTGACTTGTGATGTAGGTGATAGTGGCGGTGTACCTATTGGCATTGGCAGCAGTGCTATCTAGTGCAGGTGTCCGCTGCCAGGTTTAGGTTGATGCCATGATTGGACAGTTGAAACTGCGAGGCCTATCTGGTATCGACGCCAGTTTGTACAGGATGGTCGCCTGCTGGGATAGGGGCCCCTATTTTATTCTGCCCTACACTTCCAGTGCCACAGATCTGTACAATCAGCGCGATGCTCGAAAGTAAAAGCAAGTCCCAATCACATTTCAGCGTTTTCTACGTCTTCTATGAACAATACCTGACATTGATCCGTGAGGCCATTATGCAACTGATTCTATCGGTGGGTTCCATATTCCTAGTGGCCACTTTGCTGATGGGATTGGATGCATGGTCGGGCATGATGATCACCATTACCATCACTATGATTCTGGTCGATTTGATGGGCTTGATGTACTTTTGGAACATTCCCTTTAACGCCATTTCGTTGGTCAATCTCGTCATGGTAAGCACGTGTTACCGAGGCGCCTGGTAGGCCATGGCGAGCGGGAGAGAGTAATCGATAATCTCCCCTGGCTGGCAGACGTCAACTGTTTGGGTTGATGTTTCAGCCGTATGTATAGTCGCAAGACTTACCTGCTCTAGTCGGAGTTTTTGTCTCTCCCCTACTCCTGACAGGCTTGGTTACATACGGGCTGGAATCTTATGACATGGGCAGGTGATGTCAGGACCTGATTTATAGGCTGTTGGTATATCGGTGGAATTTTGCGCCCATATTGTACGCTCGTTCGCTGTCAGTTTGGAGCTGACTAGGATCGAGAGAGCGAAGGAATCTTTGTCCACGATGGGTAGCTCGGTGAGTTTAACCCGCATCCCGTTGATAAGGGTCATTCCAGTCGCAATCAGATTGCCGCACAGCTCTCATACGCCGGGGGGGGGGTACCTGCTGTATGGTGTCACACTACAACGTGCAAGCAATGGTGGACTGTGTTGAAGCCTTGTGGGGGCTCAAGTTTTGTCTTGATTTACAGATGCTCTGTATCCAAAAGCCAAAAAAGTATTGATGTTCAGATACAGTGTGGACTGGAGCTGATGAGATATGATGAGAGAGATATGGGAGGAATGTGAGGAGGTAATAGACGAGTAGTGCCTCTTGTTAGGGTTCAAATTTAATAGGGTAATGATAGATCTTCAGACCAGTCAGTACAGTCTGCTTGCAGGTTAGTTGTGCAGCAGAAAATCCTTCAGAGCACCCAAGCATCGCGAGTCTTACTAATCCGTTGTAAAACGCCCAGAGTGAAAACTACCCTTCCTGGGGTCAATCCTAGGCGGCACTATAAGTACAGTATGAGATCCTAGATCACAGCTCGCATAGATACATGCTCATGTTTTACCACATCACCAAGCACTTAGAGCAGAGAGCGAAGGAGCTGATTATGCACAAAATGGTTAACCATGGCTGCATGGAACACTTGCTGGTAACTGTGCACCTGCTGTGAGAGGCAGACGTCCAAGGACTGAAGGTGTGACGCAATTGTATCTTTTAGGTTCTTAGTGGTATTACGCTGACAAAATTTGGCGGCATCGTCGTCCTAGCATTCAGTCATTCCAAAATTTTCCAAATATTTTACTTTCGGATGTATTTGGGCATAGTGGTGTATGGTGCCCTGCACGGACTCGTCTTCCTGCCCGTTCTGCTCAGTTTCCTAGGTATGCCACGATGATGTTCTTGTTCCTGGTTGAGCTATTGTATGACCTCAGACCAGAAATGTGAAAGCCTGACCTGACTATAATTTTCCTTGCAGGCCCTTCAGTAAACAAGAGGAAACTGCTTCAACGCCGACTGCTAGACGGTTTGGTCAACCCTGCGCAGTCTAACCCTGAAATAGGGCCGAGTCGGAGCGAGAGTTACGAATCGGATCAAGGAGCGCCCATGATCGATGATAATTTCCATATTGGTCGTTTGAGCTCTACGTGAGGATGGGACAAGGAAAGTGTCCACGTTCTGCGTATGCACGGCCGTTGACTCAAATTGTCTTACATTTTTATTGTATCCTGTACATGTGGCTTTTGCTTTTGACGGGTTTCCATTTATTTGCGTTCTATTTTTTTGGAAACTGTCGTTCGATTTGAATCATTAGCGCATGCTTTCCTGTAGAAAGTACAAATCCATGTGCGAATGAGTCCAGGAAAATCTTGACAGTCGCAGCTACCAACTTTGTTTGCATCGCAGCCTTTGATATTTCATGCACCTTAGACATCTGTATAAAACCAGACCTAGTCGCACAGGCGGAATGCCGTGGTGTCCCGACTAGTTGGATCAGGTCCGTTTTAAAATATGCATTCTAATCGCAGCAGAATTTTGAGAAAGGCGCCACTGTCTGGTCGGAAACCGAATCTGAATTGCCGCATTTTGCAGTCGTTTTAGTGAATGTGATGGTGGCAGTCAATGCATTATTTCACATGCAAGCATCCATATAAATTTCTATAGCTGCATGCCAGCATCCACCGATCCGGCAAACCCGATTCGCCCATCCGAGGGCTGGATTACTTCCCGCTCCGATCCGACTGTTGGATCGGCGGATCATCAACTGAAATTTTTCACTCTGCATCTGCTGAAGAATGATAGGGTATGATGAGAAAATCCCGTTTTTCCTCCCAGCTCAGCATTCAGTCCCAGTTTAGGCTCTGCTCATCTCTCCTGTGTCCTTTGGAATATAGAGTGACGGAGAGTGACAGCGAGGAAACAGAGCAGGTTGGTGAGGACGCAGTGCCAAGTACGTCATCCCCATCAATCTAAAAATTTTTGAAGCGGATCGGCTGGATCGGATCGGGATCTAGGCTTGGAGTTGTATCGGGATGATGGGCTGCATGTTTGGTTGTGACCACATCTTTTGGCCTCTTCACTCAATGAAATGTTACTGGAATGGCTTTTGACCACCAGAACGATTGTTACCCTCTGAAAACCTTAATAAAACAAATGTTTTCGAAGAGTTGAGAACGTCGAGAAACTAAGGATAAGTACAGTCCCGATACATGCCTCATTTGAGTGATCACCCAAACCGATCACTCTCTGATTGCAGTTCCAATCACTGTTCATGCTTTCCCAAATTACCAAGCATGGCAGGTGGAGGAGGGAGTCTGGCCGACTGAAGTCGGCGGGACAAAATCCGACTGGAGCAGACAAGTCTTACGGCTGTACGCGGCTGAAACATCAACCCGAGGGGCTGACGATTCCCAGCCAGGGGAGATCGATTACTCTCCCCCACTCGTGGTGGTCTACCAAGCAACCCCATCACCAAGCGCACTCAAGGGTGAGGGGACACATCATATACGATGTGGTTTACTGGGCCGAGAATCGAGCACTCCCCAGTGAATGCGCACCTGGCGTGAGAGGCAGACGCCTAACCCACCAGACCACGAACAAGGGGCGTTGGGGGAGTGAAGTAAAAGACGGCCCTGCTGTCCGCGCGCAGAATAAGGAGCCCGGGTCGTGGCCTATCAGTAAAGGCGTCTGCCTCTAACGCTGTGCCCGCACTTACCGGGAAGGGTTCGACTCCCGGCTGAGTAAAACATGATTGTAAAATGTGTTCCTTAGCCCTCGGGTGCGCTGTACAGTGCTTGGTTATGGATAAAATTTGCATGGCATGACATAAAGTCAGTCAGTCAGACAATGAGTCAGGTCACATAAGCCAGCAGGCCGAGTCGCTTTCATCAAGAAGCCTCCTCGAAGAACGAGCGCACTTAACCATTATGCTAGCCTCGGAAAGAGTGGGGTTTTAGCTCTTGTGCTCGGCTGTCGTAACTATGCTAGTATGCAAACTTCTGTCTTCGTGAAAATTAGACAGGCTTTTTACAAGCGCGGCAAGGATTTAGTCAAGCAAAAATTTTGATCTGTTCTGGACTCGTCCCGGGTTCGACCCCCGGTGATGGTCGGCTTGCGAACCATAAACCTTCGCTGACCACACCAGGTCGTGGGTGAGTCACCCACGACCTGGTGTGAAAGTGCGTCCATGGAAGACGGAAGCCAAGCGTGTAGACAGCGCGTATCGAACACCGACAGGGTGCAGAGCCAACCCGCCATCGTCCGAGGAATTCGGTGTGCAGTCCAGGATGCCCTCGTGTGGAGGTGCTCCTAGTGGAGACGCTGCTGTGTGTGCTGGTCCCCCATAGCCTTGCTTAGAAGGCTTGACTGCTGGCCAGCTGGGAAAAATTGGCTTCAACTCAAAGAATACAAAAACAGCGTTCGGCATTTCCCCAAGACTGTGTCACGAAATAAGAAAAAATTTGCTTCTGAAAATGTACAGTATTCCAAATAAAGCATGGCAGTACTCGAGACTAGCGTCACGTGGCCTTGTATCCTAAGTACTAATAACAAAATGTGAATTCCAATATCCGTAGCTCGTCAGTTTGGCATGGACATCGTGACTAGACACTCACTATGGCACCCCGTTCGACATCGGCGTGTCGGGTGTGACTGACTTGCCCAAAACGGCAGCATGACGTAGACTTCTTGAAATTTCTCGACATTGTGTAGCGGTTCGTTCCAGTTCTCGAAATCTGTTGTAAACAATTTAAATTTTAAATTTCCCGCCTTGCGATTTTTCTTGTTTTGTCTGCATTTTGGGCAGTATTTGAACGGGGCGTGGCTTACCAGGAACAGCCAATCAGAAACAAGTTTGCGCACTGACTCAAATGGTCGAACACGGAAAAACCTACTCACTTAGCTTCTTGAATTTGCGTTTCATCTTCAAATTGTCGCACCAATACTTTTTGATGTTGTTCCAAATATTGAATACGATCCTGCAATGTTTGTAGCTGCATGTCTTTGTTAGCAACCTAAAAACGTGATCAGTGTTAAAAACTTTTGATATCACTTGATAAAATCTGTATGACCGAATTTCGCATTTCTTCAATTCTAGATTCCAAGAATATTTTGTCGGAACGCAATTGTTTATTTTCGTTGCTCATATTTCGACTCAACTCTTCCAACGATTCCAACTGAACTTGTAATTTTATCTGAGCATCTTTGACCGCATTTTGGCCGGTTTCTTGCTCTGTGAGCTGAAAAAAGAGATTGTGCCCACAAGGAACACAAAAGCCGTCACGTCCTAAAGGCCTGGGCCCGCCCCATCACTGTGTCCACTTTTATCAAACCACTTTCCTCCCCTGTCGCTGCTGCCACCCAGCTTACACCAACTTGCCCTCCCCTGACCACAACGATTTCACAAACCCCTCTCGCTACTTGCGAAGTCAACTTTTTCGTCCGATTCTCCTCCAATTTATACAATTCTTGTAATTTGGACAGTTGATGACGCAATTGTCGTTCGCTTTCTCTCAAATGAGCATTTTCTGACAGCACGTGCCCATATCGCACTTGGGATTCATACTAGAATTCAAACAGGTCATGCTCGAACTCACGATAAGACCAGCTGAAATCTTACTTGCTCGAGTTCAGCGTGCGCTTGCGTCACTTTCGCAGCTAACTGTGCGTTTTCTTTGATCAAAGCCTGATTTTCTTCTGTCACCTAAAAGCCATCCATATTATTTCAAGGAACTCGAATTACCCTTATTTTACCTTTTCAGAGACAACTCTGTCTTTTTTCGATTGTAATTCTAATTCGCGCAGTTGGCCTCGAAGTGTCCCAATTTCTTCCTAAAATTAGCAAGATTTGAAACTAAAAGTTGAAAGTTCCTTATCGAAGACTTGGTTACATTCAAATTACGATTCCTAGCACGTTCTTCGCCTAATTCACATTCCAATTCTTTGATATTAGTTAAAATTCGATCGAGTTCAGCTCGACGTTCAGCTTCCAAGTTTGAAAGCGCCTCTTCTTCTTTCACTTTTTGGCTGACCTGAAAATATTATTTTAGGATTTCAAGTCTCTCGGGGGGGGCGGGGGGGGGGGGCACTAGCAGGCCTCAGCTCACTTGTGCTTCCAACAATTCAATGGTTCGTTGACTCGTCCGCAATCTTTTTACCGCATCTTGGAAATCAGCGTTCAACTGAGCGAATTGGGTTTGTTTTCTGCTCAGTTCTGGGGCTGCATCGTCCAATTGTTTTCTCAATTCAACAATTTCTTCACTTAGTGATCTCTTGTCCCTGTTATATTCCTCTGAAAAATGATGCCCAAAACTTTTAAACTTCATAAAATCACTGCACAAAAAAGTTCAACAAAAAACCATCACATTTTTTCCTAAAATATTTTTACTGCAAGTTTTGAAAGAGTACAGGCTGAAACGTCAACCTGAACCTGAGTACAGGCTGAAACGTTTACGGCTGAAACGTCAACCTGACGGGTGGCACTCCCGTCAGGTTGACGTTTCAGCCGTGAACCAGGTCGAAATACGTGGTTGGCTGCCCTGGTTTTTTGACGTGGTGCAAAATTTCCAGTGGGCACTCCCTCCAGTGAAGCCTAGTCGTATAACAACCTGCTTTCCAGTGGTATGCGACCCTTCAGGGAGCATCTTCTGGACAATAGCGGCTGCTGCGGTTCAGCATTTGTCCACCGGTATTGCTAGGTAGAGACTGGCAGGAGTCGTCCAGGGTTCGAACCCCGGTGATGCAGGTCAGTTTGCGAACCATAAACCCTTGCTGACCTTGCACGCCAGGCCGCGGGTGACTCTCCCACTATTGTCTGAGCGAGTAATGTCCAGTCGAATATGCCCTCGCGTGGAGGCGCTCACTCAGGGACGCTGCTGTGTGCTCTCCTGCTTAGAAGGTTTGGCTGCTGGCCAGCTACAGTATAGGCAAAACGGGCTGAGGCCCAAAAATTTTTTTTATTAAAAAATCTGCTACACAGAAGTAGGTGTCTGGAAAAAACTAATCCAAGCTACATCCTGCAGCGCGATTGTGCCCGGTTCTAGAAAGTAAAGAATAAGTGAGCAAAGATGGACGCATTGCCGGGGGGGGGGGGGAGACCGTGACCAGTGCGAGGAATGCCTGGCCGATTTTGTAATGAGCTTCAAATTAGCACTTAGCGGAAATTAAGCATTTCAGGAAAGCTGGAGATTTAGCTGCATCAGTCTCCATCTGCGGTAAAATCGGAAGACTTACCATCAGATCGTTGAAGTCGTTCATGCAAATGATGTCGCTCTTTCAAGAGAGCATGGCATTCTTGCTCTTTTTCTTTCAGTTGAGACTCTAATTTTTCTTTGTCTTCATGCATTCTCTAAAATTGCTCAAAACTGTATCTATGTCATCCCTTTTTTTACATACAGCCTCGATGAACAATTGCGAGAAATTCAACAGTTTCGAAAATTTTTATGAAGTCGTTAGAGAATCTAGGCTACTCTTCCCGCCAAAACATGGTTTCAAATTTTAAAAAACGTGAAGTAAATTTTTTGCACTAATGACTTTTTCGCAGACCCAAAAACTGGTATCTGGTTTGGTTTTCCAAAATATTGGAACTGATTTGGCTGCTTAGACCAGTCAAAAGTTTAAAAAATTTATCTTAGAGTACAATCTGTTTTTTATGCAGTAAATAATTTACCCTAAGCTTTTCCAAATATCGATCGGTTTCTCCAATTATTTGAGTTGGTCGATCCCGATTTTTCTTCAGCTGATTTTTTCTGCAAAAAAATTTCAGCAATTTTTGGCTTGTAAAATTTTTTTAATTTTTTTACAAATACGCGTTCTCCAATTCTAAATAATAAATCTGTTGTTGTAAATTTCGGACATACTGCGATTCAATGTGAGCAAATGATGAATCTTGGCCATTTTTCCTGCAAATAATTTTTTTATTTTATGATATACTGTATGTCGAAAAAGTATACTTCGCTAAATTTCCGATACTCCCACTTCTGGTCGGTCCAGCTGACGTGGCTCGACTTCTACTTGGTGGGTTCGGAGGACTAGAACTCGCGTTGCCTAAAATTGAACTTTTCAGAATGTAAAACCTGATAATTTTTTCAAACCATACCACGACTGGCACCAGGAGCTGATGGGCCCGATCTCGAACCTCGGGTGGCAGGACGACTTTGAGCAACTCCGTGCATATCTAATCTTTTCTTGAAGAATCTGAATTTTATTGATTTGATTCCATGTCAAATAAGATTTTCACAAAAATCCGTTTAAGAAAATCGAGAAAGTCGAAGTGAGGAAATAAAAAAGAGGGAAATAACGGTGTTGAGCACACGGGAAGATGGAATATTTACCCGCTGTCCAGTTCAGGGCTGCTAGAGTAGTCGCTATGACAACAACGACTGCCTCCTACCTCCCTCTTCTATAGCTGCTTTAGGGACGATGAATGCCGTGAAATGGAAAACAAAGAATACTCATTACTTGCGAAAATAGAAAAGGGATCTATGAACTGTGTTTTCACGAGTCTGTCCGCCTCGACTCGAGTCATAACTCGTATTTTCATTATGCGGATGACCGATCTGCCTCGCGCCACCTGGACGACAGACTGTCGTCTGCCAGGCCAGAGGATGACCAATAGAAATTTAAATTTGAGCTGGATTTTCTCAAGGGATAACGGATCTGGGGCTTCCCGTCTACTGCAAATCGCAATTATCCACATACTCAACAGTCATGGAAATCTAATTGCGTTTGCTCAGATTTCATTTTTCTTCAAGACGAGCGATAACTTTTGCAAATATTCGGGTGCACCACAGAGACTTGTTTTACGGTGGTTTATGACCATGTAGTCAGGAATCAGGTGGCTTGTGAGATAATTGTCTCGCAAAGGAAACGGTTGACCTGTCGAATTCGAATTACAGAATATAAAAGAATCCATACAGCCAGAATCCTTTGGCAGTCATTCTCGTAAACGCTTCAATTTCCTTCTGTCAGTCTAGGTGTAGAGCAGTCAAACATTTTCTGTGTGCTGCGCCCATGAGTGCATTATAGCGATCCTTGGCGGCAGTGAATGACATGACACATTGCCCATCCAGCAGCTTGCCAGGAAATAAACATTAAAAAATCTCAGTGAAGAACAGCCTCAAACTGTTCAATTAGAGTATATGATAAAAGAACTTGAGCTCAAGAAATTATGTGAAAACTGAGACATATTTTGGGGGTATTCAAAAAACAAGTAGCATCCACCTCGAGTCTACTACATTGCACGTCACAGAGCCTCAAGTTAAAAAACGGTGGTGATGCCATTTTTCTAAAGTTTTTGTGCAATCAGGCAAGGGGTGGGATGGGGAGGCAGGGTAAGCCGTCCTGTTGGGCCGGCCAGGACACTGAGCCCTTCCTCTCGAGCCCCCCACCTCAGGTCCAGAAGGAAGAAAGAAAAGGAAGGAAGCAAGAACGATCAAATTGTATCTGGACCAAGACCCGACCTGACTGACCAAGCCCTGGCCTCCAAGCACAGGCCAATTGTCCAGACAGCCTACAGCACTGTATGTAAACAGTCATACAACTCACTCACTCTACTCGACCCGAACCTGAACCTGACCTGTTTCACACGCAATCAGATCAGGCTTAGGCGACCTGATCTGATCCCTACCCCCCCCCCCCCCTCAAAAAACCTCCCACTTAACCCAGCCGACCTTGCCTATCTTTGTTTTTGTGGGTTGGGCCCTGTGCCACCCAGTTCCCCCACGGGACTTCCAACCCGTTTTGCCCATAGCCGGCCAGCAGCAGTCATGATATGATAAGCAGCCGCGAGGTGACCAGCTCTCATGGCAGCTTCCCTCTGCGGGTCTCCACTGGGAACATCTCCACGCGAGGGCACCCTGGACTGGACACCAACTTCCTCGGACGATGGCGGGTGCGCATTGAACCCTGTTCGTGTTCGACAGCCGAGACTGTCTCCTCGTTTGGGTTCCGTCTCTCCACTCTGAGCACCTCGACGGTGCTGGCTGAAGTCCTTGGCTCGCCCCAGGGCTATTTTGGGCTGTCCAGTGGAACAAGCCCGCGCAGTCCACGGACACCTCGTTCCGAGATTATTAGCCACCACCAAGAGAGCCATGGAGACTCACAGACGGGGATTCGGGGAACAGCCGCACGTGTTAAAGGGTTTCTGACGGACCTTAGCCCGAAGTGCACTGAGCAAGTTCAGACCAGGAACTCTGCAAACCAAACTTGACACTCGACCTCTACTTCACTATGCTGTCGTGCGCCCCGACTTAGGAGACGCAGACCAACTTCCTGAACGAGAACGCCGATAGGCTAAGGAGAATAGGCCATTCCTATTACACGGGTGAGTCACCGTCATGGTTCTCAAACCAGCCTCCATCACCCGAGACGAGCCCAGCCACCGAACAAAACGGGGAAAACTGCTGAACCGCGCCAGCTCACGAGATAATCTAATCGTCAGTGAGGCCGCAAGATTTAGATGTCTAACCACTTCTGTAAACACTGAGAAAACCGACGAAGGGTGAGAACGATCTGCCTCGAAACCATATCCACTGGCATGCAACTGGTCTTGCCACGTTCATGTTCATGTTCATGTTTCACCACGTCACCAAACGCTTATGCGCACTCGAGGGTGAAGGGACACATTTTACACGAAATGATCTACCAGCCCCCGAGTCGAACACTCGCCCGTAATTGCGCACCTGGCGTGAGAGGCACACGCCTAACCCACCAGGCCACGGGGTCGGCCCAATTTAGATTTAAGTCAAGATGGGCGGTCGAAGTAAAGATAGACATCAGGACCCTGTAAAACGACCACCTGGTTGTTTTGGAGATAATCTAACCGCGAAGCCAGCCTTACTGCGCTAAATGAAGCTTGTTCAGGGGCTTTAATCATTTATGTGCAAGCAAGTACGAGTCACACGCGGAACATGCGATCTGAGTTTCTTCACAGCATGCTTTCATCAAAGCGCCATCATCTTGCGCGCAGTTTCATTCACTTTTTCGCTTTCGATGGAGGATTCATCTTTGATGCCATCGGTTTTCTGGTCAGCGGCTTCCTCGAGTCTGATTCAGCCTTCAGACTGACCCCGGCGCTTTCATCGGCTCCACTACCCTGGCGAGTGTTGTAGATGGAGCCGTAGTCGCTGCTGGACGGTTTGTTAGAGGTTCCTGGAGTCTTGGAGAAGGGCGATATCTTTGTGATGTCGCTTCGCGTTGTCACCCGCGATTCCGACTTCCCGCCGTACTTGCTCTGCCAACTTTTAGCCATCGATTTGGTGATGACTGATCGCTGGGATTTGGTGACGGTCGTCGATTTGGTGATGACCGATGGCTGAAACTTGGTGCTAGCGGCCGATTTGGTTATGACTGATCGCTGATCTCCAAGTTTTGTTTTGTCAGTTTGAGTGGCGGTTTTTGTTTTTTGGCGCCTCTTGAGGACCACAGCCAATATGACGGCGATGACGATGACCACGGCCACGCACAGTATGACGGCAACCAGGGGAATGACCCATTTCGAGGACTCGTCCGATTTGGGACCCTCAGTTTGCACTTCTTGAACCCTTGCATCGTCGAAGGCTGTTTCTTGCGGCAGATTCGAACTTTGCACTTTCTTTGTGCTCGAGACGGCGTCAGTGGACGCAGTTCCTGACTGTGTCTTTGGTTTGGTCTTGGATTGCGCTTCCTTTTTACTTGGACACTCAATCGTCCTTTCACGCTCGCAATGCTCGAAAATTTCCATGTATTGAGGGGGAACATCGCGACGAGTCACAACCACCGAGTTGCCAGCATTGTTTTCATCGCATTGTGCTTCATTCCACTCCCATTTCTGGCACGTTGCGTTGCAGTCACCTATAGTGCAATAGATCTGTGGGGAAGTGGACGGTTCGGTGCATTTTTCGTCGCTGACGACTGGCAACCACCAAGAAGCCCGGCACTCCTGCCGCCCAGGATCTACGAAACGGCAGTTTTCTCGGTAATTACACTTGATGTGCTTGATGATCTTCTGCGCGACGTTGGCCATCAGCTGATCGAAGCTGTCCACTGGGAATACTTGGCCAGAGTTATCTGTGACGTTGTTGAGATGCTGCTGGGCCTCTTGGTCGAACGGGCCAACAAAGGCGGCATAGATGATCACGCCTTCATCGCGTAGATCTGCAGCGCGATATTCGGCGTCCTCCATGAGACTGCTCTTGCCATCGGTGATTACAATGATCAGTTTGACGACGTTCGGACGCTTACTATTTGCTATTAATATTTCGTACGCGGCGATGAAAGCCGTTTCCAATCGAGTAAGCGAGCTTTTCATGGAGCTTGTCTCCCATTGGCGGATCTCATTTTCATCATGTGTGAGAGGCAGAGCGATTCTCGACCTGTCGCCGTACATGACAACGGCGATGCGGGAGTATTCCACGCCAATGAGAATGTGGTCCGGCAATCCGTTCACGACCGAAATCATCATTTCAAAATCTTTATCTCCGATGCTGAAGGATTCATCGAGGGCGATCACGATGTCGCACGGATGCTCGAGCTTGTGTTGATCAGTGAGCGGGCACATACCGAAAAGGAAGAACAGACTGATCATCGACGCCAACGTCGCCATCATGATCAATGCTTCGAGACCGCAGAGGATTTGCCAATAAGCTGCGAAAAACGCGACCGGCTGATTTCACAAGAGAACAGAGAATAAAAACTGCTGTAGTTGACGCTGCTTACACAGTAGTAGAGGCAGTGTAAAGACGATACTCCCTGAGCATGCTACTGCAGATCAGGGGCAAGGCCCGCACTTCACATGTCACTCTACCATGTTCACATGTTTTAGACGCATACGAGAGTGCACTTAAGATGATTGAGTGAATTCTATCCACCGATTTTGGGGAAACGTTGTTTAGGAGAGCGTCAATGCCAAATGTGTTCCGCAATTTCCCTAAACAATTGCCCTCGAATAATTTTCTCGCCTCTGATTCATTTGAAATTATAAATTTCGCGGGAATTATTCGACGAATACCCCTTTTTTATACTGTAAGGCACATCTGGACTCCTAATTTAAAAGTCCCGGGTCTGTAAACCTATTTGTGTTAAGATCGCAAAGAAACTGAGCTCTATTAGGATTCGAGCCTGCACCTCCGGCATTATAGGTACAACGTGCCATCAAGACTTCCGACGCTGATAAGTGCGACCAGCCCATGACAGAGGAAGCGAAAGTTCGAATCCTGCTCAAAGCTGGCATTTTGTTTTTTTGCTTGCATAGGGATACGGAGCCTCTTTTTATTCAATTTCTTATGCTGCATAGTCCGTTTGCATTCACTGAAAGCAAACGACAGGAAATATCATCAAGACAAGTAACGTTACTTCAAGTCCCTCGGGTTCGATCATCGAAATCCTGCAGCTCTCGGCGTGACAAAGGGTTTACGATGCTGGTGTCTGATGCTGGTGGAATCGTAACTGTGAGCATGCGAAAATCGTGTTAAAATTATGAAACCTTCCATCGCCTATTGATCTGTCTTCATTGAAGCCCCTTCAAATTCCATGGTCCGGGGTTTATTCTGGAAGGGCTTCTCTATAACCTTTTTAGATCAAGTATAGAAATGAAACTTCACGTCACCTACAAGCAGTGCACTCGTACCAACAGACGCATTCCTGCAGTGACTGGGGCAGCAGGAACTTGAGAGAAGTCTGGTCTTGGGGTCATTTCTGAACATCGAAGTGGGGGTCATATTCGGTAGATGATGACTCGATCACAAGATAGATGATACCATATTCCGTTGAATGGATTTTCTGTGCACCATTTAAATAATTGTTTTTGGCGCTTTTACACATATTGCATATCATGTAAAAGGGTTGACCCTAGCGAGGATCGAATCCCGTGTCTCCCAGCTACTTTTCTGATGGCGCTATATGCACGAAGCCCGATTACATCGCCAGGGCTAGCTCTCTAACAAGCTTTTTCCCATATTTCATGCCTTGATTAAGATTGAGTCGACTAAATTGGAAAAACGATTCGATTCAGTGACGAACGATGAGGCCTAAGTTTTTTCGCGGTCTGTCATACTATTTTAGGCTTCAAGAAAGACTATTTTATTAAAACGCCCTCGTCTAACTGTAAGTTTTTCCATTTGGACCTGAAGACTGACAGATTTTTTGAATCACTATAAACCGTTTTGATTTAGGTTTGATTGTATTTTTTCTCTGCGCGGTAATGTCTGTTTTTCTCGCTGCTTTTCCATGCTTTGACATAAGCAAGCTTTTTCCATTTTTCTGTCCTAGTGCGTCAAATGTAAAAGCATGCCGTCTACGAACTGAACTTAGCACAATCTCAGGAAGACAACCTTCGTCATGCCCTCAGTGAAGTTGTTTTTATTGCTTTAACATTTCGAAAACAAAACATAAAACTGAAAAAGTGCCGAACTTTGAGATAAAGTCCCTATTGATGCTGTAAAAGAGTGACCTGCCAAACGAACTTTTCGAAGCTCGGCTCCTATTACATTTTGATGTACGTAAATGGCCAGTTAGATCTTTTATATTTTGATTAAAAACAGCTTTCAACACTAATAACTGCCATGTGCGTCAATAGAACATTGAATTAAGCTGCCTATATCTCTTACCTCTATGTACGCATGCTCATGCTCCTTCGCTCTCTGTACACTGTTTGACGAAGATACTAACAGTACATCTGCACAAAATACACTCTCCTACACGCATGTTATCCATGTTTTGATCGAGACAAGAACCCTTTCTTAACCATTTTTAATGCACGGCCACAAAAATTGACTGCCATCTTTCTTGAACCTGAATTGGGGTGATGAGCTGCTTAGCAGATATGTTCTATGCAAAAGGTGTTGACAGACTTGTTGTGTTTCGACGTTTTGCTTAGACTAATTTGAATAAATGCCTGCAATTAGGTGTCTAAACATTGATGGTGAGTGGGGCAACAGCAGGTTGATATGTCTCGAATTTCGATTTTTCATGTTCATGCTTACCACATCACCAAAACGCTTACGTGCACTCGAGGGCGATGGGACACACCCACAAGAAAGGATATGCAGGCCCCGCTAGTAGGTAAATCATTTCTGCTGTGAAGAACGTGCGAATATTTGTCTTTCTGTAAACTTTGTGGGGCATGTTGGATAAAATGCATCTTTCCTTTGGCATTTTGCCGCCTTCGCTAACGGCCTAAGCGCATTTTGGGATGCAGTGCATCTATTTTCCAATTTGGTCCAATTCCAATCACCAGAAGCGTATATTTTGTCAGACACAACCGCAGGCTGGATTGTTTAATAATGCACGGGTACACACCTCCGCCAGCCCTCGTAGCCTATGCAAAACAGCATTGACAAAATCACTCATTTACTCTCGCATCGTCCACCAACGTGTCCCTGTTGACCGTATTTGATAAAAATGTGGCAATATCTTCAGCCTTGTTACAAAAATCGCTGTTACAAAAACAGCGAAAGAAATATTCTTTGAATCCTATGACGTAGCGCTGAAAAAAGAAAAATCAGGACAAAAAAATCACGAAAAAATCAATATTTACCTCTAAAACGCATGTACTCATCACTTTGTAGGCCCAGTTCGTATCGCGTCCTTGTTCGAATATGGGTGCGTATACGCTAAGGTCTTCGGCATCGTTACCTAATCCGAACACGGTCGAACTCGATTGGCCCAAACCAGTCGATGCGATCACGCAAAATGAACATTGCGGACAATTCCTCGCTCGCAAGCGACCCTAGTTGTGAAAAAGAAAGGCCTAGTGTACACAGCTGCTGTCGAGGTCTGCAGTCGTCTTGGTACAGTAAGTCAGTATTGAGGGAATCTAATAGCAAAAGGGGCAGCGAATTAATTGAAGCGGCTGGAAATTGGTTGCTGTTATTTCTTGTGCCCTAATGATATTGCCTAGGCCAAGAATAGCCTCCGTAGACAGGTACCCAACATCGAAGGGTGCGACACCGAGCCCTCCTACACAGCCCAGTCAATTATCTGTCTGCTCAAACAGTGCCAACGTATCGCTCGAAAAGGCAGTGGCAGGTGCACATCAGAGATCAGACTATGTGGGAGTGTAAGGCCAGACAGGGCCCCTGGGTCAGTAGGGGGTCAGCCCCCGAGGGTAGTGCGGGGTCCTCTGTAAGTTGGGTCTTGCGGCGACCACGGTGGTGCAGCGGTTCGGCATTCGTCTCTCCGTATTGCTAGGGAGCGAGGCTGGACTCGTCCCGGGTTCAATCCCCGGTGATGGAGGTCGGTTTGCGAACCATAAAGCCTCGCTGACCTTGCACGCCAGGCCGTGGGTGACTCACCCGGTACCGCTGAGGTGCTCCGAGTGGAGTGACGGAAGCAAAACGAGTAGACAGTCTGGGCTGTCGAGCACCTACAGGGTTAAAAACCCGCCCGCCATCGTCCGAGGAAGTCGGTGTCTTGTCCAGGATGCCCTCGCGTGGAGGTGCTCCTGGTGGAGACACGTAGAGGGAAGCTGCTGTGTGTGCCGGTCCCCGCACAGCCTTGCTTATAAAGTTTGAGTGCTGGCCGGCTATAGGCAAAACGGGCTTCGCCCCACAAAAAATTTAAAAAACAAAAAGTTGGGTCTTGCAGGCCTGACGCTAGCTGTAATGGGTAATAACTTCAGTTGTGGCTTTGGAAGTCTCGTCTGCCTCGATTGATTGAGACTTGGACAAGTGCCAAGCAGCTTAGCCTCAGTGAAATGGGTAGAATAGAAGAATTTTGAATAAATTTCAGGCGTGCCATTCAGGTGGAGATAAGCTGGTGCCACTTACCGTATCCGGGTCAGATTCGTAGCACCAAAGTGCGTTCACTCCGCTCGTCCATACAGCCACAAATGCGATCATAAAAATGGCCAAGCAATTCATTGTCGGTGCTTAGGGTAAGACGCTACGCGGTCACCGCCGTCTGCGTCGTTTATCCGTATCTACGAGGAGCGGGCTTGCCTTTTATGGGCGACGAGACGATAGATCCGTCTGAGCTATGAGCCGCCGGAATGAAAAACGAAGGCTCGATTGTCTTGGGGGTCGGTGACGGGCGAAGCAAATTACGCGGAAGTCTCTTTTATTAACCGCCTACTAGCCGAGGGAAAAGTTGATATAATTGTACGTGATGCGATGTTGAGACGATAATAGGTCACGCCTCCTAACTTGGACCTCGGGCAGAATGGCTCGCTGCTCTAGAGTCACCCTAACACACACTTTTCAAATCCTACAATAAGAAAAGAAGGTGAAGTCCAATCGGCCAGAATCTGATCTTAGTCATACTCGAATGACGTCAATTGTTGCATTGCACAGAGTCCGCGCCATGCTTTGCTTAATGCGCATCTAACCCAAATAAAGCGCAAATATGGGAAACGAGATAGCGCGCATGGTCGACACGCCTAGGCAGCTGCCAAGTCGTGCCATATAAGCTACTTGGAAAGATTTGTAATCTTCTAACACAAGGCCTAAGGCGAAGGAGAGAGGACGGAGGCGCCGTGATCTTACTTTAATCTTGGTGTGGCGAAGAAATTGCCTCATCAGCTTTAGCCTTTTCAGTTTTCAATACTGTGCTCGATCGAATTGCTGGGGACTTTGGTTTGAAAAAAGTAATTTCTCTTTTCCTTTTTAAGCCCCTTGTACTCGTATTTATGGGCCTAGTGCCGTGGGAGGACGGATGGCAAGCTAAAATGCAATAATGCATAAAATTTTACGACTCCATCCTATCCTCTAGGCTCCTATTCGCTCTTCGTTAACTGGCGACATCAGATTCGGAAAGGAGCACTCTAAGAAACTAATCAATACTCCTGCCAGGAAGAGTCAGCGCTCGCACCCGCCACCTACACTCCCCACCGACCCTCACACTTATGTACGATATTCTATGAATTCAAGTTTTTTCTTCTCAGGAAAGGTTAATAAGCTTGGGTTTCGTCATCGGGGACATTTTGTTCATGGCTCAGAAACTGATCAACTTCCCTCTTTCCAAACAAACGCCCTCATTCCCTCCTGATTGAGCCGAGGCACGCATCGAGATCGAAGTTTAGCTCAGGGCAGCAATGTCCAATTGCCCAGTAATTTGATCACGAACGGAAGCGAGGTCGGTTTTGGAGTGAAGCGTTGCGGCGAGCATTAAGAAACAGAAAATGTATGCAATCTTTCATTCTGTTTTATGCATTGCACACCAGCAGTAAATTCTATAATCGGAGGGTTCGAACGTGCAGCTAAGAATACCCCTACTACTAATTAGCTTGACTAAATTGGTCATTAACAAATGTTTGCATGCTCCAGTTTCAGAAAGTCCCCAGTTGACCTTAATGGGCCATGTGGGCAAATGGGAACACGATCTCTTGTGTGTAGGCAGGCAAAGTCGTACTCACGATCAGTTGTCAACTTTGCATGAAATCAAGACGCAGGCGGACAAAGAGGACTCGCAAAGAAAATTGCAGTAGGGTAGAGCCTGAAAAACTCTAGTTTCTGTCTGAAACTCGAAACGCGAAAAATTTCATTGTCCCACGCCTGAGGCCAATTTGACTATTCTCTTCCATATGTTATAAGGGCGACATATATTTTTTTAGCTCAAATTCCTAGACACCTGCGGCTATGAGCATAATGTACACGGGAGAAAAAGGCTGATAGGTGCCGGAATGGTTTGCAGAATTGCAGAAATATATTGCATTTTTGTCTTCAGGCAACCAGCTTGAAGCATTTTAATTTTTGCGGGTCTCTCAAATGCATCGAAGAGGGCAATCGAAGTTTTGTTTCCCCGTGAACATAGTCGGCCATGCTTGTCACGTAGCAGTCGCTTAATTATCGGACGATATTATTCCTGTCACTGCCACGACCATGTTTGTCATTCCAGGTCACGCCACAGCAGTGTGATCTGGCCTCCTGGCGGCGACAGGGTATTGTCTTACGGGATCGACCAGTACCCACTAAAACGCCACAACAAGTGCTTACAGTGATTTGATAGCAAGAGCGCAGTATGAATTTATAAAAAAGGAAAAGCTCTGAGAAAAACATTACGAAGAAACAAATCAACAAATACGGTTGGGCGTGAAAAAAGTCATACATGTAGAGGATTTCAACAAGCTTGGCATGGCATCATCAAAAATCAAGGCGAAAATCGAATGCAAAAATATCAGAAACCGACGAAAAGTGTAGGCTATCTTAGCAATATCGTATAGTACTTCTTTTTTCCTGAATCATCAAATATCGACCAGTCAAGTGCTGTCAATTCAGTTCGAGTTTTTCCATGACTCTGCGCACTACTGTATTTCGCTCTGATCTGATACATAACAAAGGTAGAGTTCCTACTGCTGTTCTGGCGTCCTACTATCACTGACCTGTCATGAGCACATCAGCACCTGCCATCAGTCTATCAGAAATCCACCAGCGACAGCTTCGATTCATGGCTCAAGGTTGGAGGTTTGTGTCATTCGGTTTTGACAGTGGGATGGACGACACAACTGACGCATGATTCTCGTCATGGCTGTTGCATGAGGAAGTCCCCTACTTGGTCCTTTGTCGATCTGGGTCCAGCAGTCAGCCAGCACGAATCGACAATTTTTTAGCAAGTTTGTACCAAACCCGTAAGCTTGTCATGTCATACTTTATCCGTAGCCAAGCACTATAAAGCGCACTCGAGGGCTAAGAAACACATATTTGCCAATCATTTTGTACCGAGGCGGGAGTCGAACCCTCCCCTCTAACGATAAGTGCGCACCCAGCGTGAGAGGCGGACGCCTTAACCCGCTAGGCCACGACCCCGATCAGCGGCGCGCGCACTGCTCACACCCCGCTCGCTGCGCGACCAGGGTCTGCGTGCAGTGTGTGATATGACGAGTGTAACAAGCAAAGCTTTGTCTTGTCCTGGAAGACATAAAATATGCCTCAAATACTCCGCGATTTTGTTGAATCATCGTTCGACTGCCATGCTCTAGAGGCCATGTTGTGATAGGGCCTAAAATGCTTGCTTCACGTTTGCTCCTTGGACCGCGCTCGCCTAATTCAAGGACAAAGAAAACGAGCCTAATGTATCGCGAATGAGAAAACTACTTTGCCAAAATCTGCAGCTGTCATACTGGTGAATTCACCCAAGTTCCACTGCCTGAATTTATGTCTTCTGTTTTTTTCCGGATTCACAGTGAGGTAGTTCTATCCGTACATCTGGATTTGAAACATGTCTTCGTTGGCACAGAAAACCTGGTCTGGTCTTACTTACATTCGTATTGGCAGCGCAAGTTGGGAGTCTGCAATAAGTTCGAAGTGCAAAAAGTTTGCAGCCTGAATACCTTGCACGTTGAGCTGCAGCAGCAAACTTGTACTTTACACTGCCCCTCACTCTACAAGCCAAGCCTATCATCCTGCCACACACATTCTATCACACACGTGCTGCTTTTTGCGACCCAAGTCGACCTACCTTCATATCAGGAGAAAATGATGGTGGGGGAAACGACACGGTGGGGGAGTCGTCACAGTCGGGTAAACGTCGCATGTCTCAGTGAGTCGATTCCCCCACCAGACGAGGTGGGGCAAACGACACAGTGGGGGGAATCGTCACGGGACCGAAGCATGCACGGCACCTTACGATCTCGGGTCATCTTCAAAGCAAGACTTGACTTTTTCGCTGTCGGCGATTCAGGTGATCATCGCCACACAATTTGACCATTTAGTCGTAAATTTCTGTGGGCCTCAAGCCTTTTCTGTTGAAAACTTGATGACAGACCGATGCGCAAAATTTGTCAAATTTCTAATTTCACTGACTCACTTCCGCATTGATGACCATATTTCAAGAGCCCGCGAATGGATAGCGTGATTTTTTGCGGGGGTGAGATGTGTGGCAGTGTAAAGTACAAATTTCACTTCTGCAGCTCATGCGGAAGGTGCTCAGGCTACGAACTTTATGGTTAAACCGTTAAAGTTACTTTACGGTAAATACTGTACGCCCACACACCCACACCCCAACTCCCGCACTGCTGTGCAGTAGGTAGAGTGCCAGTTTAGCTAATTGTACGAGTAATTTTAGGGGTAAGTGGTAAGGGGGTGAGGGATCGGTCTGAGTTTCAAAAAACCCAGGATAGAGTATGAAGTTAAATACAAATCTCTAACCATGACTTCTGCATTAGAGTAGCTTTAGAAGCAACTTAGGAGCTAATTATGGTCGGTGGTGGTCGGTGGTTTCCCTGTAGCGTCTGAAAGTAGAATCGCCTTTTCGGGCGATTTTCCCCAAAGCTGTAGCAATAACCTTAATCGATATCAGTGACCACTTTGTGGAGACAACTGTGCTCTATCAAGAAACCATGCTGTATAGTTTCAAGGCTTACTTTTGCATTTTTTTGCTTAACTCAAAAATTTTTTGTGCATTTTTAGATGCAAAATAAAAAATTGAAGAAATCAATCCAGAACAAAGATAGCCAGTCGATGGAGCACGCTTCTCTCTACAAAATTATCGCTGACATGAGCCTACGTTGTCGTTGAAAATTTTGAGAAAAATTGCGCAAAACTGGCGAAGGCTGAATATTGCACTTCGAGACAGGTGTTTTTGCACCCTACATTAATTAGGCCCTTACTCCTGATGTCGGGTTTAGGTTTGGATAATCGACTAAGCGAAAAATATAAATTTTAGTCCTTTCCCTTCGCTTCCCAGTGGGTCCACCTGCCGCCTGAAGATGAGGAGGCAGATATGGTAACTCCTCGCACTGTAGCCATGACTGCTGTTGACAAGATACCAGTGTCACAGCATCAGGTTCATACAGGCTGGACAACATGAAAAAATAAACAAGAACTAAAAAATCGCACTTTGATGTTTCAAATGTTGGATCCTGTCATTTCCGCATTTTTGTGGTCAGTGGACCTGGTTTAGTAGTGCTGGCTTAAAAAACCAGGGGAAAATCGAATTTTTGTCTAGAAACGTGAAAAAATCAAAGAAAATCATTTTTTTTTCTGAACCTTGTTTTTGTCTGCTAGCTTGTTACTGCCGATATGGTATGTACAGAAGCACAGCATAAATAACATCAAATTCAATTTTTCCGACTCATCACGGGACTAAAACGACACAATTCAATCATATCGACGAAAACCAATTATAACTTGAAACTTATCACTTATGGGCAAGAATTCTTCGAAAAGGGCAAGAAGAACGCGCGTGACCAAATTTATTATCGGGCCTTATTTTCAATCTTCTTTAATTTCCATCCGCTTTCTTATTTGATTCATTTTGAATCAAAGGATCATTCGTGCCAGTGTCCGTCGTTCCGCTCGTGCTCTGGCCACTTTCTAAAAGGGCAGCATCATCCATCTTTTTTGCTTTCTTTTTTTTCTCACTATTACGGTAACCGGGATTATCATACGAGCTTTGACCTTTCTCACCAGCTTCGTTCGGAGTTTCTTGTTTTTCAACTCGATTCAATTCTTCTCTGCCCAATAAAACCGAAGCATTTGATGAAATACTGACCACACTGGTCGCACGCGATGCTTCGGTTGCCGAAACGGGAATAGAATTATCGAATTCATCTTTGTATAAAATTTCCAAAGTCATGCCGGTCAAGCATAAACTAACAATCACTATGAGCCATTGGATTAATTGTATTCCATGACTGCTAATCATCAATGCCACTTCCTCAGTTGGAAACAAATTAGCTAATCGATTTTTCGAAAGAGCTCTACTCGAAAACATTCGATTGAAAACAATTAAAAGTTGAACATAAGCTGTTTTTGTTGATAAATAATTATATGTGGTTAAAGTTTCGCAAATCAAGAAAAATAATAAAGCCGTCAATCCATAATTTATGTGACTATTTGATGGGCGAGTCACATAAATTTGCGTCAAAGATAAAATCAATGTCGATAAAGTATCCAAAACACCGTAAGCTAACATTGATTGAAAAACTCTTGGCTCATCTTTGATCGACATTAAAAGAATAGAATTAATTACAGTTAATGTGAACTGTATGATTCCCAATAAATATAACAATTGTAAAAGTCGTTTTAAACGGCCATCTCGTCGATCGTGAGGACATTCGATATGTAATAATCGAAATATCAATGATCCCGTCAGCATGCATAACACGAATGATGCCAGTGATAAGCACCCTTCAACAAAGTGCATGTAACTCGGTAGACGCTTATCCTTGCCAAGTGTCTCCAAATGAGTCAGCAGGACATTATTGAAGGATATATCAAAATATATGTATAATCCATGCGCTGAAACCGCGAATAAAAGTAGACTCAAAACGAATGCGACGATCAGAACTAAGATTCGCTTCGTTTTCAAAAATAAAGCTAATAATATTCCGATTAAAGTTAAATAAAATATCGAAATGCCCGTAAAAGCGATCAAGGTACGATATATGTGAGCAGCTACTGTATAAGAGATATCCATGACCAAATGAGTAGCGGCCAAAAATAATGCCCAAAATGATAAACCTAATAAAACTCTTCGAATTCCTAAACTTAATTCGAAAAGGTGAATTCGAATATTAACTAAGGGCATATCAAGCCATAATATAATACGGTAACAAGTACACGAGGCCAAGCACATACGGATTGAGTGACCAAGAAAATTTAAACCCATCAAAAACTGATCTCCCCTCGCTCCGACGGCCAATTTCGCTTTACTCGAATGAATATATAAAGATATATAATATGAATTCCAGGTATAAAATATTTCTTGAATTGTTTGACAAACATTTAAAACTAATATTAATTTTAAACTTAATCGATTCGTTTTTCCAGTATAAGAATTTAAAATTTGAAAAATTAGTAAAGATTGTAAAATTAACGCGCAAAATAATTCTTGTATCATATATTGTTGGACATAAGAAAATTGTAAACTAATCACGTGACTCGCCACATAAATACTAAACCAAACGAATGGCATTTGTATAATAGCCGATATAAGGAGGAAAAGTTTCTGAGTTTTTTGTAAAATAAATGGCGCGTAATAAATACGCGCTAAACGTTTTAATTTACCCAAAATCACTAACCCGATAAATAATGCCATCAAAGCCACCACGATCATACATCCGCATAATTGTAAATACTTTTTTGTCGGTTCTTTAATTGAACGCGGATTAACTGGTGTTTGATATTTTTGATAACGAGCTTTATAAAAATTGAGCGAATATACGGCGACCACAATTATACAACTAGAGCAATTATAAACTGCTGATAAGCCGCATAAAATAAAAAATGTTTCGAATTTCCAAATTGATAAAAAAATTGCTGCTAATCCACTAAAAAGTATAGTGGATAATAACCAACGCGATTCGTACATCAAATTCATAACTTGATATTCAGTACCCAATGGATAAAGTGCCATACAAACGGAAAACCAGACGAAACTAATCAATAAAGCGCTGAAACCAAGAAAAATTAAAAACCGTGATCGCATTGTTTGAAAATGCGATGGCGGATCTAAAATTATTTGATTCGAATCCGAACGATTTAAAATATTCGCTAATGCTGGTGGTAGCATGGAACGAATTCGTGGAAATGCTACTTGATTAATCCAATCCGTTGTATTCGTCCCATTCGAGGCCATGTTTTTTAGAATGTAAGAGTATTAGACTGATGTACTGGAAACCTTGAGATTGAGTTTTATTGATTTTTATATCTAAAAATGAGAAAAATTTTTTATGAGGAAGAAAATCGAGGGAATGTAGGCATATAAAATTTATGTAGAAATGAAGAGGGATCAATTTTAGCAACATAGCATCTGGGAGAAAGCGTAGGACAAAGAAAAAGGAGGATGTCGAGTTCGACATTCTCGTGAAGATTAATGCCAACAAACATCCCCCGTTCAAGCAGCCTGCGCTGGCTTGGACTACATCCAAATTGCAACATTTGAAGCACGAGTATGTTCTCTGAACTCGTAAAAAATGAACTATCCGTTTCTCGAACTAAAAAAACGGATTTAGTCTTAGGCTATGTAATTCTTTATGTCATTTACTGAGTGCCTTCGTTCGTTCTCGCACTCTCAGATGAATGGCTGTGGGTGGTCCGCAGCTGGAGACACTTTTAGATTCATACTTTGCTTCAAAAAACACGCATCGACTCGACGCCCGTTGTCTGATTTTAAAAGACATAAACAAAGATAGAAAATTAGAAGGTCTCGAGGCGATAAGAAATCCGACTTGAGAACTCGTCGCGCCCTGGCGCCCGGCGGGTGACTTTTAAAATGGTCACCATACGACAGGAAGCAGATAAAAGGATATGGGTTGCCCGAGGAAAGGTTAATTATAAGTCCTTTCTCGTCTTCTAGACTCTTCTAACATTCTCGTGTCGAGTATCGATCATTCATTCGACGAGACGATCCAAATGAGGGCTGCGCCTGTCGCATAGGATCATAGGAGCGAGGATGTCGCTGTCTGTGGATCGGCTCGTCTCGTCTCCTTGTTCGGCTTGAATATGCATACAATATTCTCCAAAGACGTACTCAATGCACTCGTTGACAATTCAATGAAACGACACGAATGCAGTGACAATAAAAGCCATAGACGAGCTAATTTTCATAAGCTTAGAAAGCTGACATTCGCTAGTACTTTTCTTTTTCAATAACTTCGTCATACCTCCTATCAACCCTTTCTTATTTCAATCTGAGCACCCGTGACAGACCCTTTGCGAGATGTGGGCGTTAGCAGGGTATAAAATAATTAAAACCTAGGCACGAATCACACCTGTGCACACCCGTACTGAGGGACAAGCTATGCCCCTATGAGCCCCCCTGACCCACTTGGGCCTGAAAGGCCATGCTGCGAACAAACAATAAAATTGATACGCGGATGGAAAACAAAAACCTTTGTGAGCTCCATCAAAACATTGTTTCCATAAAAGGTATGGAAACATAAAATATTCTATTTCTAAGCCCATCAAGCTTTTAAGAAAAACAAAAATTAAAAATTTTATAGCGTCCTACCGAGAACTGCCAAAAGTTTCGTAGGATACTGTATAATATTTTCAAAACCGATCGAAAGACATGGTTTTGTAGGAATAAGCGAGGAAGATGAGATGCGGGTAAAGCACTAGGCTAACAAGCTGGCTAATCCATGGGTAGGCTAGTGGCCGTGCCTCGTACGGCGCGGCTCCCGGACGGATAATACGAGCGTGCATAATAATAGCTTTGAGGCAAGGAGGCAACAGTGGGGCGTCTATTGATGAAAGGCGTCAATTTGTGCACAAGCCCGGCTTAGTGAAATGAGATGATGGAGAAATGGGGTGGTCTTTTTTTCGATGCCGGAAAAAGCTCGTATCCGTTTTCCTCGCCTCTTCTCTTTGCTCGGCGCCTATGAAGCGCAACACGTTTCTCTTGGTGGCTCATCAATGGGAAGAAGGAAATTGACAAAACTCATTTCGGGCTGGTAAAATCTAGTTAGAAGAAAACGAAATTCAATCAACTCATGTCGCTGCTGTCTCCCATTCGAAAGCGTGCTGGTGATCACAAAAGCGTGTCCAACCGATCGACCAGCTCGAGCTCGAGCATTGACGCACTTGGACGCGGGCACCCGACCATGTCCGTTCGATTATTATAATAGATGAGACGGGGCGAATATTAGCATGTCACACGCCGGCTTCATCTTCTCAAGGCCTGCTCTTAGTCAGTCTTCGCACCCAGCTAGCTTGTTTACAACGATGGTGATTATGTGCGCAGGAAATGAAAAGATCCCATGCCTGGCCGCTCACACGCTCTCGCGTGACCGATGCACTTGTCGGGTAAGTGGTCGTTGGGGTATCAGGGGCCACTGGTTACACGCTCAACTGAGCAATGAGGTGTTGTACTGGAAAGTGCTGTGGTTTAGAAGGCACGTCATCCTGCGACAGTGCTGTATCATTCTATATTTTTAGACTGGCGACTCCATGTTTTCTAGGTAGGGACATTCTCTGTCATAGTGATATTCGGCTGTCAGGATTGCAATTTTCTAGTTTGAAAATCCTGCACTTCAAGTTTTCGTTGATGTGAATTCTTAAAAAGCAAAAAACCCGTCACATGCAAGCTGACGCGAACACGCGATTTCTGTCCATTGGATGTACTGTATGGGAGTGTGAAATTGTGACGCACTAAATGGTTCACCAAAAAGAGACATACAGTACACTACAGTATATGCTCGAAAGACCACAATCTCATTCATTTCATCTCATAGTTTACTCGCCTAAACTCGAATGCGCACTGAAGGTAAGAGACACGAACACGAACCAGCAGGTCAAAGTTACTATAGTCACCGAACTTCAGTGCAGACACGCCATGTTTAAAACGAGTCAGTGATGATAAAGCTACATCAGACGTAAGATCATTCCATAAAGAAGTACTATCTGTTATTTGTGGGAATGTACAGGCGGCATATGCGGTAACGTGGAGGACGGTTACCTATATTCTCAAAGAAAACAGGTTATAGCTGAGAAAATAAAACTTTGTACGACTCGAAAAAATGACTTGGGGGACTTGATTAAATGTCGCGGCTGGCAAAGTCTGTCACTAGTTCTAAAATCAGATCTATAATGAGTCGCCTGGTTACAAAAATCGAGCATTCCATAATAATACTTCGAAAAATACAAAGTTTCTGGCGCTTACGCCTATAAAAAAGACAGCTCCACCCCGTGTGATTCAGAGCAACATCGTATGTACTCGTAAAATCGTTCAATAAAAGCCTAAGCGCATAAAACTTTGCACGTTCTATCTCCTCGATATCACCTTTTAAAATGGGATCCTACACACTGCTCCATATTCTAAGACTGATCGAATACACGAAGTATACAGAAGGCCAAGGACTTATCGTACAAAGACTTGTGGTTAGCTCAAATCACGTCTCACAACTTATAAAAGGCTATGATTTGCGCTTTTCCACGAGATGATTTTTCAGGCATTAATCAATCCACAAGTCTAGCCATGAGTGACATGGTGGCAGCTGCAAGATAAATTCGTTAGATGACAGATTATTCTTACGATGCTGCCGGTGCAGGTTCTAGCACATTTTTTTCCGCGAGCGCTGTTTTATTGATTGTACTGCCCAGGTTTTTTGTCCTTTGTTTATAAGAAAACGAGTACAGTATCCTGCACGATTCGAATACAAAAATGGGTATTTAGCTCTTCTCGAATAGAATCCTCCACAGGACCCGGATTGTGATATATTTTCCAAATAATATAGGGTAGTTTACCTAGTGTTGTACTTTGACGATGCGACAGTGTTTTCGAGGTCCACACCGCGAACATTAGATTATGTCATACGCTGGAGGGGTTGGGGGTTGGGCCCCAGTCGAACACTATGTCGTGGTGTTGTGTATAAAAAAGAGTACAAGAGACAGAAACTATGTTCATTCAGCTACCTGCATTATGCGTTATGCACCGTATTATTGTTGCGGCGCGCATCTGGTGGCTAGCTTGTATGCCCACCACAAAAACCTATAATATAGTTCTTTTTTTATGAAAGATATTCCCTCAATCGCCACTCCACACATTTTAGGTACCCCCCTCAAGCATGTCATGGTATACGGAAAATGCGTACAGAAAAATAAATGTGAACACAGATACAGAATTTATTTATTTACACAGAATTTATCAGTTCCTGATGATGTCTAAGATAAGATAAACCGTCAAAAATTTAGGTGCTTGGTAGCAAGAGACTGACCTCATCCTGGGTTAATAAATAGTATATTTTGACTCTTGTTCCTTTGGAAATGAACACAGATACAGTGAGTGTTGTATGTGTATGCAGGAAATATATATAAATACATACAGTATATACTCAACAAAATTTCTTGCTATTTCAATATAATTTGTTCTCTACATTGGATAGAAGTTCAAATGGCTGATAGTACCTGTAGGGTAATGTACAGTACTGTAAAAAGGAAAATTGTTCACATCAGATAACGTTCGCGGTTTTCGCGGCTGGGATTTATCCGCGAAATTTATCCGTCGCGAAGAAAAGTGAACATTCTTTTGTTTGCAAAAAGCAAAAGGTGCGTGCGCATCAATCCACATTACACCCAACGATTTATTGCATCAAAGCTGCCTTGCTGTGGCCCCGCCTAGTCCGTTGGTGGGGAGCGGGATGGGATAATGGAAATGCTTGTGTAAAACCAGATCAGGTGGCTGAAAGATGAGAAGGGCTTCATGCTAGGAAGTGATTTTCAGTAAGGACACTGTGCTGCCACAAGGGCGCAAGGATGCCTGGCCGTAAGGACATCTGACCAGGATCGGGCACAGTGACATGGGTTTGATATTCCAGCACAGAGTCATGTTCTATGGTGAAGGCCCGTGAATCATATGCAAGAGTCTAAAAAGTAAAAATGATTACTGCACTCCATTAAAATGTTGTTTCCACATTTACTGACAATATCAACGATCTAGATTTGGGGCGTACAGTACTGTATATTCTACATGTACAGTACATCTGTACATCTAAATTTTTGGCAGAGTGGCATGTGCTCGCCAGATCTAACTCGTAAGTGTGCGGTTGAAGATGCTGGTTCCTTAGGACAAAGTGGAACAGAATGGAGCTTAATTGGAACCAAGCGAGGAGTTAGTACATATCGATGGACTCATCTCTTGTTTAGTGCCTTGCTGAGGCCAGTGATAAGGTGCACCAGCCAGAAGTCCTGGCACAGTAAGGGTAATGTCTGGAATTTTCTTCGCGCTTTTCGAAGAGCCAGCAACGTGAGCTGACTGTGCATACAGCGGGACTCTTGCGTCAGGTGTCTCCGCTTAAAGTCAGATGTCCTTGAACCCAGTCATATGCTTGAGACCGCGAAAATGCCAGATCCTGAGGATCCGCGAAATATTATTCCGTTTTACAGTATATTGGGTAACCCAATAGTTATCATTTCCAAAAAAGTTTGTTATGACAGACTCGAAACTTTTAGACCAGCCAATGCACACAGTGGAACCAGGGCTTAGGATGGCTGGTCTACTCGGCCCCAAGGAGAGGAGAGATGGCCTGCACTTCACAGTGTAATCACTCGCACAGAGATGCTTGCCGATATCAGAATCAAATCCAACATGCTTCTTTGCTGTTTCCTGCTGCTGTTTAGACAGGCTCCCCAAAGGCAGCTGTGCTGTTCCGCGCAAGCAACCTGCATACTGTATGCTAAAGCTGTAGCGATGCGAGTAAAGTGATATTGCTTATAGTTAGATACCTATAACTCGAAAGACACTCAACAATCTTTCCTCCCCTTCTTCCAGCTCTATGTTCATGCTCATGGCTTATCATATCAGTAATGACACGCTCAATGATGGAGGGACACGACACAAAAGGATTTACCTAGCCGCGGCTTGAACATTACCTACTATGAGCATGGGTGCGCATAGCCTGATAGTTAGACACTCCTAGCCCTCTATGTAGATCATTAGCAAAGGATTACGTGATCCTCTGCTCACGGCCACGATCAGCCATCCTGTTGATATTCATGCAGATAAAACAGCTTCTGCTCAGACATTTTTCCTAAACCGTGGTTGCGCTAAGCAGTGGCGAGTAGACCAGCCATCCTAAGCCCTGGTTCCACTGTGTGCATTGGCTGATCTAAAAGTTTCGACTCTGTCATAACAGACTTTTTTGGTAATAGTAAGACCGTTTTTCGTTTTTGCTACAAACTAGTTTGGCCCAAAACACTTGTCCCTACCTAGATCAACTGAGAGAATTGCGTGACTACCATACGCCTTTTTCCAAACCTCAGAAAAACATAAACCTAAAACGGAATGTGAACCCAACTCTTACAGATAAACTGCACAGGTTTTTCGAAAATGTACTTCGATATACAGGCGGCAGGAAAAACAAAATTACTTCTTTTATGCCTCTATCATATCCGATACCTTATTCGATTGCGCTAAAAATTCTAAGGCTACCCTCATATTCCTTGTTCACAATAACGTTCCTCTGCTTCGTGGAAAGAAGAGAAACAAAACCCAAAAATTCTAACCCGTGAAGGAGTCGAACTGAGAGCCTCGTGGTCGTGTAACACGCGCCCACCACCTACGTCCTGCCTGGTGTCGCCTCCTGAGTCTAGACGCCTGACTCCCGTCGGACGAATCCTTGGGGCGCGTAGGTGGTGCCGCGGGGAGCTTACGCACTCCGCATAAAACTCAGAGCAGCAGTCTCCGACCTCTAGTAGTCTAAGACTGGTGAAACATCAACCCAAGAGGTTGACTACGTTCCACTTGTGCCAATCGATGGGCACACTGCCGGCTCCAGGCACATGTTACAGTCGCAAAACAGGGGGGTTTTCGGAAAGCCACTCTGCCTAAGGAGAACTATCTCATGCTCAGGGTGGTCTGAACTTGACTAAACGCAGAGCACTCCCTCCGAAGCTAAAACGGAACACTGAAGATCCTCAAATCTTATCAAGTCATTATTTGCACGAATGTTTCTCAGCAATTCTACTGTCTAGTCTAACGATAAGCAGGCACTACTGCGCCTGCTGATATGGCTTCCTTCTCTCCTCTCAGATAATCTCGATGGTACCGGGAAAGTCGCCTACGGCCTGGTGCGCAAAGTCAGCAAGGGATTATGGGGTTGACCCAGGGACGAGGCGAGTCACTTGCTACCAAGCAAGACACAACCTCGGCTACCGCTGTTAAATTTGAGGTATGCAAAAGAAAAAGGTAAGGCCATCTCATCCCAATTCTCTGTTTCACTGGTTGTCACAAAATATATTCTACCATCCGTTTATTAGAATTATTATTTAAAACCCAAAATGATTTTAGTCTTATACATCATCACTGATCCCGGCACAAAATTCTGTCCCTCATTTCTTCAGAAACAAGCTTCGCAAAATTTAATTTGCATGATGATAAAAGCGGGTCCAGGATCGTTGCCATCGACAGTGTAACCTTTCTTTCTGACACAAGTTTGATAATCATCCAAGTATTTGCCCAATCTCTGTTGGATCTGCGACTGAGAGCAAGAGCACATAACTGGGGTCAACTGCTCCAGCCATATTTTCTGGCACATTTCGTCAAGTATGTCTTGCCGATTGCATGAATTTTTCAAGGAGCAATATTCCATGTGAAACTGAGAACTGTCTGCAGCAGGTTGATTAAAATCGTAGTTGCTGTATTGAAGGCAGTTGAATAATTCATTAAGATTACGACGGCCAGAGCACATGGCTTTGCTGCTGTCTTTGACATCTTTCAGGGCTTGCTGTATTCGATTGATGGATAATCTAAAATATTTGAAATTGATACAGCCGAACTCTGACTGCTGTAAGAAGACACCAAATGCTAGGCAATGTGCATTGGACTTGTCTAATCGTGAGCAGTGTAAAGTGCTGAGTTGACTCTGTTCAGCGTCACCATGATGTAATAGGTCTGTCGAGAAAGGAGCAGTGTGCGGTTGCCTTCGTTCAAGCAGCTCCAGGCGAAGCAGAAACCCATCGGGTTGATGTTTTGGGTTGAGACAACGGGGACTGTTACCACAAGTGTTATCGAGACCATCCGCTTATCGCCAATCTATAGATATCCAACTTATTACACTGATATATTGCGTGCTGTGGAGCCAAAAGGTGCTCTTGCACACACACACACGCACTCATGGTGGGTCCATCACAGAAAGTGTCGGATTAAACTTACGCCCAATCATATCCACCAATTTGATCTGGCGGAAGTCGAAACTCTGCAAATCTTTGATCCTTGTTTATACAGTTTTGTAATTCAGTTCTTGAAACATTTTGAATGTTTTCAATACATTCCGACCTTGCAAATAATTCAGGGTTGGTTGGTGATGGATTGTTGCATTCGTTTCTGAAACGATTAAAATCTACATCTTGGTCAGATTCTTCTGATCGAGGGAGGAGCCTTCACGCCCCCCTCGAGCTCTCTCTGAGAATATAATCGCAAATTTTATTGCTCGAAAAGTCAGAAAAGAAGTTTTTTAATCTCTGAAATGATCTAATCAAATTTCAAGTCTGGTTAAAGAAAATCGAACTCGTATTAGACGAATTCAGTGTAATACTGAAAGCACCATGACAATGGCATATAAAGAAAGTAGGTACAGTCGACCTCGGATAATTGTAACAAGTCCCCATTCCCCGATTTGCAAGCTGTAGTACGTCTTACGTGTATTTTAACCTAGGATAATTGCAACTTATTTTGGCGTCCGGAGCGGTTGCAATAATCCGAGGTCTATTGCACTACTAAAATAATTTCTTAACAGTGTGCTTGGCCCAGTCCAGCTTGGTGCGGTGCAGTGTGCTGAAGGTGTGGTGTAGCCCGTTGCTGCGCAGTATACTCGCAGTGCTATGAGTACAGGAGGTGTGAAATGGTGTGGGATGATGGCCTGGCGTGGCGTTGTCTGGTGGGGTCGAGTGCGACATGCCATGGTATACAATAGGATGGTGCATGGAAATTGATGCAGGTATATACTATAATGTGGATACCTTGAAAATACAACCCAAAACAGCCCAGGCAGACTTTTATCTTTTGGGACCTTTTTAAGTACCTAGGGTGCACTCGCTCGCACACAGTCTGCTCTGAAGTTGCAAGCCGAGGAACTTTCGTGGCATAGCTTCATGGTCAAAGGTGTAATAAAAGTCATGCTGCGTCAGCTCATTTTCCTGAACATAACTGCGAATGCTATCAGTATCGTACCCGGGTCGTGGCCTAGCGGGTTTAGGCGTCTGCCTCTGACGCAGGGCGCGCCCTTAGAGGGGAGGGTTCGACTCCCACCTGGTAAAAAGTGATTGTCAATCTATGTGTTCCTTATCCCTCGAGTGCGCTATATAATGCTTGGTTATGAATAGAGTATTACATGACGGGACCAGAGCCAAAAATGACAGAAATCCAAAATTTGGAGCAAATGAGCTGGCGAGTGTTCATCGCTATGGCGATTACTTGACATGATCTCTCTGCAACAGGACCCTACTGAGGACCATGCTGAGTTGTGCTCTAACGAAACTGCTATCATTCAACAACATGACATGCGCTGTGCCAGGATATCAAAGACCAATGTATGCTACTTTCGAACTATCAGACACTCATGCATCTTCTCTGAGTAATAACGTACCCACGCTAACAAAAGCTCGTCAGTACGTGCGTAGGTTGTCCTGCGCTACGCTTATCAGCCTAGCGCCCAGCTTATCATCTACGCATACTATGCCGCAATGAGACCCATTTGCACCTAAATTTTTGAATTTGGCACCCACAGTGGGCATTGTCGCGGATGGTTTCCTTATCTGGAGGAGTCTTGTAAGAAGGCTAGTTCATTAGCACTTTGACTTTCTCCTAACAAAAACAATCTGCAGATTGAAAAGCGAAACAATCAGATAGACCTTTCACGGGCCTAGTTCATTGCAAAGTTTGAATCATCCATTATAAGCTGCCCATGGCAATTTTACATACATAGATTAGGCCCTCTTCCAAGCCTGCGCGCGAATTGCGCTATTTGAATTTTTTAAATTTGTTTGATATTTTTCCTGGTCTATTGTTTTCTTTTCAAAAAGCGAACCGACCTAGATTGTTGGTTTTCACCACGAAAAAGCTTGAAGCGCGCACAGGTTTGAATTGAGGGACTTTTGATTTAATGTAAATCTGTCATAACCGGCTTTAAGCGGGAAATTCAAACTTTGCGTTGCACTAATTAGGTCTGTATGAGTCGGCACCACAGTGGAATCTCTGAATTCTGTCTGACCAGTGCGGGCATAACTTACTGGTTGAAACAGTCGACCGCTGTTTGTTCGATACGCTTTTTATCTTCAGCTAAAATTCTTTTGCCATTGTTGCCGTAATTTCCTGCCATACCCGAGCGAAAACATGATCCATACTTGAACCACTGCTCATTGCAGTCATTTATCACAATTGCCTCTGTGGCCACCTAAAATGTACATATATTTGATGAACACCAAATTTCTGCTGATTCCTCGAACCTTGACAATTCCATAAAGTTTTTCGACCCAGAAAACGTCTAATGTAAAAAAAGCAGAAAGAAATCATACCATAAGTAGGAAATTGCAAAGAATGATCAATTTTTTAGTCATGTCTAAGATTTTAAAAGGAAGCAAAATAAGGTAACGGCCTGATCGAGCTACTGTCACGTGTGCAACTGGACAAACGTCAGCGTGCAGTTGGACGTAGGCGAACTTCGAAAACCGGCCGGCCTGGGAGTATTCCACTGACTTACAGTCAAGTGCATTACATCAATGTATCTTCAGTGACAACCCAACCCACACGCACGGTTTTGTTACTTGGTAAATACTTTTAGTCGACTAGGCTGTCGTTGCGACGTTGTGTGTACACTCGCCCTAACCAATACAGCGTTCCTCCAACCTCATGTACCCGCTCCATTTCAAAGAACCGCCCTTTTTTCTAAGGGTGAATCACAAGGCCAACAAAGACTGGTTTAATCGAACCCTACTCTTTGTCACGTGCATTTATTTCCTGTACATTTTGAAAAATTTTTTGCGGCAAACTGAGCTGTTTTAGCTCTGTGAGATTTTGCAGGTTTTTACAGGTCTCGCAACTTTTGAGACACAAGTTAAGCTGAATTACTGTCAGAATCCTCATCGCTTCCTCAATGAAAACTTTGTGTGAGAATATGTAAACCACCATAATTCACTGTGAGAGTACAACATGGTCTTTACAAAATATGCTGCTAACACCAGGTTAAAGTTAGAATTTGGGGAAGCCCTCTGTCCTGTTGTCGTAATCTTCACCGACAACATCTGGCGACTCGATAAGGCGACAAAACAATACTTTTCCCCGTCTGAATCATAGTCCAGGCCACACTTTGCCGCACGAGAGCAGGGACCCTAGTGGGGATGGGGCAATGGCTCACAGTAAAGTCCTATCGAAAATGAAACAAGGAGCACAAAATTAGATAGCGATCAAAATTTCAGAAATCGCGACACTCGTTGTGTGGTGCTAAATGCAAGGTAAATTCGGACGGAATAGACCATGTGCTCACACTTTTCTGCCAGGTGATATGCTTTCCCGCAAGCTGATTAACGGCACATTACAGGGTCATCCGTTTTTTGTAGACGGAACGAATAGAATTGCAGCCTGTGTTGAGGAGGGATTACGGCTAGTCATCCATTGGGGCGCGATAGCGTCTCCCCCTCCCCCCCCCCATGTAGTACATGTGCCACACTGACAACGTTATCTCAGCAGCCTGATGTCAAAAGGCACTGAAATTTCGTTTCTCAGTGTAACTTTACACTAGATCAAGTTCTTTCGAAGGAACTTTCAAGCCCTCTATCAGTTCGGGCTCCACTCATACTAGGCGTGCGAGGGCGAAAATCCCAACCAGGGTTTTTCGCAATAACTCGCTAACCGTGAGGTTAAAACCGATTAAATTTGGTACGGACATGAGCGACTAGTTGAAAAAAGTGTGTCACAAAAATCTTTTCAAAATCACCACTGGTTATCCTTTGATGGGCAGAAACGTGCCACGTCATACATGCACTGTATGTATGTATGGACCCGATAGATCACAACGCCAATCGGAAGCTGTGTGAGAGCGGGGGGGGGGGGGGGGTGGCAGCTACATGCTCAAAGGGCAGGGTAACATCTCTGCTGGTGCATTTTGGCATTGATTTTGACCAGGTATTCCCCAGATTGCTGCTGTAGGGTCCTCAGAAGGGCCCTACACGCCCAAGCAAAATTATCGTTTTTTTGCGCTTTCAGACCTAATAAAAACCGCCCAGGGAGGCGCCTTTTTATAGCCTAATCGAGTCAGGGAAATGCAGGAAGCCATTCCCGGCTAAAAAATGTCACTGAATACGGAAGTTTAAAGTTTTTTATTTTTTGTTTGGGGCTCATTAGAACATAAAAACCAAAAAATTGAAAACGTGGAAAAACTATGCAGGATATGACTTTATGACTCGTGAAGAATAAAGGGTAGAGGATTCATGAAAGTTCTCTTTTCGACACAACGTGGGTAATGAAAAACCATATCTAATTTAAAAATGGCGGGAAATTCAAAATGTGTGACTTAGCGCTTTTTATGTATTTTGAAAGCTGCCTCTGCACAAGAATGACAATGACAATTATACTTGAAGAATAAGGTGTCTGAAAACTTAAAAAAGGCGCCAAATTTAAACTTAAAGACTGGCTTTTAAAAACGATTTTTTGTTGCATTCGTTGTTGTTTGAACGATAATAACAAAACGGTTTTTTTAGAGAGAGTGTGACTGACAATAACAACGGACGGTTTGCGAAAGCTCGAATATTTCTACGCGTCAAAAGCAAAGCGGGGTCGCTGCATGAGCTGAAATAATCATAATATACAGTAGATACATAGAGATAGGAAAGCGAGTCTAAAACCCTATACATGAAAATCATGTTAAAAATAAAAGTATGAGACTCAAAATACTAGTAGCACAGAAAAATATTTTAATGGCGGGAAGTTCAAAGTCAAACTAAAACATCATTTTTTACATCCACTTTAAATGCTGCCACTGCACAAGAATGACATCCACACAAACGCTGCCATGTCATTGAGAAAAGAGCCAAATGCAATAAAAAAGTATTATTTCTTCGCCTTATATAACGCATTTTATCATGTCGCGAAGTTTATGGTTGTTGAGCGACAAAGAATGACCACTACCTTCCATCGACAATAAGTGTGCACGCATATGGACCGATTTTGTACAATGGTGCTGCTTGCACTCGAGCTTTGATGTACTCGAACGCGGCCAGTCCTCAAGGGGGTATAAATTGGGTGGGTGGAGAAGAGTCGGGACTGAAAAAGGAGTGAAATTAGCAAAAAATTCATGAAATGAAAGTGGGAAAGGTAGTACATGTGGTCTGATGCGCCTTTGGAGCAGGCCGGTCCAGGCTGACTAAAGGTGATCGAGAAAGGTCCTGCCTGGCTACTGGCTGGTCACATGTACTCGCGGTTTTAAGGTTGACAAGTAGACCATAACAACTAGTCTCATTTGTGTCAGCAGCCACGTCAGGCTCTACTCATTAGACCCTGAGGAACATTGCATGCACAGAGAGGTGACTGTTTAGAAAATAGCGGATCTGGAATGCGTTTATGTTTTACTTTTTGATCCAGCATGAGAAACAAAGGCTGCACCTTACTTATTTTGCATCGAATGCCTATCCAGACATCAATGGAATTATTTCCAAAAAAGTCTGTTATGACAGACTCAAAACTTTTAGACCAGCCAATGCACACAATGGATAACCAGGGCTTAGGATGGCTGGTCTACTCGGCCACTGCAAAACCCCACCACGGTCGATTAGGAAACGTGCCCAAGCTGCTTTTTTTGCATTAATATCATCACAACGACTAATCGTGAGCAACGAGCAGATTTGAAAGCAACGAGCAGTGTCATTGAAAGATCCAGTTCGCAGTGTCCACATAGTTGGCTAAAAGTGTCTGCCTCTCGGGTTGAATGCGCACTACTAGCGAGTGTTCAACCCCCCGCTACGCAAATCATTTTGTGTAATGTGTTCCCCCATCCTCAAGTGTGCCATTCCTGATGTGGTGAAACATGACCACATAAAGTTGGAAAGGGGAATAAATGTTGAGAGTGTTACTCAAGGCTTGGGATCTGCCGATAAGCTGTTCAACTTTACTCGCAGCGCTAGAGCTTTAGCATATTCAGGTTGCCATCGTGTGAAACAGCAAGGCTGGTATCCTTTGGGGAGCCTGTCCAAACAGCAGCAGCACACAGACTATGTGGCTTTGGTGCTGAAATCGACAAGCATCTGTGTGTTAGTGATTACACACTGTGTGCATTAAGCAGAATGTGAGGACCTGTCATCGTGCGGCCGAGTAGACCAGCCATCCTAAGCCCTGGTTATCCATTGTGTGCATTGGCTGGTCTAAAAGTTTTGAGTCTGTCATAACAGACTTTTTTGGAAATAATAAGACGGATTTTGGTTTTTCTTACAGACTAGTTTCGACCAAAACACTGCGTGCCCATACATAGATCAACTAAGAAATGAGGTGACTGACTATTATACATCCAAACCTCTGAAAAGCATAAACCTCAAACGGAACTTGCAGCCGCGCGCCTGAGATTATTCGTACGGTCCGCCTAACAGGATCGAATGCATGCACTTTTTTAAAAAATATTTAGAAACGAGGGTAGTCCAAAAAGTTCCTAGCCCAACCACATATTGAACCTATACAATTCCATAATTATTCTTTTACGACATAACATCTCCTGGGACCAATGCACTTGTTTACACTTTCGTTCAACGCGTGAATATCGGTTAAACTCACACCCCTCAAAAAACGCTTAAGTCGCTGATTTCACTTCCTCATCACTCAAAAATCTTTCCCCCCAATAAACTTTTTTTGGGTTTTTCGAATGGGTAGTAATCGCTGGGTGCCAGGTCTGAACTGTATGGTGGATGATCAATTTGTTTGAATCCTCATTCATCGATAGCAGCCTGAGCAATTTCTTGCGGGGGTTCTAGTGGGATGTGCGGCAGTGTAAATTGAAAATTTCACTGCTGCAGCTCATGCGGAAGGTACTCAGGGTGTGAACTTTTTTAACTCCCTCCGTATATATAGACACCAGGAAAAAACATTACTTCTTTTATGCGCCTATCATATCCGATAGCTTATCCCCTACTTGGAAGCACAATCCAAGATCACCTTCATATTCTTTGTTCACAGCAAGGTGCCTCCGCCACGCGAAAAAAACAAACCAAAAATTTATTTTCGTGATGGAGTCCAACCGCGTAGCTCGTGGTTTCAAAACAAAATCCTAACCAACTGAGCTATACTGACTCGTTTTCACGGGCCCTCTTCTGCGTCATCCCCAACTGCCCTTGCAGCGGGAGGAGACGCTCAACTCTAAACGAAATATTTTCAATAATCGATAACTCAAGAACGGATTAACCAAAAAGTTTGTTTTTTTGCAAGCTTCGCAAGATAGTTCAGGTCCGCTATCGTGTTAATTTTTATCGAAATCCGTCTGGTAGCTGACGAGCGACGGATGAAAAAGGCCAAAAAAGGGACTATTTTTGGGAATAACTTTTCAGAAATTGATGCTTTCAAAAACTGAATATCAAAAGGCAGATTAAGGAGGCTCAAGCTTTCAGAAAAACTAAAATTTACAACTGCACGAAATCTGGTTCTTGCTCTAGGCTGATGTTTATCCTCCTCCTCGTCTTCTCCCCCTGAACAAGAAATCGCGTATTCTGGAACTCGACGACGGCTGGATGGATTTTGATAAAAATTGGCAAGATTGTAGACCCGGCCTATTCTGCAACGTGTGCAAAAAATCAAAAATTTTTTCGAACCGTTCTCCAGTTATTAGCCGGCGAAAATCGTCCTTTAGCATTGTGCGTCTGGTTGGCTGGTCTAAGCAGGCACTACCGTGCCTGCTCATCAAGACATCAAGCCGTCTAACAATCCAAAATGTCAGGGCCTCTAAAATGTAGACACTGTAGCTAGGTTAATGTTTTTGGTTGACCAGACGTAGGAATCCCAAAGCTTCTCTGGTGAAACTTTCGCGCAAGCGTTTCAGAGCGCCTAAAGACAGTTTCAGTTTCAGAGCGCCTGCACTTTTATCAAAATTCTGGGCTAAAGCAGAATATTGTGCAGTTAAAAGGGGGTCCTGTCCTGCACATAATAATAATACGCTTCACAACACAGTCCATGAAATAACTACTATGCAAGAGCTGGTGCGAGCGGCCGCGGTGGCGCAGCGGTTCGGCATTCGTCTCTCCGCAGTGCTTGGTAGCGAATGGCTGGACTGGTTCCGGGTTCGATCCCCAGTGATGGAGGTCGGTTTGCGAACCATAAACCCTCGCTGACCTTGCACGCCAGGCCGTGGGTGACTCACCCGGTACCGCCGAGGTGCTCCGAGTGGAGAGACGGACGCCAAACGAGGAGACAGTCTCGGCTGTCGAACACCGACAGGGTTCAAAGCCTGATCGCCATCGTCCAAGGAAGTCGGTGTCCAGTCCAGGATGCCCTCGCGTGTAAGGTGCTCCCAGTGGAGATACGAAGAAGGGATGCTGCTGTGTGCCGGTCCCCGCACAGCCCTGCTTAGAGTTTGACTGCCGGGGGGCTAGAGGCAAAAGGGCTTCGGCCCACAAAAATTTTAAAAAAGAAGAGCTGGTGCGAGCATAATAGCAGCCAGCTGCTAAAGCTGGTGACATAAATGAGGCTAGTTGTTATTATACACTTGTCAACCCTAAAACCGCGAGTACATGTGACCAGCCAGTAGCCAGGCAGGACCTTTCTCGATCACTTTTTGTCAGGCTGAACCAAAGGCGGATCAAACCACATGTACTACCTTTCCCAGTATCATTTCATAAATTTTTTCCTAATCGGCTTTGGATCACGCCCTGATGGACATGGAGCGCTCATTTCGAGCTGACGATGAGACAAATTACAGAAAGCTTTTCATCCAAGAGTCACTGAAGAAACGCTAGTGAGGAGGAACAGACTGACCTACTTTACAATCCACTAGCCTGGCTGCGCCTCGTCTTTCTCATTTGACAACGCTGTCACATTGTGCGGTTGTGCTTCGGATCGCCTCCTAGATCTCAACGTTCCCCCCTCCTCCGTCTCCAGAATCGGAGCTGGAATTGTCGAAAAAATGAAATCATCGTTGCTGTTCACCCTGGCCTTTATCATCGCTATCTTCCCATCCAGCGTCACCAGCCAGGCCAAACAATTTCAGAACTTCACGACGCTGCATCGAGCTGATATCGTCCTCGTAGTCGACGAATCGAGCAGTATCAGCAATGAAGACTTCGCCAAGATGATTGACGCCATCAACAGGATGCCGGACTTCATCAGAATGGGGAAAGACGATGCTCGCATCGGCGTCGTCACGTTTTCTGGCCAGTCACGAGTCGTGCTCGAGCTGACCGATGACGCAGATCGAGTGCGGCAACTGCAGGTTCAAAAACAAGGGGTTGGCACAGCGACCAGAGACGGCCTAGGTGACGCCAAAGACAAGATCTTCACAAAAGCCCGCCCAACTGCGATGAAAATCCTCCTCTTGATCACGGATGGGATAACAATGCCGGAGCAGAAAGCCGATGCTGAAAGGGTCGCCGCAGATCTGAGAAATGAGGACGTCATCGTATACGCCATCTACGTGGGTAAACTAAACTACGAAATCCGCTCCCATCTCAATCAAATCGCTGGAAACCCCTCGCAAGTGATCTCGATTGATGACTTTGACAGTCTGCTGAATACCACCGCCAAAGAAATCCCGCGACACGCCATGTGCCAGTACACCCCCGTCTGCCGCTTCGACAAATACCAGCAGTGTGGGCCCGCCTGGTGGCAATCACAACCCGCTGAAAACGTGGCCAACTGCACGAACCAAAAGCCAGCAGATGACCAACTCAAGAAAAAATGCGCCGATGCCGACTGCAATGCGACGTGCGACAGGTGGGAGTGGGAAGACGTGAAATGCGAATCGAGCGGCCAGAGAGGCACCAGGAAGCGCGTCGGGCAGATGCCGGAACATCAACGCCACATCTTCGAACACTGCGCCAAGGAGGAGCCGTACTCGTGCCCGACTTGGACCATTCTGTCGACCAAGGCAGCTGCGGCGACTGGGGCCATCCCAGCGACTGGGGCCACGCCAGAGACTGGGACCACGCCAGCGACTGAGGCCACTGCGGCAACCGGGGCCACTCCAGGGACTGAGGCCACTGTGGCGACTGAGGCCACTGCGGCGACTGAGGCGACTGGGGCCACTGCGGCGACTGGAGCCACTCCAGCGACCGAGGGCACTCCAGCGACCGAGGCCACTGCGGCAACCGGGGCCACTCCAGGGACTGAGGCCACTGTGGCGACTGAGTCCACTGCGGCGACTGAGGCCACTGCGGCGACCGAGGCCACTGCGGCGACTGGAGCCACTCCAGCGACCGAGGCCACTCCAGCGACTGATGCCACTCCAGCGACCGAGGTCACTGCGGCGACTGGGAACTCTGAGACCACTGAGGCCGTTCCAGCGACTTCAACCACTTGGTCCACCAGAAAATCTGAAAACGTGACAGATCCAGCAGCTGTCGACCAAACCCCCCAAAAAGAAGGCGGTGGCAGAGGCATGGCGTCGTGGTTGATTGCAGTCATCGTCTGCGTGGTTGTCCTCCTGCTGCTCATCATCGCTGTGGTCATCGTGCTGACCATCCGCAGGAAGAAGAAACGGGACGCTGCTGCTGCCGCCGTGGCCAAGAAAAACGCTGAAGCCGACGCAAAGAAGGCCGGAGGGGGCTCGAAGCCGAATGTGTCCGTGGATAAGTCCATGACGCAGTCCGATACGTACGGCTCGCTGCCCTATGATCGCAGTGGGCGCAGTGCAGCCGATGACAGCATGGGCGTCAGCATAGCCGACACGGCCATGCAGTCGACGAGCAAGTCGAAGGCGAGTGGACGTGCAGCCATGAAGTCGGGTAGCCAGCCACCCAAAAAAACGCTTCAGAAAGGCAGCGCTGGAAAAGCGAGTTCGCTGTCGGGTGTGCCTTCGAAGAAGCCGCCGACCACTGGCGCCAAGATTGGTCCAGTTAAGAGTCACTGAAAGGCGTAGCTGGATCGAAGTGATGAAGTTGGTCGCAGAATCTGGGGTGAATGTGATGCTCAGTTGCCGTCTCGTCTCGTGTTCTTGACTGTGCGAAGGAAACAACGGGGTCGTGAGTTTGGGCATTCGAGTAGGACCAGAAACAAAACAGCTACTGAACTATGCAAACTGTAAGCCGCATCTCTTGATGAGGGTTCGTGGTAGGAAACGAGGCCTTCCTTGCCCGCATCATTCGACCTTTACAAAGTTCCAATTGCCGTACTAGACGCATAGTGTAAAGGGCCTGGTGCTAAGGTCTGCGATCCATGCTCACCTCGGTGTTGACCTCGCGGTCAGATGACCATATCGTTTCCTCTGTGATGAGCTCTTTTAACCACAAGCTATGGCGTTTGGTCGCAGCATGGTTAGTCAGGAAAACAGGGACAGGTGAAAAATATTCATTATCTCATTATTATTATAGACAAGAAGCCTGAGAAAACAGAATAGTACAGTCGATATTGGGTACTTGTGGGACTTCGATTTCAGGCAGCCTAGTCTAGGTCGCGTACACGCACTACCGCGTCCACGTTTTATTCCCCCCCCCCCCCCCCCCCGTTGATCGATCGATGCGCGCGGGCGCCCCTATGTTTATCACGGTGAGTGAAAAACCTCGTGTGGGGAGTGGAAATACGCACGCTTCCAAGACAGGGTAAGCATTGTTCTTGACCCAGCCATTGGTGCCCGATTATTTGATCTTTTAGAGGCTCTGTGCATTGAAGATTTGCGTGACGATCCGTCGAGGCTTCATGGTTAGAATGCTGACCTTCGACACCAGTTCTAGTCGACCATGACCTTCTGTTCTGGTTTTTGGTTTGCACCTAGCACCAACTGCTCTCACTTGGCAGGTATAAATAGGCGCTTCGCTTAGGCTCGTCTCATTTTGGCGTTTCTTTGCGTGTGGATCGCACGTATTGCACATATTGTATATATTGCATACTGTATATTTTGTATATTGTATATATTGTATATATTGTATATATTATACTATATAAACTGTAAACAGGTAAGTCTAATAGATGAGTAAACTAAATCCTTTTTTCTGATGACCTGCTAACCCTGCTGCTTGTCAGCCAAGTACAGTATAGTAGTCGCGGGGAAAGTGAAAACAATGAGAAAAATGGAATTTTGTCATGAAAAGCCGGAAACCTAGCGGGAGTGGTGATTGAGTAGGTCGAGAAGCATCTTTTTTCAGGTCATTACTATCTTGTTCAAGCAAAGGTAAGGCTGTTTACACCGCAACTGCGTGGATGGATGAGTTAGTGGAGAGAATCTTTAATGCACGGTTCGTGAGGCAGATGTGATTTTTTGGCTTACTCACATGGATCCAAATGTGTTTTTCACCTCTCCAGGTATGGCTAAAGGCCCGAAATCAATATTACGTGCTAATTCCAACGGCATCTCAAGCCAAAAGGTGTCGTCAATATGAAATATAAAGTTGGAACGATCCGTGCGCGTTTTCGGCAATCGATGAACGCGGTATTTGATATTCCGAGTTTAGCGGGCAGAAAACCCGCCCTGGTCAGAATGCCTGACGACACAAAAGCCGCGGAAGATCAGATGAGGAAAGAGGTTTTCGACCTCCTCTCCCAGTTTACCAGGCCGGGCCCAGGCCCTCACTAAGCAAGCTAAGTCTGAGACACTGCTTGAAAAGTAGAACTCTATCCAATCCGAGACGCCCCTAGTGCCAAATGCGAACTTGTGAATGAATGGGTTGGTCAACCCACAAAGAGAGAGCGAAAGACGGATGAAGTCGACATCGAAGGAAGGACAATAAAAAAGCAAAGAATGAGCCGTCAAGAGCGCGCTCGATTCACGAAGCCGTTTCAGCAAGGCTGGAATCGATTAATATCGTTCCGCAAGCAAGGGCCACAAATCGACACATACTACAAAGAGGACCCCAGGGTCAAAGTTTTCGATCAGAACCCGATGCGAAGGAGTATTTAAGAAACTCCAATTAACGCGAGACAATTTATGCTTTTAACGGCGGCTCCTCGGCGTTTTTGGCTATACTGGACAAGAAATTATGAAAATAGCCAGAGGCAGTGAAAGAAAGAACTGAAGGCGTTCATGGTTTGAGAGAGCGTGGTTTTCTGGGATTGTATTTTATCTAGTCGTACAGTATAGTGCTCGAACGGGGCCCCGATCCCCGAAATGTGTCGGGGATTCACCCCGAGAACTTTCCCACCTTCGACAATCGAAAAGACCCACAACGCAGCGTCAGCATTTTGCGCGATGTTGTGAGATTAATGAAAAATACTGTGCTGTTTGCGTGTGACGACTTGTGCAATGCGCATGCATGGGCTAGTGGGATCAGGTCAGTACTGACTGGTATCATCTTTTTTTCTTCAGCGATGTTCACGCGGCCTATGCGGCACATGGAGGGCCTGTATATTCTCAAAGACAGGTTATATTTGGGGCTAGCTAACTAGCTGTCTGTGATGCTGTACTTTTCCCTGAATAGAAAAATGTCCAAAGCGTCGTCCTATTTTGACAAAGTTGACAAGAAATTTTCAGCCATTGATAAATCCAAGGCGCAAAAAGAGATCGACATGCAATAGCTTCGCCAAGTTTCTCACCGACAGTGTTCTTGTCTCCGCTAATCCGAAATAGATTTATGGTTTATGTGAAGGCTTCTTGTGAAGAATGCAGGGTAAACTTCATGAAGTTTTTAGAACATATCAAGAAATGAACATGTAAGCAGACTTTGAGACTCAGAAAGTTTTTTTCTTCCCCCCCCCCAGGGTTATCTCCAGCCCCGAAAGACCCCGGTGGCCATCCCGTCCCCGACCCCGAACGGGGAAGACTAACCCCGTCCCCGGAAAAATCACCCCCGGTCGAACGCTAGTACAGTAATAGTCAGGTGTAATTTTTATGTGAAGGTGTACGTGTACGTTCCAGTGCTACAACTACTAAATTATTTTCAGTGTGATTAACAAATGCGAAGAAGATTGGATGATTGAAAGTTTAAAAGTTCTGAATGCAGCCTCTCGGTTTTCCCGATTTTGGTTCCGAAATTCCCATTTTCTCATGTTTTTCAGACATTTTCACTGTCGCAGCATTCCTAAACCAGCTTCACTGATTCACTGACTTCCAGCATGATCAACAAAACAGGCACAAAGAAAATTTTGGTGATTTTAAACTAAGAGGGCTTCTGAGAGACTCGACCCGGGCTGGCCAGTCGACTTTCTTACCCCCCCCCCTTTTTCTATGCTCTACCGAAAGTACTCTCAAAACTGATAGTCTTTACGGAAGTAAAATTATTCTAAAATGCCTATATATAATAATAATGCCTAATAAAGCACTTTCAAGGTAAAAAGTGGTCACTTTTGGTCAAAAATTTATAACTCGCTCAGTTTTGGGCTTAGAACAATTTTTAAAATACAGAAATGACCGCTACATTTCGAGGAATCTAAAAATTTTTTAAATTGGCCTAGCTATAACATAATCAGGCACATTATCGATTATGGGTAAAATATAGAGGCCAAGTCTCCCTGTTTTTTCACTGAAATAGTAGCCTGGGGTCACATCATGAAGCTACTCTGATTTCCACACTACGGTCCACAGTTAATGTGCACATGGCTGATAACTCCGTACTATTTCAGCAATTTTAGCTAATCATATTAGATCAGTTCAGTTGTTAATCATTTGCACTAATGGCTTATTTTGTAGCCCTTGGAAAGAGCTTTCAAATATTTTTTTGGCGTCAAAATTCGGTAATTTTTACCCAAGATATTGAAGAAACCTCCAATTCCGCAAAAAGTGCCCACGGGACGTAACTTTTGAATTTCGCGCCCGCGTGCTGCTTACTATAGAAATAGCGAAAAATATGTAACTTTCTCGCTTTTTCACTATGTCAGTCTAAAAGTTTGAACTGGAGTATCTGTCTTTCGTAAAAAAGAAAGTTATAAATTTTCTGGCGACAGATACAAATTTTTGTCGCTGTCGCGAGACGACGCGGCTGTCCCGTTTGGGGGGACACGTCTGGGTCCCTATAGTGTTACAAACGACCTCAAGGTCAAGGTCAGAACTCTGTCAAAACCCTGATTGACCAACCCTTGCTTAAAGTCAGGGTCAAGGTCAGAAAATTTTTTGGGGGCTTGTCAAGGTCAGGGTCAGGTCAGACAGTGAAAAAGCCAGGTCATTGGAACACTAATTCAGACAAGCATTTCAGTGACTGTTTAACGAGTTTCTTTGGCATCTGCGCGAGTGGCTAAGGTCGACTTCACCAAATCAAATCAGCAACGTAATATGTGGATTTGTAGAGAGTTGGTTGCCCCTTGTTTTTTACGCTGTGTGCAGGTTGCAGAAGCTTCACCTTCTGTGAGGTGTGTGCTACGTAGTTTACAGGCCTGATATGAACACACTGAACTGCTACGCTCAACCAGACTTCCTACCCAATAATCGTGGTTGCCTCTCGCCGGTCAGCAGTCGAACCTTTTAAGCACGGCCGTGCGGGGACCGGCACACAGCAGCGTCCCTCTGCGTGTCTCCACTAGGAGCACCTCCACACGAGGGCACCCTGGACAGGACAATGGTTTCCTCGGACACTAGTCCCTATAAATGCCTGATTGTAGTCTCTCGCTCCCCTGTCGTACGACAGGTGCGTCTGCGCCCAACTAGTGGAGTCGTCGCTTTTGGGCGAGTTTTCTCAGAATTTTAAGCGGTGAAACAAGTTGATGTCAGCGGCAATTTCGTAGAGAAAAATATGCTCTATCAAACAAATATATAAGAACGAGGCTTGATGTTCCGTTTTATCGAAGAGTTTTCGTAAATGTTCGCGATTAAAATAAAAATGTTGTTGTAAACATAATAAAATCAGCAAAGAACAAAATAAAGACAACCAGTCGATGAAGCATATTCTTCTATACAAAATTGTCGCTGACATCAGCTCAAATTATCACTGAAAATTTCGAGAAAAATTTGCTGTAAGCGACGAAGGCGCAAAAACGCATTTCGACAGGCTTGTGTGCATCGGAAAATAAGGCCCTTCCTGATCGAAGTGGCCAGCGGGGCTTTTGCGCCGCACCAAAAATTTAGAAGAGTCTACCATGTCTTTTCGCCTGTGGCTGAAACATCACGTTGACAGAGGTGACTTCCAGCCTCCAGTCCTTGCAGGTGATCGATCGCCAGACGACCAACAGCACGAAAATGAGCAACCAACAAGGTTTTCCATTCGACTTTACTAACCAAAGCGGGTCATAGCACACCCAAGTCCAGTCTACAGTAGTCCACGCCACACCGTATTGAAAGGGACGACCACCAACCACTGACAATGCATCGACCTCGTCTACACAGTAAGTGCTTACTTATAATCAAAACCCATCACATCCACAAATGAATGCATAGCGCTGGCGAAGTAGTGAATCCGAAATATTAGCTCCCTACTCTACACAAATACGACCCACCACGCATAATACTCCTGTCCACAGATTGCACAGTAAATACCCTCCACACCCATTGCCATCTCAATTCACAAAACTAAAACCTCACCACAAGGAAAATAGAAAACCTATTACATATATTGTTTACACTCGTCTCTAACCGCAGGTATACTGTAACCGCTTCGGTTACACCACACCAGCAAGAGAATATATTGAAATATAAATATTCTCATTCTAAACCTACCATTTATTTCAAAATTTCGACATACGATAACGGTATTCGACCTCGCAGACCCCCTTTTTCTGCCATGATATAATCCGCGTCCAAACCAGGCAGTCTGTAGACGATAATTTCCTAAAACCAGTCCTCTCCAACACATTTATCCTTAGCCGTCTTCTCAGGCACGTCTCACCTCGTCCTTACGCAACGAGATCTCGTTCGGATGTACAGCTTCGTAATCGAACAAAACATGGGCACGCTTCGTTCCAACGTCCGTGAGGTCGAATGTCGTTCCGTTGCCTGATGCTGGCACAGCTGATAACGACGCCACTGTCGATTGATCACTTTGACGATAACTGCCCGGAGCCGCGCCGATCGCTTGCAATTGTGACAACGAGAGAACACTAAATTTGTGAAAGCATATGCACCCATCGCCTCTTCTTTACACAAAGCTCCTTTACACTTCGTTCTTTTTTCGTGGGGTTCAGGAAACTTTATTTTACCATCGTGCCACACGTATGTGTGAGGGGAGAAAACCAAGTATAAAAGAGCCTTCACTCGCTGATGCAATACTACAACAAGCAATTCCCACCTGAAACCACCGCATGAATCCCCACATGAAACCATATTTTACCCAAGAAAGGAAAATGGTAATATTTCCGCCCTTAAAATTGGGTTTGCTTGTTCTAGTACGAGTCCGACAAGATACTTTCACAGGCGCGTAAAATATAGTTTCAGACAGTGGTTATCTTGAGTAAATAGTGGACTCTCCTCCACCAGCAGAACCCAGAGCACTTATCCCAATCACATCAACTGCCACACTACAAACATAAATCACACACTACTTACTAGAAAAAAGGGGTAGTACGCGCAGGAAAATAAAAAATAATGCGTTCCATAGAAAAATTTGGTTTTCCACAAGCCGACCAAGTATGTATTCCTCGCTCGTATTTACATAAGCACAGCAGATCCCATGACGAGCAACACAAAATATGAACCAAAGGTTTACTGCAGTGAATTCGTAGCCGTGTTGTCACCAGTGCCACTCCCACCAGCCACGTTCGGAAACAGCTGCAAACCGGTATCACGACTAAGTGCACTGAAAGAAAAACAACAAAAACTCATATCAAATCCATTCTACAACACAACCAGGCCAGGCCACACGACATAATCACACTCTAATGCAAACACAAGGCGCAACTCAAGCATGGTCAACAACCAAATCAAATCAGTGCCTTCCCTATCATGGCAGCCTCTCGACCCTAATGTACATATATTCACCAAATTCAACAGTCTTTCAAATTAACTCATCCCGCTTACCCGGATAATTCGCGCTGCAAATCAGCCATATGCTGATGACATTGGGCATAAAATGCCATCTGTGCTTCCACAAAATCTCTTAAGCACTTCAGATGATTATTCTGAAACAAAATATCTCAAACTCCACATGACCCATAAAAGGTGTTTCACTTACGTGCGCCGTCTGAATACCTTCTAAAAGCAATTTCAATATTTCACTCTGCTTATCAAACTCTGATTGCGCCACCCGAAGATCAGCTTCAGCCTGCAAAGAACACACCGATCACTCAATCGATATCGGCCAACATAAACATCGGCATGCACTCGTGCTACCGTGCTGGTACAGGGTGTTCCAAAAGTAGTACATGCACCGACAGTTATTCGGCATCACGATTGCGCCCATGCCCCCAAGACTGATGTTTGGTGAAATCAATATATTCTCGCACATTTATTGCACAGCTCATACGACGACCAAAAATGATTTTTCCCGACAAAAATTCAACTTTTCTCTAAACTTCCAGTACTACTACTAAACAGTTTTCAGTATGATTATAAAGTACAGAAGATTCAGATGATTCAAAATTAAGAAGTTCTAAATGCAGCCTGTCAGTTTTCCCAATTTTGGCTCCGAAATTCCCATTTTCCAATGTTTTCCACACAAAAATTCCATTTTCACTGTCCCAGCATTCCCAAACCAGTTTCACTGACTTCCAGCATGATCAACGAAACATGTACAAAGAAAATTTGGATTCCAAATTAGAGCTCCAAATGCAGTCTCTCATTGCTTTGCATGATTTTGGCTCCAAATTCTCATTTTCCCTGACTTTCCCAGATTTAATTTGAGCCCAAAAATTCAAATATTAAAAAGCATATTCGAAACCCTTCACAGCTTTCATTCTGCTCGTCATGACTTTTCAAACACCCTGTACACCTCGCACATATGCTAACACGTGCACAACACCACCACATATAGCCTTGTTACTTGTTCAACTGTAATTCCACCAGCAGGCGGCTTTGCCTAAATGCGTAAAACCGCATTCGATTAGTCATGATGTTAGTCATCCCCCATGGACTCGCAGACACCCAACACACTAAGCATGCTCTGCGAATCCAAGTACACGCATCCCACAATGCGTACGCAACCTCGATCAAGCCTAACCCCACTCTCCCCCCATCCATTCCTTACACTAGCTTGCGTTTCAATCGATTTGGCTTTACGTAATCGACTTTTGCACGAATCTAAATCTAGTCGTTTATTGATCAAAATTTTTCGTTCTTTCTGAAAAAATCACTTTTATTCTCTCTTCGCTCAAAACCCTTCCCAAAATCTTTTAAAACTAAACCTTACCGCTATTGTTTTCATATCGCCTTCTAAAAATCGTTTTAAAGGAGTCAAAACATTCGCAGCAGCAGACGCGATAAATTCCCTCTCCGCCGCGCCCAGCTTGAATTGCGTTCCGCTGACTTTCAGCAATGCGCCACCTGAAAAAACAAAAAAAACAATGACCTTTTCATCGTGTAAATAAAACTGAACCTATTTCCACCCCGTCACCTTAGCCACACAGTAGGTTGCATATTCCAAAGAACATTCTGATTGACTCATTCATTCACGCGAAACGAACGAAATTGAATGGCTTCGAACACTGTTACTCTTTAACGAATTTAACATCCGCCCTATTTATCTCCGCTAAGTAGTCACAGACTTGCAAACCCCGACTCACTCTCATTCTATCAGCCAGCTAGGGGTTCACTATCAGCTTTCGGTGAAGAAGAATGCCCCTTTCACAGAAGTCTGCACTTTACAATGCATCCGGCTTTCAGATCGTGCAGTGCTTTCAATGGTTTTTACAATGTCGCCTTGACAGTGCCAGCGGCAAGAAACACACTGGTGCATCCGCTCGCCAATTGTTTTCTCACACGAATCCGCTCAAACCTACAGCAAACATTGGTCGTAGCAGGCTCACAGCCAGGATCACCTCATTTTTGCTGGGATGGGCTCTGTTTCCCACGGGATCTCCAACCCTTTTGCATACAGCTGGCCAGCAGTAAGGGTATAAACGGGAGTGGCAGGCGTTGGCCCCGCATTGCTTGGGCCAGCAACCCTGACTGGGAGGCCGCGGTTCTATTCCGGCTGAGGATGGCAGTTTAGAGTGGGAACTGGTCCTGCACACCTGGCTCTGGGCATTCAGTTGACTGGCGCACGAAACTGGCTCTCGAACACCAATCTGGAAGGACCATCCCAGTATCATCCTGCGACGCTGGTGCTGGCACAATTCGCCCTCGTGAGGTGCTCCGCGGAGACGTCAGGGGGAAGCTGCCTGAGAGCTGGTTACTCACGGCCTCGCTTATCACAGCATGACTGCTGGCCGACTATAGGAAAAACGGATTGGAAGCTCCGTGGGGAAACTGGGGCGGCACAGGGCCCAACTCACAAAAAGTTAAAAAAGTATGTAAGCGAGGCGACCAGTTCTCACGGCAGGTTCCCTCTGACGTCTACACTGGGAGACCCTCCGCCGAGTGCCAGCACCAGCATTCCAGAATGACACTGGGCAAAAATTAGGGGCCGTCACTGGATGGTGCAAGGCCAACGACGAACTTACTAAATCGCCGTCGAATACAAGCTCCCACTTTGAGAACGGGCTTCCTACAGCGCTGTTACCAAACAGAATAGAACTGCGGTCTTCCAGCCAGGGTTTCTGCCACTACGGCACCTAACCAGGACCACCTCGCATGAGAGCAGCAAGTTGGATCTCCATTCCATATCCATGGGGGGGCAGCCTCCTTAGTCTCCGTCGACTAAGGTTTCCATGTTTCACCCCCTAGCATTGAAGTCTGATGGAAAAAGCACGTTTACCAGCATGATGCATATTTGTCGAGAACGAATTATCGCTCATACGAGCCGTAAGCCTTTTAAAAACACAGCAAAACATAATTTCTTCCTTCAAAAGTCAACTTTGCAAATTATGCAAAACTTTTCGGCATTTCTAAAGATAAATTTTTCTCACCTTTCCCCAGCGTTTCGTTCGCGACAAAATCTAGAATCCATACCCACCTATCTAACGAACCATGTTTGGGCAACGCCAAACTGCTAACAATTTCCCGCAATTTTCGAATTTGACTTTCCAAATGAAAAAATGTATTTCTCTTAACTTTTAACAAAAATATTGCAGCAAGTGCACATTTTAGCAAATAAATAACTTGTTTTATTTTAAAGATGTTTTACCAGACCACCTCCTGGGCCTCCTCATGCGAGGCCCCCCCCCCCCCCCGCCCCCCCCCCAGTGCAGCCCGACTTACCGTAGGCAGTCCCAGGCCCGAATTCGTTGCCAGCATCCGTCATCGCTTGTCCTAATGCTTCCAAATTATTCATTCGATGTTCTTTTCGTAATTCTAATTTTTCATAGAAAAATTCTTCCATACGCACAGCTAAAACAAGAAAAACTCACTTGAACCGTTTTCTAGAATTTAAAAATTAATTTTTTTGTCTTTCAAACCCACTTTTAATGTTTTCCCGCGATAACCTACAGAAACTTTTAAATTTATTTCAGACATAGCAACTCTCAAATTCCACCAAATAACCACTTCATTTTACGACACGTTTTTTCCACACCGTCACCCAGTTTTATTTATAATAAAACCAAAAATCGATACTTTCCATACCGCTTTAACAAGCCACTCAAGGTAGGACAGGTGAGAATTAAAACTGGTGAATAATTTATGGGCGTCAAGTGAATGCATGTTACACTTCTCCTAATCTATTCTATTGCGTGCCAAACTTTAGTCATTCCGCTTTACAACATAGCAAGTGTCAACTTTTATAAATCATCTGTTTTCGCACACACAAAACGTATTCGGCCTTCGAACTAACGCGTTTTTGTGCACTTTCGTTTCGTTTATGGTTCGAGCATTTCCAATTTCGTCGTTTCCTCTTTTTACTGGCCGCATCCACAACACATACTTATGTATGTAATTGAAATTCGAAAGCCCATAGCTCTATCCCCGAGCTTGCTTTCGCCCATCGTCGTTTTCCTCGGCCCCCTCTAAGATCAGCACTTTACGAATCGTCAGGGTAATCCCATGGTAGCCCGATTCAACCGACCATGTACAGAGCGGAAGAAAAAAAACGTGGATGAGAGGAAGGATTACTAGTCGGAAAGCATTTTTAACCAATACCATTGACCATGCGGCCGACTTAGGACAAGGAGGATGGCCAATAATTTTTGGCCACTATCTCGGGGCGCATTGTGGTGAGAACGTATGCGTAGTTGGAACGAACTCATATCCGCAAAACCTGGTCCTAACGGCACTCGAGCGATCAATAAATAGCAAAAAGGGAACCTTTTACGACTAAAACGGTCTGGCCCACTATTCCGAGGCTTCAAACCGACGTCGTACTAGCCGACGAGATGAGTAGCAATGTCGTCTATGCCTAACCTAGAACGACGAAACGAGACTCGACTTGGCACTAGCCACTAGCTAAGCATCGGCTCCTCCGCCCTCGCACCCAATACATGAGCTTGCGAACTCCAGTAGAAAAACTTACGGACGAGACAACGAAGCCAGGCATGGAAAAAAATCCATTTCATTAGCCGACTCTGGCCGAGAAAAGATATCCGAGAGTGGGATTATCTTTCTCGCTTTGATCAATATTTTCAATAATTTAAAACTTGACTTCTCATTCGTGCTCATTTTATGCACACCGCGCCTACATGCTTCACTCGAACCCCTCGATCAACAAGGCCACCAAAGCCGCCGAGCACAGAGAGGTCATAAAATATGAATAACCTCCGACGTTACAGGTGCATTTGGTAATGGCACGAGGCATTCGATAGATTTAGTTGGACACTACATCTATGCAAATTAAATATTAAATCACACACTCATACTACATACTTGGATTAGGTTGTAAATAACTTTCTACACTTCCCAAAATTCGCTTCGTGTGATCTTCCGTTTTATCGGCTCGTTGTAATAAACTTTCGAAATGTGCATCCAATTCTGTTTTCTCCGCTTTCCCGAATTTTTCTTCTGTGAACTATAAATACGCATTTTTATCGAACCTACGGAAAGTAAAAATTAGCACGAAATTTATCTTCTCTCACCTGCACCGCGCGGCTAAGGGCAGCAGCAGCATCCGAAGTAAACTTCTTGAAATTAAAATCCATTGCAAAATAATAAACCCGTTCAAATTGAAAGATTACTATTCAGTCAATGGAATAATCAAAGTCAAGAATCACCGGAATTACAACGCTCGATCCCACGATGATGATGATTCGATTCCCGACCCCCATCCTGCGGCTACAGTAAGACACGGCGCACATCAGCAGTACGCAGTAAAACTAAGTTTCCGTTCGACTGTGAAGAAACTTTTTATTGCCATTAAAAAAAACACTTTTAGAAAACCTAGCCTGGATAAAAAACTTATCTACCTCCTTTCTGCCTTTTAAAAAACTTTGGCATCGCAGCTAGGCTGAGTGCCATAAAAAGCATATGTATGAGTTAGCCCTGCTTGAATCTGAGGCACGCAAGTGCTAAGTTAGCCGTGACAGAAATTTTGTGTCTGCTTGCGTTGACGCTTACATTTTTTTATTAATAATTGTATCTACGAGGAGATCACTGAAAAGATGTCCAGAAATTATCGACGAAGGAAAAGCGACAGCGAAGAAAGTGGAGATGAGGGGCCTTCTTCGGGCGACAAGACAAGGTAAGGAAATTTTTGCTGGAAGTGATTTTAGGCTCGGAGATTTTCTAGGTTTTTGCACATCGGCTTTCTCTGAGTACCTACATATCTTGAGTTGTCGAATGCAGTGTACGTGTCCGCGAAAAATAATTTTTTCAGTCAAACCGTACGAGAAATTCTGGAATTACAAAAGATGAAGAAACGTCCATCTGGACTGAGGTACCTATACATATACATATATTTGTCGAATTTCTATTCGGCCTATTTAATTTTTAAACTTTCTTGTTTATTTTTCCAGCGCAATAGAACTGGCTTTGGGCAAAGAAGTACCGCGCAACGTTCAATTGACATCGGTAAACAATCTATCGAATTTTTGTGACTTTTCTGATCGCCCTGTTTCAGGATCCGTTCAAGTTAAAGTCTGGTGGCATGATCGATTTGAAAACGATAAAACGATCGGAAATGTAAGTAAAATATGTGGAATGATTTGAGCACAGCTTGAAGGGAAACTAGCCAGAGTGGGTGCGACTGGATTTACCGCGTGGGAGATTTTGCAGTGCATATTGCAGGTGAAGTTGGGCCTAAAAGTTTGTGGAATTCTACGCTATGACGCAGACAGCATGAGGCAAAATCAAAGACGATCACGTTCACTTATTCTCAAAGTTCTCCTCCCTATCGATTTTGGTCCGAAATCCTTCAGCTCGTTCCTTCCTTACTGCGGGTGCCCTTTATCGACGAAAGCGAATACATCAGGCCAGAAAAAAATTAGGAGGCGCGAAACACCGTTGGGTCGGTTCGGGCCCCCCTGCATGCATACTCTCGTTGAAAATCACACAAATTCGAGCTAGTACCAATTTTTTATAAAAGTCTAGCACAATCGATAATTTTTAAATTAGGCTATTGATGTTAAACACCCACTTCTGTATCACAGCATGAAACCCGTCGGTTTGCTGTTTCAGTCTTCCATGACACTTGATTTCGTTATCCTGGTTTCCTTTTCAGAAATAACGCCGATATCGAAGAAGGCATCAAGCAAACATTCTCGAAGGAGAGTCATCTTCGAGACGAGGACGAGGAAATGTGAGTCGTGCGTGATGTGCACTTTGGAGGATCCTAGGGCCTTATTATACTCGGGTGCACATGGCCCACTGAAATAAGTTTTTTACGCCTTCGCCGCTTTCGGGCACTGTTTCTCGAAGTTTTTTAGCGATAACGTGGGTTCATGTCAGCGAAAATTTTGTAGAGAAAAGTGTGCTCTATCGAGTAGATATAATTTCAAGGTTTGATTTTGTGTTTTTGGTTTTTCTTCAAGATTTATCGTGAATTTTGGAGATTAGAGTAGAAAAAAGCTCTTAAAAATCTAACTCAAGCCGAAAAAGCAAAACAAAGACATCCAGTCTATAGAACGCAGCTTTCTCTACAAAATTGTCGCTGACATAAACCTACGTTATCGCTAAAAATTTGGAGAAAAATTATCCGGAAGGGGCGAAGGCGCAAAAAACGCATTTAGATAAGCGTGTGTGCACCCTATTCAGTATGATTACTTACGACTGTGCCCTTTACAACATCACACTTTACACTGTCGGACTTACTGTAACCGCTGTCACTTTACACTGCTATACTGTAACGGTATGACCTGTGCATCGCATCAATCGATGTGAAGGTGCAAAAATTTCTGTTTTAGGCGTCGTTACGTCGAAGAGGAATTAGCGAAACGAAAAGGCCGTAGTCAAGAGCAAGATGCAGAAACATCGAATCGTCCAAAACAAGTCGATCACGTCCTTTACGAATTACCCGATCGATTAAAAAGGTTTCAAAGCAAAAAGACAGAAGATATGTTATCGAATCAAATGCTTTGCGGAATTCCTGAAGTGGATTTAGGAATTGAGTAAGTTAGAAATTTATCTTTATAAAATGAGATATTAAAATTTTGAAGTTTTAGAGCTAAAATTAAAAATATCGAAGAAACTGAAGCGGCAAAATTAAAATTATTGAAAGAAGCCATGAGAAAGAAGAAAACTCTTCAAGAAACATTAACGGCCAGACAAGATTTAGTTAAAGATTTGGCTAAAGGATATGTCCAACATAATTATTGTAAGTTTTTTGGTTTGGTAAAATCTATTGCCCTCGATGTATCTCATTCTTGAAGATTTTTATTTTAAAAGTTCAAGATTCTGAAGTCCAGCTTCTTCTTTTAGATAAGATCGACGAAGTCACAAGCATCGCTTCAGAAGGCCCCAAACGTCGACGTGTCGATGGCGAACCAGAAGAACGTATCAGAACCGAACCACCTGTGCCAGTCGTCGCAGAAGATACACCTCGATGGATCCAGGATGGAAAAGTCGTTGAACGACCAGAAACTATCGCCGCAACTGCGCCTAAGAAACCAGCAACAGGCGGTCCTACAGCTCAATCGAATCAGCCTTCCGATAAAGCCCTTTTTGATAATTTCAAGAGAAAATATGTTAATAATCAGCGCCGCTGAGTTGTTTTGCCTCTTGTATTGTGTTTATGACGATGACGTCCGTGCAAGTGCTCACTGAGGCATATCAAGTTCAAAGTGTATTTTTCAACATAAATTCAACGCATTTCTCACCAATTTCACCTCCACTTTTGAAAATGACGCGAAACAGCTAGCCTCCGCCGATGCTAACAAGAAAAGGTTAACCCTTCTTCTTCGATACACCGACCGTACGTCCTTTACGACCAGTAGTCTTAGTATGTTGACCACGAACACGCAGGCTTAAAAAAAAGCATGTCAGGTTTGTGACAAAGTTATCAGATTTAAATGGAAAATGCAGAATTTTGATCAACTTACCCCCAATAGTGTCGGAGACCACGATGTGCACGAATCTTCTTCAAACGTTCTAAATCTTCGCGAAGTTTGTTATCCAAGCTGGTACTTAGGACCTGAAATTAAGAGCGTAAAACAATAGAAAAATCTACATTTATAAGTCATACCTGCGTATATTTTCCGTCCTTGATATCTTTTTGCCGATTCAAGAAATAATCCGGAATCTTATATTGACGCGGATTGTTCATGATCGTAACGATTTTTTCGACCTGAAAGAAGAATTGTGAACAAATGATGTTGACGAACAAAATCTGTACTTACTTCTTCTTCGCTCAATTCACCAGCGCGTTTGTGGATGTTTACATCGGCCTTGCGGCATACGACATGAGCGAAACGGCGACCGACACCCTGAAATTTAAAGAAAATGCACATGGCTTATCGATTCGGTATCAACCAGGATTGAAGGGGACACTTGAAGTATACTACAGAAATTCCCTGATCAAATAGCTTTTCAATGACGTTGTTTTTGATAGGGATTTTATTGATTTGCTTTCTGCGGGCAGACTCTACCCTGAATTAGGCCAGACTTATGTCCCGCCTGGACTCTTTCAGGTATTAAACACGTCACAACTCAGAAATTTTCAGCATTACCTACCTTAATCACTCATCTTACCTTAATAGCCGTCAAAGCATAAGGAACTTTTCGGTTACCATCGATATTCGTGTTCATGACACGCAAAATGTGAATAAATCGCTCCGGAATTATGAGGCTCTAAAAAGAAAAAAATTAAGTTCTAAATGACCAATTAAACTCTTTGGTCCTCGCTTTACCATTTCTTTCGTGTTTTTTTAACAAATCTTGGAATTCTACTCGAAAATAACACCAAAACGATGACACTAAACAAATTTTCCCACGACCTGAAAATCGAGAAAATCTGGAATCTGGAAATGCGCACAGATAACTAGGTCTGCTAGTCATAAGAAGTAAGTGTACCTGAGAGTCACAGCTTGTGCCGGGAGCACGAGACCAACGGTCGGTCGGTCGGGTTGGTCGGTTTCGGAGTTCGTCGGGGAAGGTGTAGTGTAAAGTTAATTGTTTAATTTTTGTATCCGTAAAGATGGGCAGTCGACGTTCACGTTCCCGATCATCATCTTTGGACGACGATCGACGTCGTGTTCGAAAAAAAGAATCGAAAAAAGATCGATCTCGTCGTCGATCGATTTCTTCATCTTCAGTTTCTTCGAAAGATTCGTCGTCTCCTCGTCGTTGGCCTCACGATCGATATGAAAAACATGGAGATGATCGTCGACGTAATAGAAGTCCTTTTGATGATCGAAGGAATCGAGGTCACGCATTTTCGGGGCGCGGTGGTCGATTTGAAAGTGGAGATGAGAGGAAGAAGCATGAAGATTTAATGAAGCGGTAAGCTAAAAAATTTTGGGTTTTAAATTTGACAGAATCTTTCTATAGTTTCTTGTAATTCTAATGTGGTAATTTTCTTTTTGGACTTGCGAAATTTAAATTTTTTAAAAGTCAGTTCGAATGCATAGGCCCAGCTCTAAATTTCAGTTTTTCTTTCTCAATGTGCCTCGTCATCGTCTCGTTCTTAGCTTTTATTTTGTTTTTTGTCGTTTTCTCAAGCTCTTATTTTTTCCTTAATAGGCGTCGTCGCGAACGAGTGGACATTGCGGCGGAAGGTGTGCGAAGCATGTGGAATTCTTCGCCAAAACCCGACGATGCCGAGTGAGTAAATATTGAATTATTGATTGTGTGCTCAAGCTATTGAACTACCTTTTTTCATGTTTTTGTCACAGTGGCCTTAATCTATATTTTTGGGTTCTTTTTCACACTAACTCGAGTTTTTTCAGATTCGGCTCCGCTTCACCTGATCGGGCAAAAAAACGTCGTCATTCTGATCAGAGGAAGGAAGATTTTGAAAAGGAGAAATCAAGAAAAGATAAGAAACAGTCAAAAAAATCAAAAAAGCATAAGAAACGAGTTAGTAGCGATGATGATGAAACATCATCGAACGGCGAAGTCGAATGGGTGGAAGTGACGAAAGACACGATCGAGAAGCCACCGAAGATGGACGATGAGGAAGATGACAATATTGTGGGCCCATCGTTCAAACAATCGGAGGCTTATCAAAGAGAGCAAGCACTGCGTGTCGAGTAAGTGGCTGCTAGGCGAGCTCTTTCCCATTTTAGCTTTGTTATTCATGTGTTTTCGCTTTTAGTTATGGTCGCAATTTGTTACCTGGCGAAGGTGCTGCTATGGCAGCCTATGTGGCCGAAGGGAAACGTATTCCGCGTCGTGGTGAAATTGGTTTAACATCGGATCAAATCAAGACTTTTGAAGAAGCTGGTTTCGTCATGAGTGGATCCAGGTATGTGGTTATCGAAATACAGCATGTGCCAATGTGGCGTGCTACGTCCCGTGCTGGCTCATTGATGAGTCCTGGACTCAGAGAGTTCTCAACAGAAAACAGCCCAGCGTAGCCTATGACTTATCCTTAGTCGTTCATGTGTGTGTGCAAGGATTCATACAAGGTTGGAAAAGTTTAGCAATCCTAAAATTGTCTGGACAACCTTGGAAAATTCGAATTTCTGAGCCGAAACTAGCAGACTACGTACCCGTTTTCCATGGTTTATCGTAGCGGTCAAAATGCGGAGGCTCCAAATTTGAATCTCCCGCCTTTTTGTGTGTCTGTTGACAGGGTTTATAAAAGGCTGGAAAACCGAGAAATCCTGATGAAGCTGGGGAATCCGAGAACTTCCTGAAAAACCTAAAGAAATCAGGGATAATGAGAAATTGGGAGCCAAAATCGTGGGAAATTGTGACAGGTTGCATTCCGGGGGTAAATTTTGAATCTCTCGCCTTTTTGCGTGCCTTTTGATCATGCTGGGAATCAGTTGAAAATGATTCAGGTAGTGCTGGGGCTCAGTAAAAATAATCAGGGGTTGGAACTTTTTCTAGGGAACCTGGAGACAGGGAAAATCATTTTCCGCTCCTTGTATGAACCCCGTGCACCACAACATACAGGTTGGCGTACTACTGTAAGCTGTGCGTAGAACGTCCTCGCATTCGATTCATGACCAACTGTACAGGCGACAGAAGTGACAATCTGTATAAGATTTTAATAGAAAGAAACATTCCTGTTTTTCAATCAAGATACTCACTCAGAAGCTTGAACCTTGAGTGGGACTCGAGCCCGCGGCTCTGAGATAACCGGAAGGGTGCAGCGTGCTAACTAGCGTGTATAGTGTGTGTGTGTGTGTGTGTGTGTGTGTGTAGGGTATGCATACATTGTACATCCTGAGGGTAACTGAACTTTTGTGTCACCCTGTACATACAGTGCATATACACTGCGCACTGCGCATGTAAAAAGTACACTACATGCACGTATGTACTGCAGGTGTGCAGTGCATGCACGTGCACATATGTATATTTACATATGTGTATCAGCACTTTATTCAAAAAGGCATAATGTGTCATAAATTTTGTGTATAATTTAATACTGATTCTATATGTCGTCTCGACTTCCTTAAAGACTGCATATTTCGCTTAATATGTCTAAGATACCAGATAAAAATTTGCGACCAGGCTAACGGAATTTACACATGAGCAAATGCGGATGGGTGTACTCAAGCTGTATATATGCGGATGCCTTCATGCAGTGTGTAAACTTCACACAGGCCACAACAGAAGGCATAATGAGCGTCTACCTGCCGAGTTGATGTTTCACTAACTCCCAAGACTGCTGCTATGATCGTGAGTTCTTTTTACAAGCAAAAGCGTAGACTTCACGTGGCATCACCTTTTCTGTTTCCCATGCTTTGCCTTAGCTCAGGAGGCCGTCTAGGAGGCGACGGGATGATGGGCGCGTGTCACATTCCTAACGACCCGTAGCGGGGTGTCTGTCATCTACGAGAGTATTGATTTCTAGACTCCGTAGGGAAATGAATTTACGTGCATCTGAGGAATATATCCTCTTTTTAAACAAATTATTGCAGGTTTGAATTTTGCTTGTTTCAGGCATCGTCGAATGGAAGCTACTCGTTTGAGAAAGGAGAATCAAATCTATAGCGCGGAAGAGAAACGAATGTTGAGCACGTTCAGTAAAGAGGAACGTACGAAGAAGGAGAATATGATTTTGTCGCAATTCCGACAATTGGTTAATGAAAAAATGAATTCTTCTTCATAAAATATAATTATATTTTGTTTTGTAGTCGAGTAAAAATAAATTGATATGGTTGGGTGTATATTTGTAATATTTGGGGTTTGAAGCCTTTTATTTTGACAGAAATCTGAATTTAATGAAATAATATGACGTGATTTTAGATAATCGATCGATAATGTATTACTGCGCGAATAATACGAGTGTATTGAGTATTTGGTTGGATCGTGGAATTGCGCCGTGTTTTTTGAATACATTTTCGAGCATTTTTTTTGTTTTGATTATGTTCACATTTGGTTTGGGTCAATTAATTTTATATTGTCGACACGGGACATCGATCGATTTAGAATTGAAGCCGAAATCGAAGCTGTATTCGATTCAAATAGCGTTGCATTTGGTTTTGATCGTGGTGCCCGTATTGAACATAGCCATATTCAGTTACCAGGCGGGCCATTTGGGGCCGCTTTACGGGCATCAATTGTTGAAGAATGTGTGCCAGGCATTGGTTTGGATAATGGCACTGATCTTGCTGGTCTACGAACGCAATTACGATTTGCCATCGACGCCTGTGCACGGCCACGGGGCGTTTTTGTTGGCTTTTTGGTCGTTGGAATTCGTTTTAGATAATTTAGCCTTGGTCAGCTTGAACAGCAAGTTGTGGTGGTTTAAATTGCACAAGTAAGCACTTGGGGGATGCAGGGGGTCAGGTGAGGTCTGTGGGTGGTGTGGTGGGGTGGATTTGGGTTGTGATGGCCAGTTGGGTACGTGGTCATTTGGGGGAGGGGGCATGGACGGGTGCCAGTGTCCTGCACGGAAGAGTTCGTGGGCTGACTTACGTTCAGACGGGTGCATGGATGGGGGCCTCGGGGCGATGTTGGCGGACTCGCGGGGGCCGTGGCTGGTGGGACGTGTGGATGCTCATGGTTGGGCTTGTGGGGGGGGCATGGCGGGTGTACCTTGGGCTAGTACGCGCATGCACCTTGACCCTACCTGCATCTTTGGCAGTCGTGGGCCGTGGCGACTGGGAGGATAGAATCGATCTGTCGTGACTGACGGGTTGATATTTCAAGCACAGGTGTAGTACCACTGACTCTGATCGGCTAAAACTTCTCCCTTAGAAGACCAGCCAGGGGCAAGGGCAAGAATCTTCCAGATCTGGATCTGTGCGTAGAGGCTCGACGGCCAATCGATGCTCGTCACGAAGCTGGCAGCTGAGAGCGTGACCCGTCAGTGTGATGTTTCAGCCAGGTCGGGTCGGGAGACTAAGTTCGATACCCTGGATTTTGGCGTGGTCAGGTCACTCCCTCTAGTAATCCTGGCCCAGACGTACTAGACATGTTCATGTCTCCTGTCAGGCCCCACGTCGAGTGGACAAACCCAACGAACCACCACATGGGAGTTCATATGACCAGTGTCCGTGGCCAGTGGGACTGTACTGTGCTGTTTGTTCCAGCTACGAAGATCAAGTGAAATTAGGCATCTACGCCTTCCAGTACGTTTGCCTATTGGTTATATTCGTGCTGGGTTTCAAAGCCCCTGGCTTACCCTCATTGGAACAACGACACCAATTTGCTTATCGAACTTTGCACGATCCTGAACGAGGCTCGGCTCAGGTGAGTTCGATTGGGGGCTGGAGGGGTTATGGGCCATGCGCTTGGGCTGTTTCCGTTTCAGTCCAGTTCAGTCCAGCGGTCTTTTCTCATATTCCAACTCTAATGCTTATTAACTGAGGGGTTATATGGGCAGGAGCAAGGCAAATTTGTGGAAAATTCCCGCCATGTTCCAAGTTTGAACTTCTTGTGAAAACTTGCTTGCTCATTTTTATGATCAACGTGACGGCGGGTGTTTTTTTCTGAATCTATTATTTACGGGTCGAGTGGAGGGACTGACCTGACTGGTAGCTAAGGCTGACTGACTGATGTGTGATGGTGGCTCATTTTCAGACCAGTGCTAGCCAAGGTTCGACGTTCAGGAACATGTACGGCAAGTTGCGGCGCCTGCTGCCGTACTTGTGGCCCAAAGGAAGCTGTCAGTTGCAACTTCGAGTCTTGGTTTGCATCATTCTGTTGGTTATGGGACGGATCGTCAATTTGTTTGTCCCGCTTTATCATAAGTGGATTGGTAAGTCGGTGTGCAAGTGGCTCGCCTATTCTTGAACATAAAACTTCAAATGAGAAATGGGAAAATTTATGTATGCTACTTATGCACTGGGCTGGTAGGATAGGCTATCTAGATGTGTTACCGTCTTTTATTTGAAGATTAGGACTGGTACGTACGGTAATATATGGGATAGGTGTACCTGGTCTGTGGGGAAGGTTTGGTTGCCTTATGCACAGAACAACATGTGCCTGCAGTTCTTGGCCGCTCCATGTGCATCTCCAGCAGAGGGAGAACCCGTCGGGTCCACGTTTCGTGCACATGCGGCTGTGTTTTTGATAGTATCTTCTCCAGTGATGGGCTATCCAGTCAATTACAGTTAAGTGAGCTTGCTAAGCTGGAGTCATTTGCCATAAAGGAGAGGTTTGATTGGTCGCTTCTTATTTTAGTGGAAAGTCTGACATCGGACGGCGTGAAGGCCATAACATTTCGTTGGGATCTGATTTTGGTCTACGTTGGTCTCCTGCTCGCTCAAGGAGGTGTTCTCTCAGGTAAAGTGCTGCGCAGTCGTGTCGTGTGCTGGGCAGCCAAGCTAAGCTAAAGCTACTTTTGCACTTGCCCACGTCCCTATCGAGATCAAAGCAGACGAGGCGGACCTAGTGGATGAATGGGTGTACAAGCTTAGTTGTAGAGTGGTAGGAAAGTGAGGTTGGTTGAATCACTGGGCTGGTAGGTATATGCGCTGCTTTTATAGGCGGTATGCTAAGCGTGGCGAGGACGTTTTTATGGATCAGGGTACAACAATATACGTATCGAGAAGTTCAGTTACATTTGTACAAACATTTGCACAAGTAATGGTTTTTGGTTGCTTTGTATGTCTGGTGGTGTGCCGCAGCTTGCAGTGTCTGAGGTCTTGATCTGAACCTGCCCTGAATCTTCCCTGATCTTGTGGCGTGTGAGTCAGAGTCCTAGTCTCTCGTGTCCTTTGCTCGTGGGACTTTTGGCCACGACCTGTAACCCCGAAAGTGTGAAGAGACAACCTCTGCGGTGTCCAACATGGGTCTGAAACATTTTGTTTCAGTTTATCTCTACGTTGGCACTTGTCGCGAAAGACGGGCGAAATACTTCGCATAGTCGATCGTGGAACGACCAGCATTAATAGTTTATTATCGTAAGTATACTTCGATGGGGTACAGTCCAGCATCGACGGATCCGATCCTAGGCCTGAATCCCGATCCGCTTCGAAAAATGAATAGTTGATGGGGTTGGCTTATTTTGCGGTGCATCCTCACCAACTATAGCTCTGTTTCCTCGCTGTCACTCTCGGTCAGACCACTCAAAAAGATACAGGAAAGCTAACCAGCGCCTAAGGTGGGATTAAATGCTGATTTGAGAGAAAAATCAGGATTTTCTAATTATGGTACATATGCCGCAACACACCATATCATCAGGTTAGTTGCCGATCTACCCCTCGGATCGGTCGATGCTGGGTTACAGTTGGATATAGTGGACTGAAGTTGGATGTATTTGGAGATATATCTTGTTCAATATTGGTCCGACCGTTGTGGATATTCTCATCGCCATCGCCTATTTTACGTCCTTTTTCAACGTTTGGTTTGGTGTTATCGTCTTTATTACGATGGGTGTCTATTTGAGTAAGTGGGGATTTGGGGGAGTATGGTGGGTATTGTATTCCTTGTAAGGTGGCAAGTGTTAACCGTATCAGACTTTAATCGGCATTCCTGGGTAGAATACGGACCTTGGACCTTCCCCAGACCTGCTGGCAGTTGGGCCAAGTCAGGGTCGGGAGATGAATGGGGAGAGTATCCGTCAACTGACCGGTCGGGTTGGTGTTAGACAGCCGCCTTCCCTGTTCGTTAAAGGTGCCCTTCCTGAACCCCCCTGCCCCCGCCCCTACCTTGACACTCTTGCCGGCGAAACATGGGGTCTTCGCTCCGCAAAAATAGGGGGTCTTAAACACCTTCGCACCCTTGCTCGGCGAGACATGAGGTTCTGAAAAATGCCAAGGGCCTCCTTGAAAAAATTCTTAGGTGGAGGGTTTGCACTACTTTGGATATCCGGTCAGCGATGTTGATCCGCCTTCCCACCCACTTTGCCTAAGAAATACCTCTGCTTGGGTTTTTTTGTCGCAGCGATTAGGGTCTAATCTCCCCGCAGCCTGGGTTCGTGTGATGATTGCGATGCGTATGTCGTTAGGAGTCCTTGACCCTGTTGAGGGTCCTTCCTCAGTTTCCTCACAATCATCTAGGACGGGGAGAGTGTAGCTGTTTTCATAAAATGAATGCCAATGAATTTTGTTTTCACAGCCTTCACAATCTACTTTACTGAATGGCGAACAAGGTATCGACGAGCTATGAACAGACTTGATAATGAAGCTGAAGCCAAAGCTGTGGACTCGCTGTTGAATTTTGAAACTGTAAGTTAATTTGGTTTTGATTTTTGATTTTAGGTTTTGGATGGTTTAGAATTTTTAGGTGAAATATTACAGCGCCGAGGACTACGAGGTGCAACGATATCGCGAGGCTTTATTGAAGTACCAGGTGGGTTGGAGCTGCACTTAAGTGTCAGGGTGCTAGTGCGCGTAGTTCTGTACTAAATACTATAGGTAGTGACCAATGGAGCCTTTGCACCACGCTAGAAACACAGGGCAGCTAACCAAGTCCATGGCTGAAATATCATCGCCTGCTTTGTGCAGAGTATCGATTGCCAGTCGAGCCTCCACAGGTCTAGTGATGGACTTAATGTTTCAGTGATCAGGTAGTATGATCCTGCAACTGGGCTGATCAGATCAGAATTGACCGTAATTCTGATCATTTCTGATCTTGTATGGTGCTGATCGATCTATGCTGGCTTTGTGTGTGTGACCATGAGACGTTGATTTAATGTAGCGCTAATCTGGCGCAGATCATCATTTTGTCGGCGTAAGATTGATCGTGATTTTCTAGGCGGCGGAATGGTTGGCGCAGGCGACGCTGTCACTTTTGAACTTTGTTCAAAATTTTATCATTACGGGCGGTCTATTGGCCGGATCGATGTTATGTGCTCATATGGTTGCCATGCACGAAGGCGGGTTCACGGTCGGCGATTACGTCTTGTTCGCTAGTTATATTATGCAGCTTTACAATCCGCTCAATTGGCTGGGAACTTATTACAAGTATGGAGTCGGGTTGAGTAGTACTTGGTGTTTGATAGATTGTTTAGGCCCTGATGGCTGTTCGAAATGGTGGGTGTCTAAGAAACTTCTCGAAATGTGATCTTTCCGATCTACTGCAGTTTTTTGTATTTTTTAATTCGATGGTGAAGGGATCTTTCAACTTTTTTACTTTCTAAACCTGTCTAAGAGCCGTTTTCAACATCGGGATGCCAGACAAATGTGGTGTGCCTCGTGTCTAATCAGTCAAGTTTGTATTTTCAGAGTCATACAAACGGCCTTTGTGGACATGGAGAATATGTTCGATTTACTCAATCAACAGCCCGAGGTAAGAGCAGCTGTGATAATAAGTGTAGGTTGGCGGCCTGGTCTTTAGTGAGTGCGAGTTGGGTGTGTTTATTTAGGTGCGAGATTTGTCGAACGCTCTGCCATTGGTCGTACACGAAGGCAAGATCGAGTTCAATGACGTCAATTTTCATTACCACCCTGATCGACCCGTCTTGAAGCACGTAACGTTCGTGGTGGAGCCGGGGAGGACGGTGGCGTTGGTATGTGCGAGTAGCGCATGAGCGAGTGGGGGAGTAAAAAAGGCATTTTGTAGGTGGGCCCGTCGGGAAGCGGGAAAAGCACGATAATTCGGTTATTATTTCGCTTGTACGATGTACAAAGTGGAAAGATTTTATTCGATGGCCAGGATATTACCAAGGTGACCCAGAAATCGTTGAGACAACGTATTGGTGTGGTGCCCCAGGATACGGTTCTGTTCAATGATAGTATTAAGTAAGTGAAAGGGCATCAATGCTTTCAGATGGTTTTTTTGAAGAAGTTCACTGATAAGATGGGTTAATGTCACCGAAAATTTCGGAGAAAAATAAACTCTATCAAGCGGATACAATTTTAAGGCTTGATTTTTGAGTTTTTAGCTTTCGTTAAGATTTTTAAGCGAAGTCGTGTCACAAAAATAAAAAATGTCGAGTTGAATAAAGACATCCAGTTGACAGAGCGAATTTTAGTCTACAAAATTGTCGCTGACTTCAATCCACGTGTTCGCTTAAAATTTCGAATAAGATTGTCTGAAAGCAGAGTTTTATGCGAATTCGATGCACTCGGGCCAGGAATGCGAGGATGGACAAGGGGATTGGCAGCATGAGACATGTGCTTTTAGGTATAACATTCATTACGGTCGTGTGTCAGCATCCGACGACGAAGTGCAGCAGGCTGCTCAAGCGGCTGAGATTCATGATCGAATTTTGTCATTTCCGGATGGTAAGGAAGGCGGGGGGGGGGGGTTGGGGCAGACGACTTGCATGTGTTCGAATTTCAGGCTACGATACGGTGGTGGGTGAACGGGGATTGAAGTTGAGTGGGGGAGAGAAGCAGAGAGTGGCTATTGCGAGAACGATTTTGAAGTCACCGGATTTCGTGCTGTTGGATGAGGTAGGTGCTGTGTGCGGGAAGTCAGGGGTGGTGTCTCGGGTGATGATTAAAAATGTCACGGGCTTGGGCCCGTGAGGGGCCGAGCTGGTTCATTCCAATGGTCATGGTGCTTGCGCTCCTTGGAACACTTGAGGGCAGCAGTCTTCGATTAGTGTGATGTGCTGTGAAGATTCAAGGTGGTGGATGGTACAGTGAATATGACCCGTGTGGTTGGTCCTTCACTGGTTTCTTTATTGGAGACCGCTGCTCGTGGGGGTTTAAAGGAGCATAAGCACCCTTGCAATATTGCTGGGTCTTGATTCCACGAATAGGAGGCCGTCCTGTGGGGGCAGGGTGAGGACAGCGAGGCGTGGTAAGCTAGCGTCTAGGGTAGGCTGATGAGGCGTATGGTAAGACTAGTGATACGATAAACCTCTGTAGGCGACGTCAGCACTGGACACGAATACCGAACGCTTGATCCAGGCGTCATTGGATCGAATTTGCGTAGGCCGTACGACTGTGATTGTGGCCCACCGTTTATCGACCATTATTCACGCCGATGAGATCATAGTGATGAAAGAAGGGGAGATCGTGGAGCGGGGAAGGTTAGTACAGCTGTGCTTGCGTGAGGGGTCGAGGCTGTGAGTACTTGGGCATGGCTTGGTGACGGACATCGCCTAAACCGCTAGGCTCTGGTCGTGGCCTGGTGGTTTTGGCGTCTTCTCACGCTTGTTGGGAACTTACTGTAGAGGGGAGGGTTCGACTCCCGCCTGGGTAAACAAATGACTGTCAAATATGTGCTCCTTAGCCCTCGAGTGCGCTGTGTAGTGCTTGGCCATGGATAAAGTATGACATGACACGGTTGGCATCTAAGTATTGAGGGCGGCATGAATGGGTGGGGTCAAGGGTAGGGTACCTTAGTGCATTTTCGACCCCACCTCTGAAGGCAATGAAAATGTTTACTTCTATGCCTAAGATAATGAATTCTGAAAAACACTGGCAGGAAGTTAATTATTGCCAGAATACATCTTTATGCAATTAAGAAAAAAGTTTTCTCGCTAAAAAGACATGATGGGAAGCCAATTACCCCCTCTCTCCTAGACGTGTCCTATATATGGAGGACGGTAGGTTAAGACTGATCTATGGGGGAAAACGGCATGAGGATTGATCCCATTAAGGTTATTCTTAGCTGCAGGACATCCACATTTATTTGGATTTTATATCGCAAATGTTCCTGTTTGAAACTTTGAATCTTCTCAACCCTCCCTCTCTTTGCAGAAGTGAAACTAAAAATGCTTGCTCGTTTCGGGTCTGAGTTTTGTCATTTTCAGCTTGCGAGTTGATAGTGAAATTAGTGACGCCTTGTACCCCTACTGTAGATATGTTTCGCGCGCGCAGTCTGCCATGTGGACCTCATTATATCGAACTGTGTTCTCGGGACCATCTGCCCTGGCTGAACGACTGTTTTTTCAGCCACGAAAATTTATTGAGTGTGAATGGCGAATATGCCAACATGTGGCGACAACAGCAAGAAAAGTACCGGGAAGATGGAAATAGTGGCAGTCGAGGGGACAGGAATGATGATGGCAGTGATGGGTCGGATGGGGACGATGCTGGTCGACCGAGTTTGCCCGTTGTGAATAGTGCTGCTTTATTTAACGGCAGAGAAGCTTTGGCTTGAGCTTAGGTTGGACTAGTCTTGGGCGGATGCGGATGGGGATTGTCGAGTGACCATTGTGTTTAGTCGGGATACAGCCCCTGCTGGGTGGCCATCGACAGTGGACTGCCATGTATGGAAGTGGGCATTGTGTCCTTGCAAGTCATTATTAACGTCTGGCGGCACGAGGTCGCGCGTCTTACGATGCCATCAGACAGGGTCGGCTGTGACTGTTCTTTGAAGTTCGAGCCAAGTTTTGAATTTTGTTTTGGTATTTGTGTATTAAAAAATGTTGAAATGCTTGTGTTCTAGTGCCTGGCTGGAATTTTGTAGGCCGGAGAACCGGTCTGCCGTCGAGGACGGTAGTCTTTGTGCTGTGATGTGTTCGAATGCGGGCAGTGTGAACGCGTGATGACTGGACCAGTGCACGACGCGGTGTGGTCGTCAGTGACGTGCCATGCCATATTTGGGCTGAGACGAGGACGCGGTGAGTGGCGATACTGATTTTTGGTTTCTACCTTATTAATTTTTGGAAATAATCCATTCAAAATTCTGCTGTATTTGGCATTAGTCCAAATTACGTCAATGTGCCATGTCGACACGACGAGGTGTCGCTTTTTCGATTTTTCACCAGGCGTGAAGAAGAGTGGCGTAGTTTTGAGGGGCTCGTTTTTGGTTACTTTTTAACATTAACATTTTCGTTTACGTTTTCCGAACTAATGCTGCACAGCACAGCTCTCGTTTGAACACGCCTGTTTCTTCTATGTTGACGAAATTACGCAAGTTTTAACGTTCGTTTTCAAAATCTTCTCCTCCCTTCCCCGTCGCGCGAATCTTGAGGGTGTGGTTGTTGGCCCGAGCTAACCTTACCTACTCGATTGACGGATAGGAGTGCGAGTGAGATGCGCTCGTGATAGCAATACGAACGACCTGCTTGATGTTTGTGCAAGCGGCTACTAGGGGCGAGGCGGTGCGCGTAATTAAGAATCATGCGAAATCGGGGAAATAAACACTGCTAATTTCTTTTTTTCATAATTAATCCATTTTTAAGGGTTGTTTTCGAATTTACGAGGCGACGATAAAAATCGTGTTCGAAAACATAATTGAATAGCGATAATGGCGTGAAAACAATCGACTGGTTCGATAAAGATTTGAGACGATTTTTCGATTTTATTGGGATTTATGCGAGGTTTTATTTCTTTTTAGAGGTAAGGAAAGGAGGTTAGGGATGCGACAGAAATCGATGGGGAACTTGGATGGAAGTACTGTAGAAGACTGCAAAAATAGATGCGAGCAAGCGCATGGGACGCGATACAGTACAGAATTGGTGGAAGGGGGTTCTTATCTGAAACCATATTTTACACACTCATGGAAGAATGTGGTGCCAAGTTTATGACGCGGCGGTGCTGACGTCTGCTGCGGTATGAAAGGTTTAAAAGCGGTTCTAGCTTATTGAGTACATGGACCTGATTTAAAGACTCAAATGTCACATTCTTGCACACGATGGGTAAAATGTGGTTTCAGATGATGTTTTCCTCTGTCCTTAAACTGCAATTATGAAAAAGGATTTTCCCACGATGTCGTATCCAAGCATAAGGTCCATGCATCAGGTTGCTAATTCAAGTCTACGCTGACGCAGAAAACGGGATAGGAAATAGAGAATGTGGACAAATTTTAGTTTTTGTCCTATCGCCCTTTTTAGAGGGGTAGCGGCAAAGTGATTGACAGGACAGGTTTTGACAACAGTGTCCGTATGTTGCTTTTCGTCCAATCGTCTGCGAGACTCACTGACGTGATGCGGGTAGGTAAGCACAGGTCACGGGTTGTTCACACTGTGTTTTTCGAGTTTCAGGCCTTTTAAATGGATCAGTCAGCCGCGAACACGCCTTCGATCGATGCTGCCGCCGGAGGGATGGACAGCGCGATTCCGCCACAACTTCCCGTAACTGGGGGTGATGGTGACACGACATCGATGCCACCTGATCCGCCGACACCATTAACACGAATCCCACGACCAGCCACGCTACCGCGCAAAGGCATACTGAAACGATCGGGCAGTGCGCATATGCCAAGTAAACGAGGCCATTCGACACCACCAGATCCGTTAAATCTACCCTCGGCAACGAGTGTAGGCGATATGCAAAATGTGGGATCGTCGACGTCGACTCACGTGCACGCTAATCGTGCCATTGTCAGATCGGCATCGGCGGCTGGTGATAGCCACGCGTCAACGCCTGGTAGTGGATCGAGAATTCCAAAATTATCAGTGACTTGGTGGGAGACGAATTCGATATGTGGCGAGGCACCTCCGTCGACTAGATCGGCAAGATCGTCGAAACAGTTTTCACCACCTCCACTTCCTGAAGGTGAGTGCTATCGAGGAAATGATTATCGATTGATCGAGAGTATAGTCGATCGGTTGGTTATTTTGCTTGCCTATGATAGTGAGAACTCAAAATTCATGGAGACATGATCGACATGATTGGGTATGGCTGATCGCGGGGACATAAGCACTGATAGCAGACACTCCAAAGGTCTTTCCTTTACCCACTTTAAAATCATTAGTCATCAGATTCGCGATCGACTGTGAACTTGAAAAGGGATTTCCATCATTTTTACTACATTATGAAAGGCATCGTAGCGATCTTTGAGTTTTTGATCGCCACCTTAAAACTATCGAAAGTCTGATCACCGCGATGCGCTGTGTCCCCACGATTTAGTGTTCGATTTTTATCGATCGATCAAGCATATGCTGATCAGTCACTATGTTTTTAGAAATTGATCGTTGCGGTAGCGATGAGGAAAATGATGACGTGGAATCAATACAAAGCGGCGCTAGTTCGATTGCTGGCAGTTGGTGGTTTGGTCGTACGACCCGCTATGTGCCGCATTGCGAACGACGTCATTTGCATGGCGATGAATCTGGTCAATATTTGACGCCTACACAGCGCAAAAATCGTGAAATTGGTGAATTAAAGCAAGAATTACGACGAAGTCAAAAAATGATCGATGACAAAGAAAAACATTTACAACATTTACGCGATCGAATGACTGAATTAGAACGAATTATGGATCAAGGCGGATGCCTAGTAGAAAATCAACGTTTACAAGCAAAATTGAATTCGGTAAAAGAAGAATCGGAACGAGAAAAACGTTCGTTAGCATTAGAATATGAAGAAAAGATAAAAAGATTGAAAGCCTCCTATGATCGCGATAGTACAGAACGCGAAACCACTTTCCAATTCGAATTGGACGAATTGCGTTCTTCATTAGAACGTGAACAACACCAAAAGACTTTGGCTATAACGGCTGAAGATCGTGATAGTGGAATGTCGAGTTCAGGATTTGGATTCGGTTCAGTGCTAACATATGACGCTTCGACCATGACCGAAACCCATGCAGACGCGTTGCAAGAATTGCAGGCCTATCGATATGAATGTATGATCTTACGTAATCGCGTATCAGAATTGGAATTCACAAACAAACAATACGAAAAAGATTTGATTAGCGAAGATTGGTGCGGTAATAAAATCTGCGCAACTAAATTACGAGCGCAAGGAGCGCAATTGGAAGCGTATAAAAACGAATGTTTGGTTTGGCGTACGAAAGCGGCTGAAATGGAGATTGCTTTGAAACAGCAAATGTCATCGAAAAATACAATGCAATTACAAATACAAAATTTGCAACAAACATTACGTCAAGCGAATGAAAGACAAATTGCGACTTTGGGTGCTCGTTTACGTTCTTCTTCGTCCTTGTCTTCGTTAACCAAATGTAGTTTGGACGATATACAAGCTTTATTTGGTTCGTCGTCTAAAGATGATTTATCATTGTTATTCAAAGATGAGGCGACGAATGGAGGCGCTGGTGAAGGAGGGGAAGCGACGTCTGAAGAACACGCAGCGCTCAAGAAAGAGTTCTTACAAGTAAGGAATAAAGCGAAATATTTGGAAAAACAATTAGAATCGACGAAAAAACAATTGAAATCGACAATTGGACATTTGAAAGGACCTTGTTCTAAAGAACAATGCGTCAACGAAAGGAAACAATTGAATTCAGAGAATGAACAATTGAAAACGGAAGTTGCACAGTTGCAAGAGACGAATGAAAGTTTAGATCGTCAATTCAATGAAATGAAACTCTTGGCAACAGAAAGAGAAGAAATGCTAAGAACGAGTGAACAGGTTATTCAAAATATGGATCATCAATTGACGGCAAAAAGAACAGAAATAGAAGTAAATCAATTGACGTTACAAAAATTGAAAGAGGAGAATGAGAAATTAAATACAGAAGTTCAAGTTTTGAATGGGAAATTAGCGAATTTAGAGTCGATCATGACCGATTGCGGTGTGATCGTTGCCAGTTCAAATACGACAGCGGCTGGATTGCGAAGAAAAACGATGCGATCAGGTCAAAAAGAAACGCAATTAGTTTATCGAGCGCGTGAAGTTCAAACGGATTTGACTTGGACGGAAGAAACGAAAATGGAGAACGAATTGAGAGACATTTTAGAACGATATGCCATTTTACAAGCGAAATACGACGAGGAGAAAGCGGATTTAGAAATGAAATTAGATGAAATTTCTCAAAATTTACATCTAAAAAATAGTTTAGTCGTGACATTGACAAATCAAATTCAAATGTTAAATGATGAATACGAAGCAGCAAGAGCTGGTTTCGAAAGAGAGAGATTGCAAGTAAGTCTGCATTTTGATTTGGCGCTCGTAGTTATGGCAGATGACCTGCCTGAGCATCAAGATTGCAGCTAGTGCGCATTTTGAAATTTAGGACTGGGGAAGGAGCTTATGCAAACTTAACCTCTTTAATTACATTGCGAAATTCAAACGATTTTACGAAGAAGGCTAAACTTTTTTCTTGATTTTAGTACAGTCAAAAATTGCACGATCTGGATTTAATCGCTCAGCGTGTACCATTCTTGGAACATGACGTTGCGACGGCCCGCGAAGAAGTGCAATTGGTTGAAAGTAGTTATGAAAAAGAAAAAGGTCGATTTGAACGCGCTATGGAGGATTCGTTGAGTGAAACAATGAAAACTCATCAACAAACGGCTGAATATTGGAAAGCGAAATTAGAACAAAGTTTAAAGCAAACAGAATTTCATAAAAGGCGATTCGAACAAACGCAGCAAGAATTAGGCGATACAAAGATGAGATTAAATTTAGAAAAAGTGGAATTGGAAAGAAAATTAGAGGAGTTATATCATGAAATATCTTCATTGAAAAAACATATTTATATGGATCGGGAAACAAGATCGACGCAAACTGCGATATCGACCGAAGAGAAAAGTGTCTCTTGTTATGTGAAGATGGACACGAAAATGACGGAGATTCTGAAAGATGATTTATTCGATGAAAGAGATGGTCAGTTGAAAATTTTACAAGGCGAATTACAAGCGACTCGTCGTCAAGTTGAAGTGTTACAAGGCAAATTATTGATTAGCGAATCGATTTATCAGCAATTGGAAGAGGCAGAGGCGCAAAAACGAGAACATGAAGATACGATCGCCGATTTGAAAGAGGATGTTGAATCGATAAAGGCTGATCTGCGAGTGGAGAAAGAATTATTCGAGAGTAAGTACGCGACTGTGCTGGCTGAAAAAGAGCGAATGGCTGCGGCTGAACAAGAAAGAATTAGGGAATTGGAAATGGCCTTTGAACACGTCAGGCAGGAATTGGATTCAGTGATTAAAAGGTGAGTGAATTTTTTTAAACGGTTCAAGTAACCTGCCTCGTCTTTTCTGAAACTTACGATAGTGTTTCCTGCTTTTGTAGGTATGAAGTCGAAAAATTGGAATTGCAAACAAAAATCGAACAAAAATGTGTGGAGTTTGAGACAGCTTTTGGTGACAAAAATTATTGGGATGATGAGATGACGCATTTGCGCAAATCTATGGATGAGGTCGTCGAAGCTAAGAATAAGCTACAAGCTAAGTTAGAAGAAAGAAACGCCGAAATGGTTTCATTAGAAGAACGTTTGAAAAAGGCCCAAGAACAACTGGATATTGAACAAAGAGTCAAAGACAAGGAATTGGTCGATTTGACTGAACTGGAGCGCCAAATTCGAGAAATGTCATGCGAGTGCGACGCATTCATGATGGATGAAGAAATGAAGAACAAGTGGAGAATGTGGAAAGAAGAAGGGGGACACAGCGAGACGAATAGTAAAAAAGAGAAAGGAAAATGCCCAATTCATAATCCAGATATATCAAAGGCAGATGGAAAAGAGGTGGAAAATACGCAAACATCTGATGAGCAAATTGTTCAAGAAAATGATACAAGCGAGCCAATTCCAGAAATTCTGGTTGCCTGGTCCCAAAATCGAGAAACATCGCCAGCAACTAAAGAAGCCATTGTGGAAATGCGAGCTAAGATTTTGTTCCTTTTGCAAGAAAATCAGCAACTACGAAATGAATTTAATGAACTTAAGGGAAATGTGGCTTCGTTGATCAAACGTCATGATTCGTTTAAACGCCAGCGTGTTTTGGGAACATCAAGTGGAGAAATTCCTGTTAAGAATGGTTCGATCGAAGAAGTTGAGGTTGCTAGTGAAGAAGCCAAAGTTGCTGAAAGATCGATCGAGCAGGTAGTAGAGGAGAAACTGGAGGAATTAGAAGGTAGCGCAGATTTGGAAGCGATTAGAGACGATTTGGAACATATCGCCCATCGTTTCGAGTTACTGGCCAACGAAAATAGGGCAGAGGAAGAAAATGAAGAAGCCATGCTTATGAAATGGTTAAAACATGAATTGGCGAAAGAAAAATGTGAATTGGACGTTTTAGTCAAATGGTACGAAGGCGATAAACAAAAATTAGAAAACGAGCTAGCCGATTTGAAACACCAATTGCAAGCGGCTGAAGAGAGAATATCAATTGCGCAAATCGAATTGGAATGTGTTTTGGTTGATTTGCACGATACCAGTCGGGAATTAGAATTGTACAAATTAGAAGATTCTCGAGCTATTAGCAAGAAGAAAACAAGAAATGACGGATTGAGGAAATGGAAGAGTCAAGGTCAATTGTCCGTGGTACAGACGAAATCGTATCAAAGCGAAATAACTCGTGATTATTTCATTTTGCAACAGAAATATAATTATTTGATGAGGGAACGTGATCAAATGCAACAAGAATTAAATATTTTACGCGTGGATAATACTTTGCTAGAGATTGAAAAAGAAGAAAAGACTGAAGATAAGAAGCAAGGATCGGATGAGCTGGATAAATTGAAGAAGCAATTGCATCAAGCCGAACGATGCGCCGCGCGTTTGGAATCGGAAGCTACGCAATGGATGAATGAAGTAGCATCGCTCAAGGGACAAATAAGAGCCAAAAATCGATTGGGCCGTGGATCGAGTACAGCTTCAATCGCTTCGACGACGGATATGGATGAAAGGTTTGGTCAGCAACAAAGCGATTTGGTGAGAGAATTGAAAAAAGCTGAACAAAATTCGGTTCGATTGAATTTGGAATTGGTTCAGTACAGTCAACAATGCGTGGATTTGAAAAAACAATTAGCGAACGCGATTACAAAACAAGGCTATCTGATGAGAAGGCAACAACAGGAAATCGATCGACTACGTGAACGACACGAAGCCGAATTGAGAACTGTGCAAAAAGCTTTGACCCAACTGCGTGCTACGATGAAACCCATGATTTCACCTTCTCAACGTGAACAGGTCATGGGTGATTTACGTCAGATTTTGGATGATACAACCATCAATTTGATCGATAAGTCAAAGGAATTGGAAAAGTTAGAGCGTGATGTAATCTTTTTAAAAGCTAGACTAGCCGAAACTCATTTCAAGGATGCGGCGTTATCGACCAGTGAAAAGAATCGACAGTTGGAGGGAGATGAATTCAGTGTTTCATCATTCGCTGCTTTTTTGGAAAATCTCAAAGTGAAACATGAAATCGAGTTGAAGACACTGAGACAAGAACTGATGGAAGAACGGGCTAAGAGATTAGGAACTATGTCTGAGTCGAAAATGAATTTGCTAGGCTCGAATTCAATCGAAACACGCCAAAATGGTGACGATGTCGCAGAGAGGAAAGGCCCAGTGAAAGCGCCGCGGGGTGTCAGACATATCGATGACAGTGCATCTGCGAGTCTTATTTCGATAGCTGCAATTGGAGAAACGACAGGAGTGAATGAAAGTGGCCAAGAAACGATGGAACTATTGCGTCATAAATACCTAGAAGCAACATCGCAGCTAAGAAAAGAGCAAACTAGACTGGAAGAAACTGATAAAAAATTGAATCGAGTAGAAAAAGAATTGAAAATGGTTCATGATGAAATGAATTTGAAATCGAGCAGCTACGCGGAAGATCTCGCTAAATTGCGTGCAGAAAATGATGATCTTAGGGCTCGACTTCAAGATAAGGCAGCTTCAGATTCAGCATTCGAAATCGATAATAATAATTATGCTAAAATGGAAGCGGCGGTATCGGCAGCTCGGGCATTGCAGGAGAAGGTCGATCAATTGATGTCAGAATTGGAATCACGGGAAAAACAACATCAAGAAATGTATTTACTCATGTTTCGTAAAGGTCAAGAAGCTGCTAAGATGGATATGGCTACGTCGATGGAATTGGAAGGTGGTGGTTCTACATCGAGTTCAGAATGGTCTTACGATGTCCGTGGTGGTGGTGGTGATAAACACGCTTCGACCAGTGGCCATAAAACAACATCCAGTGGCCAACAGCATGCTATTGAGCTGGAGCAGCATTTGAGACGAGAATATGATTCAAAAGGCGGAAAGGAGGGACTGTCGAACGAAGAGATCGCTTTGCAATTTCTGAGAGATGCTGTTTATTATTTCCTGATCGATCGAGACGCTAAGAACTTGCATCTACAAGCCATAATGAACATTCTAAAATTTTCTGAACGGCAGCGACAAGATGTATTGAAAGCTAAAGGTTTTGGCTAGTGCCATTCGTAAAGAAGGCTTTCTATTTTTCTTCTTTTATGCATTTGTATCATTCTTGTGCCTTTCATAAATTTAAAAGCATAATGATGATATGATTAGGTGATACAAATATTTTCATATTAGTGGACCTGGTTTTTTCTAGCTTATCAATCGTCCGCGTGATAATCCGGTCCAAAGATTTGAAGTGAAGCGTGTGATTGAATGCTGGGTACTTGTGAACCGGTTTATGTACTTGTGATACAATAAAAAATGATGTAGTGTCCACCTGAAAGTTCTTATCACAGTAATAATATAAATTCCAAGTGACGTAAAAAATTCACCTGGGTATTTTCTTTTGTCACAAATTCACAAGCGCTTTGAGAGGCATGACTGAAAAACGTGTGTTTACAGCAGGAGAGCACAGAGCAAGTATTTCATGCTGATGGGCACTGCAGCGCTTATCGATGTGCCTGTGCACAGCATCACATGAAATGTGGCATTAGTGAAAGACTAAGCAAAATTTTATGTTATCACAGCATACAGGATACAGGGCTGGTGGTGGTATCAGTCATCTACTGTACAATACGGATATCTGAATAAGGTGTAACGCGTTGGATATGGTGAGCTAGCGCCAGCATACTGTAACAGCTAGTGATATGATATCATTGGTGTGCAGGTGCCATATCTGAAACCATACTTTACCCATCTCATCCATGAGGATCCATTCTAATAGCCTAGTTTAAGCTGAGGTTGACCCCACTTGTGCAGCACGATATATGCCCAGCCCTTCGTTCTTTGTCTCCAACTGGCTAGGTCAGGGTGTGGCCTGCCTGATTCCTGTCTGTTGTTGTGCCAGTGTCTCGATATGATTGCTCGTGTGCGGCCGCCAGTAAAGCACTGTGGATCTGGTGGCTTACAAAGGGGCCCCATAAAGGTCTACCGCACAAATGGGGTTTTAGTCCCCCGCCTCACCGCATGCCAGCCACTTTTCCCTGACCTCCTTGAAATTGGTCGACCACTTTAGCCATACTCTCCCTTGGGCAATTTTGAAAAAATGCATTTTAGCAACAGATCTAAACGTATTTCATCAACAAGCAAGTCCTTCCACAGTGCAGCCATAAGCGGGGCAGCTCGCACAGCAGCGTCCCTGTGTGTCCCCAGTAGGAGCGCCTCCACACAAGGACATTGTTATGTCAAAGAGCTCAGTAGATTCTACTAGTCGATTAGAAGCTGTGAGAAGTACTGAAGGTGCGCTACGCTAGTGTAGAAGCTGGAACATTCTCCTAGGAGTAACCTTTGCGGTTACTTTCCTAATCTCCCTATTTATAACCTAATCATAAGCAGTGCGTGAGCGAAGTGGCGTGAGACTTCCAGGTCCGACGTCGGGTAAGGGAAGCGTACCCGACCCCACACGGGACCTAAATCCAAAACCCAAACCCAAACCTGACCCAGACCCGAGAAATTTCTGCCAAGCCCGCCCTGACCCGACCCGACTTTTCTCTGGCTCTTATTCTCTGACTTTTTAACTCGCAAGATATTCATAGGCCAGGATCCGCGGGGTTCCGCGGGAAACCTTTCAGAAATAATTTTAAAGATGAGAGCAGCAGGAAATTATGAAGTTTTGCAAATTACAGTGACGGGAAATAATAGGTGTGCATGCCCTCCAGTTGCCCTGCGGTGTCCGCGGAGCGTTTAGTTTTGTTGGAAATGCATTTTTGCAAAACTGCCAAAGGGAGGGTATGTCAGATATTCATTTCTCGTGCTGGAATAATATTTTCTGTATTTCCATCTGTTAATTTTATTCCAAAATACGCACATAAAATTGGGCTAGAAGCAGTTTGAGAAGCCAATCTGTATCGAGAAATTTTGGCCTATCTGTGAGTCATAAAATCTGGGTTTTTTGGCGGATCAAAAATCAAAATCCGACCTTCACCCGAAAACCCGACCCCCATGTCGGATTGAGAGACCCGGCAAGTATGAAAACTACCAATGCGTTTGTCACAGGCATCCTGGACCAGACATCGACGCAGTACCGCTGGATCGTGAGTCCCCCACAGCCTGGCGTGCATAATCAGCAAGGGTTCACAGTTGGCAAACCGACCTCCATCACCGGGGATCGAACCCGGGACGAGTCCAGCCACTGACTAACAATAACAATGGCTAGATTCGCCAACGCCTGTAAATGCTACTATGGACGGAGTGCACTGTAGGATCGAAATCGGAATATTGAAAAAAAGAGTATTACAGTACTTTCAGATTCAGCACCCATATACTGTACTACAGGGGGTAGCTAAAATTTTGGGCCTCTCTCTCAAAAATCATTTTTCGAAATTTTCATTTCCTAATGGTACCCTTGCAATAAAAAATTTCGACTTTTCATACAGGGGTTCAGAATTTCGCCCACCTCATAGAATACGCGGGGGCTGAATCTGAATATCATACTCTTTTTAAAAATATTTCGACATCGATTCTAGAGTGCACTTCGTTTAGTAGTACGAAGCTTCATGGCATCCTGCGAAGGGAAACATGATAAAAATACACATACGATAGAGATTTTCCAAACTATTTCCTACGAAATTCACTTCTTTCTCTGCTGATCGCTGAGTAATCGACTTCTGTGAAAATCGATATTTCTGATCAATTCTGATCAGATAAGCACTTCTGGATCTATGATGGTTAATTCGTGTAGTTTTTACTTTTTTCAGGGCTCTAGTGCCAAATGTTGAGAAAAAAGTTCACTTTGTCCCTAAAAAAGGGAAAATTATAGCTTACGGTGCTATAAAACTGGTTTAAGCTATTTGGAAATTTCAAATCGAATGAGCGAAGATTATCGTTTCGAAACTAATCAAGCAACTGTTGGAAGGATTCAAGAGTGTATGCAGGAACAGTGGACAGCTAAAGAAGATAGAATCCTGGACCTGGTCGACCTAGGAAGACATCAGATCGCATGGATCACATCGCCAAATCTGACTTTCCAAGCGTATGATCATGCAAAATCTGTTCACTGACCAATATTTATGTCCACTCGACTTATACCCACCTCCCTCCTCTACTTAAGTTTCGTTTTCGCACGCTGATTCCAGTGCCCGAACACAAAGTCACAAAAGCCAGAAAAGCCAATTTTTCATTAATTCAGTAAATTAACACAGTTTTTAAAACAAAAGTACAAATTTTCACACCTCATTGCCGCCAGCAGTAGCAGCAGGCCTCACCTGACGCCTTGTTTTGCGCAAGTAATAGCAATAGCGGGACACATAGAAGAGGACATGGAAGAAACTGACGAGTGACATGCCCCAGTACACACCGAATATATTTCCCAAATCACACAAGACCAAATACCAAGAAGTCACTTTGACCTCATTGTACTCGCGATAATCTAGATTTGGATAATAGATATGGATCTTACTGTACATGTAATCGGGGGCTCGGTTTTCGTTTTCAAGATAATAAAAACTGGTCGAGCTCGAATACGTCCATCGAGTGCAATGCTTTCGCAAACGACTAAATGCATCCAAAAAATGTTTTCCAAATTCACCAATCATTCTATTCAAGGTCTCACGACCAGCCATCTGTAACAACATAAATATGCGCTGTGTGGAGAGACAAAAATAAAGAATGCATACCTTTGCTGTATTATCCTTTTCCAAATCCAGGGATAATGCATTCGCTTCTAAATAAATCACATACGGAGCGCAAACAACACTGGCATTCGGTCTGTAAAAACCGACCGGTGTGTAGCAGCTGACGAGCTCAGCGTATAAGTTAGTGAGAGCTTGTAAAACCATACTGTATCCTTCGGGATCATAATAACCCACCGAACCGTTGAATGCGTGCAATCGACCGTAGCCATCACAATTTGTTGCCAGCGTGCGTCTGGACGCGTGCACTTGAATAAATGTGCTGGCTCCATCTGGAGCAAGAAGAGGGACTTGAAACGCAGAGTATGGCGCTGCGCTGACTAGAACTCTGAACCCATTGCCAGCAATGTCTTCGAGCATTGGGAACTCTTTCACGGACGTTTCTGCCTCGATTACCAGTCCACCATCGGGTCCGGGTCTTCGCTGGTAGAATGTGTCTGATGATTCGGCCGCATTGTCGCTGTCAAAATTGAGCTGCAGAGCGTGAGGGCACTGATTCATAAGAATACCTTTCATCCGTTCAAAAGCTATCAGTCATTACTTTCGACCGCAGTAGCGTTTTATTAAAAATTGGTGGCATCACGTTATTTTTTGAAAAGCCTGTCCTGATCTGACATAGCACGCTATTTTGCGAGAGGAGTATGGCATTGGTATGGAATATTTTGACAGCAAAAATTTTTCAAGATGCAGTAACAGAGAATAATGATTTGATATTTGAAAAACATTTTTGCTTCCTGATTCATTTAAAAAAGTTGAAGATATCCTGTCGATCACACTTGTAACTCTGGCGCCAGTGGGCAATGGCGAGTCTGGTTGGGAAAGGCCAGCCCGTCGGGTTGATGTTTTATCCGCAGGTATAGTCGCAAGAATTCACAGGGTATTTTGAAATGACTCTTTATTATTCTAGCGGCTAGGTATCTGGACGGAAATAGGGCACTGCATGTGCCTAATTTTATGAGAAGAGACTGATTAGATCAAATCTATTCCGACCCCTTGACAAATTACAGCTTCATAAAGCTGGAAAGCTCCGTACACGCTGGAAGTCTTTCCGATTTTTTTTCAAACTAAACCTTAAAAAGTTTAAGTGCGACACTAAATTTTTGACCCTACTTTTATCGAATAACATATTCCATCGTCGTCGAATACTTGAGTCGCGCGTGAACAGCAGTCGAATTCTATTCCGTCAAAAATACATCGTTTTAGGATATTATGGCACGGTGAGTTTGCCGCTTCCGCAAATGCTGAGAAATCATCGAGAGCTGGATTATCTCGATTTATTCTTCGTTTAGAAATTCCTTGACCAATATCACGAGGGCGCACGATCGGCGACAGGAACAAGGTTAATATGCTGTAAAAATCATCAATCGTTTTTCTAGTTTCTTTTTCGTATTCTCTGACCACTGCTGGCGAAAGCTTGACATTTTCTCTAATAAAAGTCTCATTGAAATAAATTTGGGCGCATATTGTCACATTCGAAAATGGCAGCGTTTGCAAATTGGCAAAATCCCTAATCTCATCGTTGTAGGGTTCTACATGCCTCCAATAATTTAAGCCTTTACAAGTATAAAATATGCAAAAACCAGACAATACTAGGAGGCATAATTTGAATATGTGACTAATCCAGGCGATCTTTTCACCAAACGCCTCCTTCCAACCAGCCACGCTCACTTTCTCAACAAGATCTTCGAACCTCTCCTTCAAAAGTTCTGCATCCGATTTCTCGCCTTCCTTATTTACAACTTGAGCAGTGCTAGTACTTGGCATATTCATAGCGGCATACATGTTCCCTCAACTGCACAAATGGTGAGCTGTTGATGTCGAATGAAGAAAAAGACAAGGAAGTTGCAGAAAAAATTTCTCTCCACTTTGCTTGGACTTAACCGCGTAACACCAACGATTTGTTTCTAAAATGCAGCAGTGTTTTAATTAATCGAGGCGCATTCAAAAGGCATAGTATGCTACAGTATGCACATCCCTTACAGTACACGCAGCACATGCTAGAACAGGGTTGCGCCCATGTCCACCTACGCCACGCGTATCTACCCTATGTCTTCTAGCATAAGCGGGTAAAGATTTGTGCATGGTACTTGCTCCTTGACCAGAGTTCAGAATTTGAGTAGCCGAGTTTCTTAACACTGATGGCGGGCGAAACGTCGAATGTCTCAGTGGGTCGATTCCCAAAGTAGACGAGGTGGGGGAACGGCTCACAATCGGAGGTTATGGACTCACGATCAAAAATCGCGAGAGCATAAGCACCAGGCTGTATAGTTTAATTGGGTACCAAAAAATTTTTGGGCCATTTTCACTTTGAAAGTGAAAATGGTCATTGGAGAAAGTCACAAATGATTGAAAGAGAGAGAGAGAGGACGCGCGCAGGAGAAATCATGGGTCTATGCTTATGTTTTCTTGACGATTGCCTTTCGCAATTTTGACTACATCATAGCTTTGTTTTGCTTTTCACTGACAGGAGTTTGTGTGGAGGATATGACGCTGAGAAAAAGCGAGGAGGTCAAGCTGATGACCATTATATTTGGCCTGGATGGACTTATCTGCATCCATCAATTAACTGGTTCAGGGAGCCGGTCTCCTTTGTAAGTCAGGAACTGCTGTGTGAGCACTTCAGGCTCACTCTCAGGTCTATCCCCACCCCACCTTCAGAGTCTTAAGGCCCTTGTGGAAGAGGAAGGAGAACATGACTACCAGCATCCGAGATGAACAAAAAAATTAACTGTTGGAATTTTATCATTTCACAAAATTCTTACTTATTCTTACAAAACCATTCGTGATCAGGCACATAATCGATCATGGGCAAATTATAAAAGCCAAATCTCCCTGTTTTTTCACTGAAATAGTAGCCTATGGTCAGCACATCATGACACAACCCGAATTTCCGCACTACGGACCACAGTTATTTTGCACATGGCTGATAACTGCGCCCTATTTCGGCAATTCCAGCTAATAATGATCGATCATTTTAGCTGTTGATTACTCGGATCGATCAGTGATACCCTATTTTGTAGCCCTTGAAAAGAGCTTTGAAACGCTTTTTTTCTGCGTCAGAATTCGTTCATTTTTACCCTAGATATTTGAGAAAACTCGAATTCAGCAAGAAGTGCCCGCGGGACGCAACTTTTGAATTTCCCGCCCGCGTGCCGCTTATGACATTAGAGTGGTTTCGGATGCCTACTAAAAAAACCGCGAGAAAAAATATAACTGTCATATCTCACTTTTTCACTATGTGTCAGTCTAATTTTGTACTGGAGAATCTGTCTTTCGTGAAAAAGAAGAGTTACAAATTTTCTGGTGATTTCAAAGGAAGCAGCCAGCCCCGCTATTCTGTCATAAGTAGCACGCGGGCGGGAAATTCAAAAGTAAGGTCCAGTGAATGCGAAATTTGGGTACCGCGCACTTTAAGTTCTTTTTCTCACAGTAAGTTAAATACACCAATTCTTTTGGACATTCCAGCAGATAATTTTTGCGACAACCAATATTGCATGCACGTATTTAAAATGTTTTTCAACATGGCGGGAACTATTGCCTTAGCGGACGTACATACTGTCCCCTTGAAAGACGAACTGAAAGGGCAGAATGTCTGACGGACTATTGCAAAAGACTATGATATTCAGATTAAGCACCCGTGTTCTAGTGGAGGTAGCCAAAATTTGGACCTTTATCATTACAAGTCGAAATTTTCGTTTGCCGTTTTGCAATAAAGAATTTCAACATTTTTTACAGAGGCGCTAAAGGCCTACCCCCGCTAAAACGTGAGTGCTGAACCTGAATATCATACTCTTATTTCAGTATTCTCACTTCGATTATACTGTAGAGCATACCCTACGAGCGCCTTCTCGTATCCTTCAAGTGTCTCAGAATGTTTTCTTAGGAGGGTTGAATACCTGCATGGACTTTCGGGTGGGGCACTATCGATAAAATAATGGACCAAAAAATAAGTGAAAATTACAGTTGATATAGAACCTATTTTCTTCAAACAATATCAGTACACGTAGACATAGGTTCCCATGCTGTCGATAATTGTCTCCAATGTCTGCAGGAAAGAGCTGGACCGGGAGCGAATAAGCCATTATTAATAGACACTCGGTACAGAGTCACTGGGGCAGAAGAAGATTTGACGAGGCGTTGGCGTATTCACCGACAACTGTACTGCTCCATGAGCCGTCCCGCTGCCATGACTTTTGTTCTACCTCTCGACAATTGACATTATAGGATTTGCGATAGGGCATTCAAAAAGGTCACTTACGATTAGCATGTGCAAAGGGCTATGTTCTTCCCGATGTTGATTCGAAGCCCTAAAAGTGAATAAATGTTCACCTTACCTGGGTGGGAATATTTCGACGAAATGGTGCTCTAGTTCTTCCCTACTCTCCTGTAGAAAAGAACTTGGCCTCAGTACATCAAGTAGGTACCATGTGTCAAAGTACCTCCATGCAAATCAGTCATGAACGATATTACCCACTGTATGTACAGCATGTGCAAATGTGCGCACATATTCATTCCTTATTTGTATTATACCTGACAAATTGGTGTTCTGACACCACTTTGCCAATAAAAAACACAATCCCCAGTTATTTTATGCCGTGATGCACCAAAACTTCATACACCACAAACGGCGAAAAAATAAATATGCGCAAGGTATGTAGAGCGCAGGGAATGAAAGCAGTCAAGCATAAAAGACCACCTAAATAATATTTTACCCATTTTCAAAATATAAAGCAACGATTACTGATCTTTTGATTCAGAGTTTTCTAAACGTTCTTGACGTTGTGTCTTTGTCAGGTTGAGAACACCGCCTGAAAACAGTGTTAGCTTGGGAAATCTGCTGGCAGGCAAGCATAAGAAACAATGACAGGGAGGCCAGTGTAGTAGGCGTGTTTGGCCTGTCGAGAAGGTAGTGTATCAGGTTGCCTTCGCTGGCCGCTTAATACACTCATCGTATTGATGTCTCTGCCTCCTACGACTAGAAGGCCTTCCTGGAGGGTATCATCCGCTCCCCGCGGTAGCTTCTCCCAGCATCCGAAACCGAGCCATTGGCCCGAGGGGTCTAAAATTTTTTGGGGCCTTAAAAGAGGGGTCAAAAAAGCAAAAAAAAAAAAATTTTACCAATTCGTTATAAACTTGTTACATTTAAGGTTCACACACGTGAGATGGTTTTTCCAAACCCCAGGCAGAAATTGGAGTTTTCTTTATATCCCAGTTTGAAACCTCGAAATGCAAATGATTTCAGCTGTAAGATTCCCTGATTTCAGCTGTAAGATTCTTATTTCCCCTGATTTTCCACGTTTTCTAGACAACAATCAAAATTATTCTCTGAATTTTCACGAGTTAAAACCTGGAATGCAATTTTTTTAGTTTTTGCTTATTTTGGCTCAAAGACTCTCATTTTCCCTGATTTTCGCAAGTTTTTCGCACAGTTTTCACACTGTTTCTAAGGTTTTTTAAACCAAAATCAATTCTGCTCAGCCTGAGCCCTGTGATCGTGCTGCATTCCATAGCTTGGGCGCACAATTTTGGGGCATTAATTTTCATTCGACAGAGAAGGTCTCACGTTGGTTGCAGCGTCCCCGTTTTCTAGCAGGGACACAAGTTTCAAGTCTGGCAGTCAGGCAGTCTCCCTGTACCTGGCACTGGAGTTCAGTCCTCTGTGATGATGTTGTCACAGCTCCTCAAGTATCGGTTATTCCGCGCAAGCAAAACTCAATGAGAGGCGTTTCGCGCAAACCTCTCACTGCGCTAGCCAAGTTTACCTCCCGACTGTCATAAGGCGCTTGCACCTGAGCATCAGTGTACGCGGCGAATTTGAAAGAAATTTGACTATCAGCGAGCTGACTCCTAAAGTTACCGAGCAGCCTCTGTTCGCTGATTCTTCTTTACTTCGAGAATGTGACTTGTACTTTACAGCTTGACCCTGTATACTTGCACCCTTGGTCCAGACCCAGTCGCGCCAAAAATCGCGGCTGGGTCGGGATTGCGGTGGGGCTCACCAACTTTTAGCTCATCGAGAAATGGGGAGGGGGGTCAGACCCGTTTTTCAAAATTTTAACATTACAAAATTGACAATTTGTCTAGCCTGGAGATGGTTCACGGAGCTACACCCCCCAGTTTCGGATGCTGGCTTCTCCAATGTTCCAGGCTTTTCATAAGTAAAGGACCTGTTTTGAAATCAATTTGCGCGGTAATCGTTTGGAATAAGAGACCCCGGGTTGGAATATGGTAGCTCCTGTCCATGGGGGGACGAATGATCCGAAAAGATTTTTAAATTTGCACTGATGAAAATATTTAAATTTGCCGCTCATCTTGTATACAAACTTTGAGTAGATTGAGTGATGCCAGCTAGCTGGCGCTGCACCCTCGTACTTTGTGCCACGGTTCGCACGGATGGAGCCATGGTTATACTATCGAGTTTACAGGCTCGCATCGTTAGATACCGGTTGCAGGACTAGGCTTTCTTCACACTAGTCTCGCCCGCTGGAAAATCGATACTACAGCCGGATCGAAAGAACGGGGGCATCTGGTCAGTTTATGAGATATTTTTTAAATTTTCACGCCAAACACATCAGCTTGGAGGCTCCTCCTTCTTTTCACTCAATTTCACTTCACACCGCTACGCTTTTGCATAATGCACTACGCAAATGCATGACTCTGTCATCTTGTCCTGCGAACTGGTCATGTTAATATCTTTTTGCCTATATGGAAAACATAGTGAAAGAAACGTGGTTATTCGACAGGGAGTATTGGTTGTGTTCGTCGCCGTCTCCTAGAAGGCTGCAGGCAGTGGCATTGAGCACGCCTTGAGCATTAAGTGTGGCTAATTTTTCGCGCCTGACAAGCAGACATTACATAGTCTACTCAAAGTTCCTATACGAAATGAGCGCCAGATTTAAATATTTTAACAGTAAAAATTTAAAAAACTTTTTTGGATCATTCGGCTCCCCATGAACGGGAGATACCACATTCCACCCCGGGGTCTCTAACGGTTACCGCGCAAATTATTTTCAAAACAGGTCCTTTCTTTTTGAAAAACCTGGTAGGGCTAATCAGCCTATTACACCGGGACAGTTTTTGGCGTTTAGCATACACCACATCCTTACCTCTCGAGGCATCCACGACCCAAAGCCCCAACGATGAGCAAAGTGCAACTAAAAGAAAAGATATATACCAGAATAAAAAAGATCCGGATCAAGTCAAAAAACACGAAGCCTAAGTAGGAGTCGAACCCGCACCAGTGGAATTAATGATCAGGTGGGAATTCTTTACAAAACCAAGTTTCCAAGACGCCCAATAGCTAGTCGCAGACGCTTTGAGACATACGATACATCCCAGGACAGAGCAAGGCCCTGGCGGCGATGGCTATTACACAACTAAAAATGCCATTAGCGCTAGTTTAATTCCCATCAAGCGCACAAGATTTTGATTTTAGTTTAATGACCCCTCCTTAAAGTGAGCAAACTAGTACTTACTGCTTAGCCAAACCAAAAAGTACAACTCCAGCGTCAAGTATCCTCTCGCATCGACAACGGCACCGACTGATAAATAGAGGAGGGCCAAGCCCAGATTCTGGATCGACTGCATCACACCGTAGGCCGTACCCAACACCTTCGGCTCGACCACGTAGGCCACACACGGCCAAAGGCTTGCGGCCAGAAGGGAATACGATATGCCGATGACAACCTGAAAAAGGGATTGAGGCACAGTAAACCACTGTATCTTTGAATATGAGCACAGTTCATGTGTATACAGTCCCTCAGACGGCCCTGCAATCTTGCCACTACTTGCAATCCTAAAAATGCTGTTCTACCACACAAAGCCTCCATGACATGGCTCTTCCAAGATCAGCAGACACACCTACTGCACTACCAAAATCCATCACCGACCATCTCACACCTCCTAACTTACCATGGCCACGTACGGAGTGACAAACGTGAAGGCCATTAGGCCGTGGGCGAATGCCGTGAATATGACGCTGACAGTAATCCATAATACGTTCCGACCAGTTAAATCAACCACAGCACCGCACAGTGGGGACGCCCCAATCGATATCAGATAGATCAGGCTGAAACATAACACTAGTACAGCGAGAGAAGGAAACCTAAAAGATCTGCCAGCTTACCACAAGCATACTAACCTTGTACTCTACTATCCCTTGACTCATACAATAACTTTATGGTCCCAGTCCAGCACGCACCTCACCTGTTGCACACATCAGCCTTGTATCCATCCATTTGATACTTGCTTGCAAAGAAAACCCTGAAAGTCAAACTCGCTTTTACAACCCACTCCCACAATTGACAACTCCAGAAGGCAACTTACAGTCCATAAGCCACAAATGGGAAGATGGCCACGTAGTACGCCACGCACACCGCGCACAACAGCCAAAAGGTGAAGGGGAACTTGAGGACGTCCTTGGGCTTGATCACGTCCACCTCGGCCTCCTTGCCCGCACTCTCATCCATCGGTTGGGCATCTCCACTCGCGATCGTCTCTTCCGGCTTGGCTTCGTCCATCAATCGATCGTACCGTTTATCGAAGAAGAGCAAAATGACGGCGCACAGCCAAGAGAATATGGTGGTCGATCCGCCTGTGTACCGAGCTTAGGTAAGATGGATGCACTATGGCACTGTGCCTCCTGCCAGCTGTAACTGGGATGAGCTACAGTAACATGGGACATTTGGCACACCCAAGTACTCTCAATCCAAGTCCACACCCACCTGCCAGCAGCAACGCCAATCCCAAGGCCGTCGACCCGCTTCCATTTGTTTTTTTTTTGTTTTTTTGTTGTTTGTTGGGGGGGGGGGTTTTGGTTTTTTGGTTTTTTTTGAATTGTTTTGGCGTGGACATACAGCACTGCTGTTTTTAGACAGGGTCTTTTGAGTGCCGCTTTGTACTGTGTTCTTTGACTGAGCTGCTTATGCTATATTTCCTGTGTGTCCACGGTCTTAGTGCGCTGAAGCGTTTACGTGGGGAATAAACAGTGACAGTGACAGTATAGAGGAACGACTATACGCAGTCCAGGCTGCATGTATACTCTCAGCGTGGAAGCACTACAAGGATCGCACTGACCGAATACCCAAGTCTACTACACAGCGAGTCCCACCAGCGCCTCACCTCCATGATATTATCCTCCAAGGCGGCCGCGTTGTCGTAACAGAAATAATTGCCTGAAAAGGACATTTTGCTTTACAGTCAGGTTAGAATTATCACAACACCAATCTCGACTCTTATCAAATTTTTAGGGTTGGGTCCAAGGAGCCGTTAGCCAGATTTCTGGGTCTTCCACCAGCTCTTATCAGTGGCGCTGACGTCAGAAAGTCACCAGCGTCAGTGAGGACGTCAGACGGACCGCACTGCGTGAATTGGTCGCATGAAGACCCCCAGCTGCCGATTTAAATCATGACTGCTGTCCCCGCGGTTTTGCTGAATGTGAGTAGCAAAAGGCACGCCATGCTAGAAGAATGACCGAAGTCTCTGTAAAAACTTAGACTAGAGCAGCGCGAGTCTCACGACTACCTGCGGCTGAAACATCAACCAGGAGGGGTTGACGCTCCACAACGAGATCGGATGCGCTATGAGATGCAGCTACTCTGCTAGACAGACAACTACCTCGCCTCACCTCGCCCACCGACTGCCATTCAAAACTTGGTCACTGGGACCCTGCCACTTGTAACCCTCGTGCCTGGTAGGCAATGGCGGGTCTCCCCTGGCTGGGAGACGTCAACCCCTCGGGTTGATGTTTCAGCCGGAGGTATACTCGCAAGCCTCTCCTGCTGCAGTCGGATTTTTTGTCCCGCCAATATCGGTCGATAACCTCCCGCCAACGCCTGTCAGGACAGGGTACACACTCTCTTCCCCACCAGGACTGACCACACTTTGCACTTACCAAAACTCAACAAGCAAATGAATACCAGCACAATAAATCGGTGTACGTTTCGATGCGGGTCGCACAACACGGACCAACTCCATCCACTCCTTCTCGCCTCATCGCTCCGTCTGATCAGGTCTTCCCCATCACCACCCCCTTGATCATCGCTCACTATGGCCGCCATGCTCGCTTTCCTGAAACAGATCTACTTGCAGAATAGACCAAACAAACGGCGCACCAGCAGAAAAACGCAGGCCCACCAGGACCTGCAATACAAACCCACCTGGCACCCTCCCCCCCGTGACCAAAGAATGGATCACGCCGAAACGTCACCGCCACACGGATACTCAACCCAGTCCCATCTCAGATACGGCAGCATAGCCAGACATCTGTCATCTCCAGTCCCATCAATCACAGCCCTTCAAGCATCTTTTACTCAACCGCTTAAGTTTAGTCATATACAAAAAATACAACACATTTCAAGCCTTCTTAAAAAAGGCATCGAGTTTAGCTTGTTTTTTCGGTCCATCACTGCCAGCCGTAGCAGATCGTTTTTTAGCAGCCTCACTGGTCTTCGCTGGTGGCTTCTTTGTCGCAGCACCCTGCTCTTTCTGCTTGACAGGCGAAGGTTGTTTCTTAGACTTTGTGTCCTTCGAAACCACTTCTGGTTGCTTCTTATCGTTAGCTGCAGCCTTCGCTGGAACTGGTTGTTTCTTCTGACCCGCTTCCTTGACCAGTGTCGGCGGTTTCTTGGTATTGACCAGCCCCTTTTCAGCCTCTTTCTCTGCCGTAGCCTTCTTTGGCTTGGTCGATGCCATCTGCACGGATTCGTTCCCTTTTCCAGCTGGTTCCACACCCGACGGTGTCTTCGCCACATCTTCACTTTTGGACTCGAAATACTTTGACGTATTCTGCGACACAGGCGATTCGGAATCAAATCGTCGATGTCCATTAGCGCACCTGATCGGCGCACAGCTGAAAAAAAACACCTCAAAAGAACCTGCTCGGATACACCCGACACTGCTTACTTGTATTCATCCTCTTTCCTAACAACCGTCCTCGCGTTTTCTTTACTATCCGCCATAAGAGCACCTGCAACATCCTAAAAACACAGGGTCCGTAAGAATCATGTACGGCCAAAAGGCAATTTGAAATACAAATTTTCTGGACACTTTTTACTCGAATTTTTTGGCGATGACTTGCTTCTCGCTGAACAAAAACCTTGAGATAGCCTATTGCCAGCAAATTTCACTGACTCGTTTTCTTATGTATAACCCATCACCTCAGGGGCAAAATATGTTTTTCCAATAGACCCCACCCAGGTCGGGTATACATGCACAATAAGACCTTTGGCAACTTCTTGACCGACCACAGGGAGATCCTACACCTCTCGTATGGAAGGCATTTCCAACATCTACTACGCAGAAAGGCCGTATGAATAAGAGCGACAAACCTTGATACTAGCGGACTGAATACTGTACAGGTGGCAGCTTGTAACCGTATCCATACGATCCTGAGCATCTTGTAAATTATGGTCACAAACCAGACCCGCTTTGTACACCTAAACGCAACGGATTCTTTACCAAAAAAGGAAGAAATCCCAGGTATTTTACAAAACAACTTCTCCCAGCGGGGTTCGAACCCAGCACATCTCGGTTGCCAGTTGGACATGCTACCAAATTTTCACCACACACCGCACCTTCCTCTATAACCGAGGTCCCAGCAAGACCCCATTCAAGGATACAAATCAAGCATCCACTAACCCGAAGTCCATCCTTTTCAATAAATCCCGACAAATAGTAAACAGCAAACACTTTCTGTCGCTTCAATTCTTTGCGCAGTGAATCGAGATAAAATCGTTCGATGTGCCTAAAACACAAACCCCTCGTTTCAGGTAGATTCGATACACAACTAAAACAACCTTACTTCCTGGCCAATTTAATCGGCACTTTCAAACGATTGCTCAAAAGTTTGCCAGTCACCTTAAATGGTAGCATCGGTCAATCAACCAGTCCAGCTACCACAGCTATAAGAACATATCCGCGTGTCCCCTCGCAACCACATCACCGTGGAGGTTCTGGCCAGCCAGTCACCATGAAACGACCTAGTGCTAACGGGACCGAACAGTCCACTAACACAATTTTCCCCCACCGCTTACTCCTGTAAGTCAATGAGCTGTGCTCGTCCAGGGTGGCCCGCGAATATCAATGGCAGCCCATCGCTTCATACTTGGGTGTAAAGTGCTGCAAGCATGCTTTCTTAAGAGGCAAGATTGTCAAGAGGTCTCACCACATTCGACAAGTACGTACTTCCCCCATCAACGGAGTACAGCAACAAGACCCCAACATACCAGCTCAGCCGTAGGTAAGTTCACGCAAGCCCCACCATCCTAGCACAATGGGCCAGGCAGCCCCACTTACAATCTTCTTATCCGTTTTCACCCAGTCCTTGATAATTGCAGATGCCTCATCGGCGTCCATGTCGTCCACAATGGCAGCCATATCGTCGTCCATGTTTGACCTTCCCTAAAACCACTATCAAAACCACCGTGCCCCATACCATTCACAAAGTACTGCAGGAACCACAACCCGATTCCAGGTCCACCACTTCCCCCTCCATCGAAGATTTATTAGAAAACAGCAAACTATACTTCAATCCTAACAGTCATATCAAAAAAGAGTACATTACAAAAACAGAACCTAGGTGTGACAAAATATCACCTCCATACATAGCCACGCCAACACAGAACTTTCTACACAGATTATCCTTCGCGTGAAAACCATAGGAAACCATTCATACCCAGCTCGTCCAGCAGACAATATGCCTCTCGCTCCATCAGATCGCACCGAATATCACAAAATTCCATTCGTAAAATATTGGAAATTATCATAGAGTCTTGTGGTCAACGAGTCCTTGCTCTGCTCCACCATCCAATCGATCAGACCGTGCAGCTGATCATCCGTGTACCCCATATGAAATCGATCCTTCAGCGATCTAATCAGCGTGGCTTGATTGCGAAAACACGGGAGCTGAGTGCCGCCTGAAACATGCACAAAGAGTTGAACCCGCTAAGAATCGAACCCCGTTTTGCTCATTCACAGGTTGAACATGGCAGCGATAACATTCACCACAGGATTCGCGTACCCAAGACAGACTATGGCCAATTGTACTGGCAAACTTACAATACTCACTGACACCTTTCCAGTCCTTCCACCAGCTCCGCTTTATATAGCGCCTATGCAAGACCAGGCCCCCTCTCCGTCCGCCTATCACTCCACTGCTCCTCACCCCACCCTCCATGCTCACCCGCAATCATGATCTCCACAATAGCTATAACTCTTTCGTGATGCTTCCTGGCCGCGATTAATCCTTGCAGCATCAATATCTTGAAATACTCGAACATATCGCTGCCATTGCCGCCCATCACCTGCAGCGTATCATCGTCAGCACACAACACAGCCTCCGAACCCAACCACTTACATCCACCAACTCCTGCGTCAATTTGAACGGAGAGCTTTCGAATCCTAGATTACGAGGCGACGTCGACAAAATGTACCCAAAATCGATATGGATTATATGGCCTTCCGAATCCAACAAAATATTACCATTATGTCTGAAAGGTATAAGCTCATAGAGTACACTCATTTCTCTATCCTTTTCAACAGTGTGCCACCAGTCGAGGCCACAGAACGCCGAGAGGCGGCGTCAGCCTCTCACGCCAGGTGTGCAGTTACGGGCGAGTGCTCGACTTGCAGCGGGGTGAATCATTTTATGTGTAACCTGCGTTTGTCGATGTGGTGAAACGTTAATGCGGAAGCAGCGATCATAGAGTCCTTGCTGTGCTTAAACAGCTCCCTGACAATGCCCAACCATTCCCCAATACTCTCTTACCTGTCCTTGACTTGTATCAAATAACAAACCAAACAATAAGCCGCACAACTTTGAACAAAGTTCTTTTGCGCATCCAGGAATGATTCCGAATTGGGTGGACCGAATTCTCGGAGGAAATAATCGTAAAGCGTGCTGCCACCACTGCTACTCACGTGTTTCTTGATCTAAAAATCACACGCCCTTAGTCCCCACCTCAACCACGTATGCCCATGGCTTACTTGATGTAACGACACAGCGTTCATAACTGGTTCGATTATACCAGAATCTTTTGACACCACCAATATTCTGTACGGCTTGACCCACAGCGGCACCCTTTCTTCTTCCCAAATGGTCTGAAAGCGAATCTTCCAATCAATGTCCACATATGATAATCCGCGCTGGAACGCACCCTAGGAACCTTTCCTTCCATACTCATGCAGCGACGGCGCTTTCCTCACAATATTCATATGATAATTCATCTAAAGGTCCACCAAAACTACACTTCCCAGCCGTAAGACCCATACGAGGTCAGGACTGCAAACTTCGAGGACTCCCCAAGATTCTCAGGTTTAACTCAAAGAATCTTGAGGAATCCTCGAAATTCGCAGCCCGAATCTCACAAGGTCTTCGGGGAATCTTAAAAATGCGAGTTTTTTTAGGTGGGGCTCAGGAGGAATCCTACAAGTCGGGTGTCCCAGGGCCCAAATGCAACTCTCACCCCAGCCATGAGCCCGTGGCAAACGCACATCCCACATCGCATACCTGCAATTGCTTCATCAACTGATAAGCCAACAGCTCTTGCCTCAAATCATCTCCCGTCTTTACAATGATTGGAAATAAGCGCCAATTCGACAAATGCCCGTACGGCGAGGCTTCTCGTATTCTTTGCACTTTCTCATTCCACGGTTCACTCAAGGCCGACGCTGACGGGTCTTCTTTCGTATGCTAAACAAATGGCAGCTTTCTCACTGAAGTTCGACCACAGCTGCAACTTTCCCCGAATTCCCCAACCCTCCAAATCTTGGCCATACCGCATGGAGCAGGCAGAGGAGGTAGGGGTAGCGCGCTCTTTCGTATTGAATTTGGTGCCCACCCATACGGAAAATGATAGGGACAGACACCAACAGTAGCTCTGCCAATCCCTCTGTCCACCTATTGCTTCTGTGGCTCGGGTTAGGGTAGTCCTGTGTCGACTTTCAGGTACGCCTATCTTTACCTCTACCCGCTTTCCAGGGCACGGCCTCGGAAGAGGGGCCCAGTTGACGGCAGCACAGGTACACACCCAAACGTATATCCTACACCTTGCTGTGGTAAGGCCCCTGTCATAACTTCAGCATCCAATTCATACCTTGAACTGTTTTTTAGGCGCCGAGAAAGATTCGGACAATCTTCTTCGAATATCGCCCGCCGTAATGACACCACTCGGTTCCTTCGAATCGTTACTGGCTGTACTGTCCACCGACATTTGAGAAATCGTGTCGCTGGCCGCCATTTTTTGAAACGAAAACTGAAAACATAGCCGCAACGTGCAACAAATCCATTCATCCAAGCCTCTACAAAGCATTCACGATTAGAAAAAGACTCAAATAGGGTTCCCGAAGACCCTGTGAGGTTCAGCTGGGGTCAGAGAAGTACTGTAGGTCCTGCTTGACGAGTCACGTAAATCCCACAAAACTCTTCGGCTGTCAAGCATATACGCTCCAATCATATCTATATTCTCTTTTAAGATCCAGAATCCTCGCAGAGGCTCGAAAACATTTGAGTTTTCCGCCGAAACTTGGAGTCCGGAGGTTCTCAGTCTCACTACACCCTGGAGTCACGTATTATGCATAATCCTGGCTGGGATTCCAGAGGACCTCTTGTGGGACTTTAGGTCCAAGACCGCATGTCCCCGTGACCTATTCAAGCGGCTAGACACCAAAAGACTCCACCAGAATCGCCTCGCCTGAATTATCTCCAACGAAACAGACACATTTTTCAAACAAATGAACTATGAACAAGAATATTCACTTTCCAGGCGACCAGCCGGAACATCAATCGCCCCAGCATTTCCGATCCGTGTCGTGTCGAGCAAGGATATCGATCTCACTCCACTTCCTGGGAGGGGTGGGAAACTCTTCCCAAACCAATCGTCAATATGCGAATTGGACAAAGATTCATAAAACGGTTCAATTTCAAAGCAAATTGGAAAAACGTCTTTTAGATTTTAGGAAACAAGGTTTTGCCTCATTGTAACCCCTTCACACCTCGCCATTAATTTTCAAATCGTCTTCATCTCAATAACACGAGTCTAATACCAGGTCAGGCCAGAACAGGGATATCTAAGTACCCTCACATACTCTATCGCTGATCCCCTCATTTTACACCGCCCTCCTACTAGGCCCCCTGTAGAGCCGCGGTGACTGAGTTGGTAAGGCGTCGGTCCCGCACTGCTTCGGCCAGCAACCTTGACCAGGAGGCCGCAGTTCTGGTCCGGCTGACAAAGGCAGTTTAGTTAGACCGTTCTCAGAGTGGGGGCCTGCTCTTCGACAGAGATTCAGTAAGTCCATCGCCAGGTTTACATATCTGGCTCTGGGCCTTAAGTGGAGGACGCCAGGAAACTGGTCCTCGAACACTAGTCCAGAACTGCCTTCTCGCCCAGTATCATCCCGGGGTGCTGGTGCACAGCATGCGCTCGTGCTCCTAATAAAGACACAGAGGGAAGCTGCCGTGAGAGCTGGCCACCGCACAGCATTGCTCGCCATGACTGCTGGCCAGCTATGGGCGAAGACGGGCTGGAAGTCCTGTGGGGAAACTGGAGCCGAAACCACCGAAATAAAAAACCTGTAATTCTCGCCCAGCTGACCTGCGCACTAATCTCGTCATCATCCTGCGACCAAACATCGTCGGGTGAATCGATGGCAAATTTCGCATTCTGGCATAACTTTGTGGCTAACGCAGACGCCAAATTGGCGTCCAATTTGATTGGCAAACCCGCCAGGGCATCGTCGTCCATCGTTTTTGAGGTCGATGTCGAAACCGGCGTACCAGCTGCCGACATTGCTTCGAAAAAGTTCTCTTCCGATTTCGAATGACGCAAACTTCTCGTATCGAGTAGTTTAGGCGGCAATGCAGAAAACGTAATATCCTCCACTTCCAAGGCTTCGATATAAATCAAATATGGCGCCTAAAACAAACATTTTTAAAAGTGAAAAAAAAACAAGAACAACAATGCAATTTATTTCAAAATCCCAATCTTACCTTATCCTTCGAATTCAAAACTACTCCAGCCGTATGAGGAATTCTAACCACATGATGCTTAATTTCACCCAAATAAATCGGCAACCAAACTCTGGCCGGTAAATTCAAATTTAATAAGGCCAATTCGGCAATTAGCCTCGACGTTTTCCCTTCTTTACCCGGTATTGATTTCAAACGATTCCCAATTGCCATCAGGGCATTGATGAAATCGTGTTCTGGTCCTAATCGAGGCGCCTACGAAAAACAAACCACAAATCATATTTGTAATTAAATACCCCCCCCCCCCCAAATTCTCACCCCGCAATGACAATCAACGAATCGAATTTGTGCATCGTTCGCGCACGTGCACGCACTATCGAACGCTCGACCAGTCGATAAATCGCCTCGAACAGTTGCACTCAACGATTTGAAACTGTTCGTACTTGGTGATCGTCTCGAATTACTCAGACCCGTATTATAAACGGCTGAAACGAAAAAATTCATGCGCATATTAGAATAAAACTCACACAAAAAAAGGAAATAGGATGGATCATTTCCATTTCAATTTTACTCTAAAAATACATAATGTCATAAGTTTTCAAAAAATGACAAAACTTAAATTCCCGCCAAACTCACGAGACACCGTTCATTTCGAAATTAGTGTTCGGCTGCTTGAAGCGGCAAATTTTTGAAGCGGAGGGTTTTATATTACAGATTCCCGAAAGTTTTCGCAAAAACTTTGACTCATGTCACCTAAAGTTTTTCTAAAATTTATTACACGAATATGGTTTTCACGTTTTCTGTTCGGATAAGCTGAAGATTGAAAAACAGACGTCAAATATTTTGCTGAAAACTTTGAAACAAAATTAAGAATTTTGTGGAATTTTTTTCAATCTTCGTCTTTTCCGAACTGAAAACGTAAAAACCATTTGCGTATAATAAATTTTAAAAAAACTTGTCAAAAAATTAGCACTCGTCAACTACTTTGCTGAAAACTTAGAGACATATTTTAGAATTTTCCATAGCGGGAACGCGCAAAAAAACTTGCCGCGTCTAGCAAACGAGCACTTATTTCGATATAAGCGGATACTAACGCTTTTGGCGGGAATTCAAATATTGGGGGCAGTAACTTGTGAATATTACGATACGATATGGTCACTTGGTCAAGTGTTCGTCAAAGCTTAAGCGCTGCCTAAGTGAAAAATCTCCCCTCAAAAATTCCAAGGACTAAAAATGTTCATAGCAGACCATGGTTGCTATACCTCAATGGTGCTTCAAAGCCCCCTGCAGGATTAGCGTATCATTGTTTCATCCCATATTTGGTACGGTCATATTCGAGTGTAGAGTTGCACTGCTATGATGAGCAGCTAGCATTCTACACAGAAACAGTTTGTAGCGTAGGTGGTGAAGTGAATGACTTTTATACGCATAGGTCGAGGGTTCAACTCCTTCCACTTCCAAATATTTTTGCTTTCTCATCTCACTTTTTTTCACCGTTTCTAATTAGAAAATCTTCCGTTTCTTCATGCCTGCTTTCATCTAGTTTAATATCACACTGAATGGATTTGCTATTCGATTATGCTCTAGGCTGGTATGTACAAGGCGGCAAATTTGAATATCACTCACCCGTCGCATCCGATCTTGACCTTTGGTGAGTTCTCTTATCAGCTGGTGTCACCGGACTGGGCATCGCCCTGATTCGTTCTTCCAAATTCTTGATTTTTAATGGCCTGAAAAAAAAACAGGTTTTCGTTTTGTACTTGACACAATTTTTTTTTTGCAAAATTGCTTTTTGATCGCTTAATTCCTGGACCGCGACCTGGCCATATCACAGCGATGAATGGCTTCAACAACTTGAAAAATCCATTCGATAGTTTGCATGTGTTTCGATGAATCACAACCAGCTCTTAACTTCCACGATTCCAGAAAAATTTCAACCCACTCTCTACATAAAGTTATTGTGAACCACCAATCCCAGGTGCCGGACAGGAGACTAGCAAGGATAGTCATAAATATGAAACTGGATTTTCCCAGTAAAAAATCAATCGAAAATTTAAATTTCGCGCCACAATTCCAAGGGTTCCTTCTTCCGAAAAACTTTTTAAATCCTTACTTTAATTCTTCCGATAAAATTAATTTTTTCAATTTGGGTCCTTGCGCTTTCTTTTTCGATCCTTGATATGCATCAACACCGAACGCATCGAGTAACCAGGCCGCTTGTAAAGCAAAATCCACACTTTTTCTACATCTAAAAAAATCACGAAATGAACATAAAATCGAGCAAATTCCACAGGCATGACTCACCTATAGATAAAATAAGGATGCAAAACTTCGGCCACTTCCCGAATGTTTATGTAGAGGCTAACTAATTGAGGCATGTAAAAATCCACATCAGCTTCCGGAAAACTAAATAAGCGATGGCCTAAAATTTAAAATTTTTGTAAGAGAATGATCAAAATTTAGTAGTATTTCGATTTTAATCAAAAGCCGACTTCAGTGACTTAAAATTATAAGACCTGTTTAAACAAAAAGTCAGTTCAAAACTAGGAAACACTTACCTAAATAAGTTAATACACCCGGTTCTTTGCTGTTGAATAAATATTGCACCGCTATGGACATGTTGAATACACTGCTCTCGAATAATCGTAGCAGCCATGATGACTTCGATGATGTCAGACCGGTCGACGACGATGGATGAGGCTGCGGAGATTGCGCTTCTTCCGACATTCTTCCTTTTTTACTGAAAATTACAATACAGGTAATTAAAAATGACAATACGAAAACTATTTCAAAAAAATTTAGGCCCTTACCGAAAAAACTCCACGAAAAAAATCTGCCGAATTACGTTCAAAAACTTTCTTCGCCCATGAATCTAATTATTTTGTAGACATTTACTATTTAGCTACTTCAGGATATTAATGAAATAAAAGTTTGAATTTTACGCAAACACAACAGTGACGTGGTTTTACAAAAGTAAACAAAACAAAACGGACTTCGTCTCATTTTCCTTTTTTGGAATTTGTCTCACACGCACATTCAAGTCGAATCGTGACTCCTTATTGTATTTTGGAATGGTCCATGTGTGGCAACAGTAACCCGAAGAATCCCCGATTTCGCGAAACTTTTCGACGAGTATAAAGTTCGAATAATTTCGTTCTTTGCCCTCAGTTTTTTGCGTAGGCTCATTGAATTACGATAAAAATGGGCTCCGAAGCTGCTAAGAAAATTGTTTTCAAATATAACGGTAATGTTTTAAATTTTTCAGTTTTAAAAGTTTTTTAAACGCTGAATGAATTTTGTTTAGGACCGCTCGTACAATGGTTCCGTAAAGCAATGTGGCATAACATGAAAGGGCGTGAATACGGTGAGAATTGTCGTACTTTTGTTTCATAGGTCTAGCGAATAGCGATTTCAAAAACAGCGAAATCTAAGGATTGCGCTCAAAAAACAGCAAAATTTAGGGATTGCGAACCCATTTTGTCAGGGGATTGCGCAATTATAGGCTTAAATTCAGACCGTCGGCATGTATGTTGGTGTGACTATAAGTGGACTCGACTGTATTCCACTCCTACGTCCAGTAGCTACGGTTAAAGGGTGCGTAATAAGTTCTTGCCTTTTCTTAAACATGTATTGCAAAATGATGCGTGACATCCAAGTGATTTGGATAAGACTTTTTTAATTCGGCGTCGTTTTCTCCATCAGATAGTGCTATTTCGAATGTCCTTGGTCCTCCCTAGAGCCGACTAAGATAGGCAAAGATAGAAGACGCGCGATTACTGTCCTGCACCATTGGCTGATTGAAATTTCGAAGTTTCTTGATGCTCCAATTTTGACAGTGCGGGATGCGATTTAACGATGTAATGATTTCTGAGGCCGTATTCCAGAAGCGTTTTCCTGTGAGGTTTTTCAGTCAGCTGGGTAGTTTCCTCCGAGGTCGCAGTAAACCCTATTGCAAAAACGATTCCGCTGACTGTTTTCCTGTCAGCGGGTCAAGTTTTCCAGCGAGCTTAAAGGGTTTACACGAAATGCTCGCAGAAACTTTCCTTCGAAAAACGTTTAGGTGGTCGAGAGCACCTAAAATCGGGTTTCCTGCGAGGTTTGTCTGTGGTTTAAAATAGTAGTGCTGCTAAAATGGATCTCGTTGAATTCGATGAAAACAAATATTTGTCGAACTTAACGTCCAGCAATTTTTAATTATCGTATCGATCCGTACAATGGGTACGATGACCAAAAACGTATCACTCGCTATCGTTTACGAAGGATGGAGGCAATCCCTTGTCATCCTTGCTTAGCCACGACATAAGGCGAAAGACTCGTCGTCATAATGCTTGGATGAAGAGTTGAGCAGTAGCTGCTTACTGCGCTCTCATTTTATAGAAGCAGTAAGCCATATCAATTGCTCGATGGTGATTAACGTAGCATTTCACAGTCGGAAATAATAACAGCTGTCTCTGCAGCATTTTGCAAAAAAGTTAGGTACAGTAAAATTCCTGAAGGCGCTTATGCTCAAGAAGCGAGCCTGACGAGCGAGAAGCAATATCGAAATCAAAAGAGTACACGTGTGTCAACGTGCAAGTAGCTTACGACTATCTGTGAATTCACTAATATACTGTACATACATAGTTGAAGTCATCCCACAACTCGCACATTTTTCGACAAAGCTGCCTGTGGGATATCGTGGAGGTGTTACCAGCGGGGGATCATTTCGGTCGACTTGGTCTATCCATGCCGAAAATGGCTTCCAGGATGACACCATTCGAAGAGCCTCTTTGAAATGAGAGTCAACGGAAGTAGAACAAGGCTCACAAGAAAATAAGGGTGAAAATCGAGGGCACAATCGACAAGTGGAAGCGGCATTCTGGGTGACTTCATTCTGAGTCTCGCTGGGCACAAAACTGGTTGCATGGATATGGTTGGCCGCACGATGCTTCGACTGGGACATGCCCGACTTTTTTGGAGAAAAGATCAAAGATGAAGGACATCGTGATCGCCGATGACAACAAAAATGATCAGCTGACTTTTTCTGGGCTTAGGCGACGAGACTGACGCAGTTCCATTTCATCCCATATCATATGTGAGTGCCTGAACATGTAGTCACTTGGTTGAAACCGTAACATCCACTGAGCTAATTCCTTCCTGCTCACTGGAAGTTTCCTTTGAGGTCACTGTGCTTCTGGAATAGGGTCACCTCACCGGGCGATTTTCCTTTAAGCTCACAGGAAAGTTCCATCGAGCTACAGTATAAGAGATTTACCCTGCGAGCTTGAAGGAAAGTTCCAGTGACCTTGAAGGAAAATTTTCCTTCCACCTCGAGGTTTCTTTCGAGTTTCTGGAATACGGCCTCTGACCAGAGGCCGTATTCCAGAAGCGTTTTCTTGTGAGGTTTTCCAGTCAGCTGGGTAGTTTCCTCCGAGGTCACAGTAAACCCTATTACAGAAACAATTCCGCTGACTGTTTTCCTGTCAGCGGGTCAAGTTTTCCAGCAAGCTTAAAGGGTTCACACAAAATGCTATTCCAGAAACTTCCCTTGGAGAAAAGTTCCTGCGAGTTTGACCACCTCGCAGGAAAAAACGTTTAGGTGGTCGAGAGCACCTAAAATCGGGGTTCCTGCGAGGTTTGTCTATGGTTTAACATAGTCGTGCTGCTAAAATGGATCTCGTTGAGCTCGATGAGAACAAATATTTGTCGAACTTAACGTCCGGCAATTTTTTATTACCGCATCGATTCGTACAGATGGTTACGATGACCAAAAACGTATCACTCGCTATCGTTTACGAAGAATGAAGGCAATCCCTTGTCATCCTTGCTTAGCCACGACCTAAGGCGAAAGACTCGTCGTCATAATGCTCCGATGAAGAATTGAGCAGCAGCTGCTTACTGTGCTTTGATTTTATGCAAGCAATAAGCCATATCAATTGCTCGATGCTGATTAGCTAGTTTTCTGTACTCTACCAATGATTAAGCTGTCTCCGAAGCAGTTTGCAAAAAAGTCAGGTACATTAAAGTTCCTGAAGGCGCTTATGCTCAAGAATGTGTGCGAGGTTGGGTGTGAGCAAATTTTGGTGAGGTTGGGCGGTTGAGACGTCTCGAGAAAACCCTAAGCAATATCGGAATCAAAAGAGTTCACGTCTGTCAACGTGCAAGTAGCTTACGACCATCATTGTGAATTCACTAATATACTGTACATACATACTTGGAGTCATCCCACAACCCGCACATTTTTCGACAAAGCTGCCTGTGGGATATCGTGGAGGTATTACCAGCGGGGGATCATTTCAGTCGACTCGGCCTATCCGCGCTGAAAATGGCTTCCAGTATGACACCATTCAAAGAGCCTCTTTGAAATGAGAGTCAACGGAAGTATAACAAGGCTCACAAGAAAACGAGGGTGAGAATCGAGAACACAATCGACAAGCGGAAGCGGCATTTTGAATCACTTCATTCTGAGTCTCGTTGGGCACAAAACTGTTTGCATGGATTGCTTGGCCGCACGGTGCTTCGACTGGCACATGCCCGACTTTTTTGCAGAAAACAACATAGATGAAGGACATCGTGATCGCCGATGACAACAAAAATGATCAATTGACTTTTTCTGGGCTTAGGCGACGAGACTGACGCAGTTCCATTTCATCCCATATCATGTGTGAGTGCCTGAACATGTAGTCACTTGGTTGAAACCGTAAAATCCACTGAGCTAATTCCTTCCAGCTCACTGGAAGTTTCCTTTGAGGTCACTGTGCTTCTGGAATAGGGTCACCTCGCCGGGCGAATTTCCTCGCGGGAAAGTTCCGTCGAGCTCCAAGAGATTTCACCCAGCGAGCTTGAAGGAAAGTTCCAGTGACCTTGAAGGAAAATTTTCCTTCCACCTCGAGGTTTCTTTCGAGTTTCTGGAATACGGCCTCTGACCAGAAGGACCGGGTACGAATCGATCGGCTGTCAGCCAGCCATCTATAGAGTCTCTTCATGAACAGAAGCACCATTCGCTGCCATTAATGGCCCGATCACTCGAAATCAGTGATTTATCGGCTAAACTAGGATACTATCCGTGCAATACTGCGACAGCTCATCATCTAAAACATCGGATAGAGGCAGTTCTGATAGCGAAAATCACGTCGAATGCGCTGCTTTGCCGCTGCTCGATCACAGATCGAATTGATGAGAAAAAATGTTCAATTAGGCAAGCTCATAACAGGGGGTTACCCCGCCAACCCCACCCCCCCCCCCCCCCCCCCCCTCCGCCACTCATTCACGTCGGAGTAAGCGAAAAAGGATTTCGTAATTTGGTTATATGTACAGTATATTGGATTTTAAGTGATGGCTTGTCGCTTTTAGGTGACTTTTCGCGCACCCTGTATATCGTAAAGCAGTGTTATCATTGCATGCAAATTTTTTGAAAAAGCAAAGTTCAATGGACATTTCGACTCATCGTTAGCCTTTCTCCAAAATTGTAAAATCTGAGGTGTCAAATTTCAGTCTAGACCTTGTGTTAAGAAAGTCGGTCGCGATTGTACATCAGAAATAGGGTGACTTTAATTTCAAGATGGGAATTAGAATGGCTTATTCATAAAATAAAAACTTGTCCTTACTGGGATTCGAACCCGCGCTACTGCAATCATGCCTTTTTCATCAGAACTCCATCATTATTTTAGGCGAGGTGACTCAAAAACATGCCAGCAAATTGAGGTTTTTTATAGCAGAATCCTCCCAAATGCAGTTCCATCGCGCTTTTTTCCCTAATTCACAAAATTTGGATGCTTCATCATTCAAATTCCTTTTTAGGCCTGTTATACCACGATACTATCAACGAGTGGTTGCCGGAAGTGGACGAAGCAATTCGGCGTTTACCAGCCCACGAATACGATGCTCGTATCGAACGTGCTTTTCGCGCGTCAGCCTTGGCTATGAAAAACGAAGTACTGCCCAAAAGTCAATGGACGAAATGGGAAGACGTAAGTTTTTGTCGCGACACCCTGACCCCGAGTTTGTGTTCCTGCCACAACCGTATCATCAGTGTTGTTTTTTGAGTCAATACCAAAAACCGAAAAATCCTGAATTTGAATTTGAAAATCAGTTTTTAAAAATATGTCCTGGAAAATCACATCTTTTTCAAAAATTTTAATAATTTTGCTTTTTTCATGAATATCGGGGGCCGCCCCCCCCCCCCCCCCCAAGAATATCATTAGAGATCGCCTAGGCCTCTCAGTTTGAGCAACAAACATGGTAACCTAATTTTGTTTAAAAATTGTTTGAAAATAAGGAACATGTATTTTTTCAAGTGTGAGACATGTGATTTTAGGAAACCTGGTACTTGAAACCATATTTGGACGAAGTTCAAAGGGAAATATACGATTCTACACGATTGACTGGAATGAAACCAGGTTGGTACTACAAAGTCAAGAAGGAAATGTCCGCTCATTAGAATATGCGAACACGAGTGATTTAGTTGTCACTCCATTTTCAGTCATACTAGAAGTAGTGACGCGGAGTCCATCGTCTTGGCTATTTGGTTTGTGGATGCCCAGTGTTTATGCTTAGCTTAGAATAATTTTGGGCCTGTTTTGTGTAGAATGCAGTAAAAATGAATTATGTGCGATGACAATCTAAGAATGATTTCAGTGTTGAGGAAAAAGTAATATGAAATTGACAAATTTAAATCAAAGTTATTGATTGGATTTTTATCACTCGGCATCCTCGAATTGTCCCATTTCCATGTCTTCCTCGTCCCCTTCCCGTTGTGGCGGACAGTCGTGTTCCATGGCCGCATCGTCATCTAAAAATGGGGATCAGAATGACATTCAAAAATCAAAATCACTTGTCCCTAGTGGGATTCGAACCCGCGCCACTGGTCCACTATGGACCTACCTGTTCTGACACCGCGCATTCTGGACAATACTAGTTGACCGTGATCATCGAATTGGAATTCCTCGGATGCACCACCCACTTGTGCTTCATTTTCAAATTCATCCTCGCCTTCTGGAATAAAAAAAGGATAAAAACTTGATGTGAATGACAATTACAAACTTACCAGAAAATGATTCATTTTCGTCCGGATGTAATGCCTGACATTCGGATAAAGCCTGATAAATTGGCTCCACTAGAAAAAAGCCATGGATTTCTGTTAAAGACAGCTAAAATTTAATTGCAAAAATTCAAATTCAGAAAAGGCGGGAATTCGGAAGTATGCAAATTAGCATTCATTCAGAGCCCATTGATGGTAAAGTGCTTTTTTCACCAAGTTTAGACTGGTAAATGTACTGTGCCCCAGCTGATCACTCATCGATGAGAGAAGAGCATTTCCCCAAAATTGGCACGGAGCACCAAAACAGAAACACTGTGAAAAGGACGATAACTTACGTGATTCGATATCGGTAGGAACAAATCGGATTTCGATACTTCTCGATTGCTCATCGCCATTCTCATCTTCACACTCCTCGTCCGACCCATTCAGTGTGGACCCATTGTGCTCGCCGTCACTGGCGCCTGGAATCGAGATATAATCAAAAAAGAACAATGGAAAAGATAAGAAAATAAATCAGCTCTGATTCCTCGCATCGGAAGTATAAAAAATGCAAGAGTAATCTATTGTATCTTTACCAGCGACACCCGCGTCCGATTTCGTAACATCGGCGGAATCCGTTTTCAAACTACACGCGGCCAATTTGTCAGCGAAACAACGTTCATTAACGTTTGTTTCTGCACAAACGTAAAAATAGATAATTAATCAATTAAAATTCAAATTCGATAAAAAAATCAAAAATTTAAAAAAGAAGTTGCAAAGGTCTTACTTTCGTTAGGAGAATCTAAAATAATGTAAATACACGGTCGTGAATAATTACGCGTATCTCTCGATATAGCGTGCATAGAAATGGCTGGATATGCCAATGAAAAACCACGGCCATCATTCGAGATCCACACGACGAAACTGAAATGAGGACGAAAATCCTTGAGGAATTTTCTCAATTATGTACTTAGGCCTACTTCTGAGATTTACCGAGGCCTTAGAGTACGATTAGAAGAACGGATAGGCTGCCGTAACCTTCCCTAAATTAGATACTATAACTGAAAAAGACCTGTTTTACCTCTCCGAAATGTATAAAGATCCGCCACCGAATTCGTCTTCGCCAACCACGGCAACCGTTTCTGTTTGCTTGTGTCTAACACCTTCTATCGGCGCATTCATGGCTGTCAGGGTTATCATTTTCGCAAACTTACACCCAGAACAAAAAGCAAAAGTTCAAGGAGTTGGACCTATAATCAGAGGAAACGCTCGAAGAAACCTTTTTCGGATGTCAAAAATTCGTCGAAATTCGTCGACGGCAGAGTGGTAAAATTAGGGTTCAGATCACTAAAGACTTAGATGCAGCAACGAAAAAAAAGAAAATTTTCGCACTTGATCATGCAAGGTTTCTCGATTTTTGTTATTATCGTTCAACAATATTAGTTTCACATGAATCATCTTTTGATCCGAAACCTAATTTTACATAAACTCCTGGTACAGTAAGATTTGACTTTACGTTTTCGCGCCTCGCCTCTGAATTCAGATATTTCCTCTGCTGTTGTCCATTTAGATTTAATATTTTCGATACATCTAATGAGTTCTAAAAGGGAATCGAGTATGCTTAGAATTGTCATCGATGAAAATGTTTATTTTCCTTGTTTTCAAACTTTTTTCAGATCGGCTGAGGCAAATCGAGCAGGCGAGAGTGGTCGACGAAGCCACGCGAAAACGGCGATTAAAGAAGCATCTAGATTCGCTGGAACAAGATAATTATCAAGACGATCCTCACGCAAATCTGACTTGGCATAAGAAAATACCAAAGTTCGATGATACAACGACAGAAACTTTATCAGGTATGTCAGCAAAGCCTTCCTTCTTCCTGCCCACGTTCACTGCGCCTACACTCACCAGAAATAGCACTGGTTAACAAAAAACTAGCTGAAAAAAATCTACGAACATGCTCTAAATTCACCCTTGGCTCATAAGTTCCGTTCCTGTTCTTTCAATGAATCAGTTTCGATGTGACTCAAGGCATAATTTTACTTGTTTTAGCAAAAAAGAAACGGAAGCAACGTGGCGAAGCGATCAAACAACGGTCTAGGAAAACGTTTACTCAATTGCTGGAAGAAGAAGAAGTAAGGGAATGTTTCGTTTTGACCTATTTTTTAGTCAAAGAATGCGAAAAATGATGTTTATACGGTTTATTTCAGTTTTATCGTGGCGACGGGCCGAATTATTTTTCCGCGCAAGCACCGCCCAGTAAATTTCCACAACGCCATTTTTGTAGCGTTTGCGGGTTTCAATCCAATTATACGTGTATCAAATGCGGAGCTCGTTATTGTTCGTTGAAATGTTTATCCGCTCATAAGGATACGAGGTATAACGAAAATATGTTCGAATTTCTATCATAAAGAAAGACGAGTGATGAGTGGGTGGGCAAGAAGAAAATCCTATCTTTCCTTGCATGAAATAATGAGGCGTGTTAGACGAGTCGAGTCGACTTGAATTCAGTGCATTGGAACGTGTGTTCGATGAATGCGGGCGGATGTCTAGGCGGGCAGATGTATCATTTTTCACTCGACTGTCTCTACCCGTCTCCGAAATCGAGCCAAATATAGGCCTAACATACGCCTTATATTTATGCCAGCTGATACATTTGTGTTTCAGATGCATGAAATGGACGGTCTAACTCGCTTCGATGGTGTCGATACGCAGCTAATGATGGAGGAATATAAAGTTGATAAGTTGTCGTTTCCGGTAAGTAATGATAGCTTTTCTCGCCTACATCGAGCACCGATGGGTACATTTTCATTTGCTCGAAGGCGAGGTGTCTTGGATCGAGTCGATTGTGTTACTGATCGTGAGGAGAGAGAGCAAAAATTTTTATCTGATGGAGATTTTGTACGTTGCATATGCTGATGGGCGCCTAATGGGTCAGGTAGCGTTTGCCAGGGGGGGGGGGGGGTGTGTTTTGTGGGTTAGGCATATGAGGGAACTGGGGCCATCCCAGCTCCCTTATATGCCCTATATCTGGCCAGCAGACATGGTGTGATGAGCCAGGCTGTGAGGTGACCAACACACACAGCGTCTCCTCTAGAAGCACCTCCACGCGATAGTTCCTGGACTGGACACCGACGGGAGGGGGTTTGGAAATAAATGTAAAAAAAAAAAAAAAAAATTGTTAAAAAGAAAAAGAGGGGAGGTGGGGGGGGGTGGGTTGCACCGGGTCGGTGATGCTGGAACACTTCCTCGGACGATGGCGGGGCTGTGAACCCTGCCGGTGTTGTCGTTTGGCTTTCATCACTCGACGGGTGACCCACGGCCTGGCCTGGCGTGTAAGGTCAGCAACAAGTAATGGTTCGCGAACCGACCTCCGTCATCGGGGATAGAACCTGGGACAAAACCCAGATGGCCCTCGGGGTCTTCCGGGCTTAGAGATAACCTGATTGATGGCGATAAGAAAAAGTCTTCTGAGTGTCAAAGCCCGCCTATCTAGTGTTTGGCATACCCTGCATTTTCTGCAAGCCTTGTCATGTACAGCGAAAAGTGCTGATACTGGGTCTTTTTTGTTTATCTGGACGCTGAAAAGTTTTTGCGGGTGACATTATTTCATGGGCGGGGATCGGCGTCGGGACCCTGGTCGAACAGTAGGGTCAGGTCAGGAATATCCTCACTGGTCCAATAAAGACTATTCCGGCAGTTTTGTTTCCAACAGGGTTCATACAAGGTTGGAAAAGTCAGGGAAAATGGGAATTTTGGAGCCAAAATCAAGGAAACCTGAGATGTTGCATGTCGAGGCTCCAAATTTCGAATCACTCTCCTTTACCAGTATCTGTTGATCATGCTGGAGGTCAATTAGCTAAAGTTGGTTTAGTGCTGCTGGGATAGTGCGAATTTAATCAGGGAAAAAATCTAATTTTTGTCTTATCATTTTTCACGCCTTATATGGACCCTGTTCCAAGTCAGTGGATAGTGGATACCCGATCGGACCACAACACGAGTAGGGCGGATTAGGGCTAGGAGCATTTTATCCAGTGCCAGAGGTCGATTTCGTAAGCTTTTCTTCATGCTCAAAGTGACTACGAGTCGCGTGTATTAGTCGTGATTTAGAATCGGGTTTTTAACATAGGTCTGCCCGGGTGAGCTCGAAGTGCACCTATGCAAATACTCGACTAACGTTATATTTGCTATTCGAATGAGCTCGATCGTCATAGAAACTACTTTCGTCAGAAAATTTCTCGAAAACATTGAGCGAATCTCGTATTTCTTCAATTATCCATTAATTCTTGTGGCGTGTTTGACAACTGGCTTTAGCTGTAAAGACTCGATCGATGGTGCCTTTGTACCTGTCCATAGAAGGTGTATCGAATATCGTATGTAGCGCGGGGTTGTTATTTATTTGCACCCTTTTTCATGCGCTGGCCATCGTTTGATTGGTTTCGCCGTTCGACGCCACGCCAGGCCAGGCCAAGAAGGCGAAGCAAAGGGACAAGTCGTCGTCGTCGTCGTTTGGAGGTTGTCCTTATTAGTGCATGGTCGGTAGCGCGAGGGAGGGCGAGCAAGGTGGTGGATGAATGTCGACCCAACTGGCCTAGGTAGGCAATAATAGTACGATGGCCTGGACGTGGCGTTCGCTTTCGATTGTGGGACTTTGGTAGAGTGCACTGAACGTCCTGTACATTACGGGTTTAGGGACGTGTAATATTGGCCGTGCGGCCTGGTTGGAAATGGGTGCCTCTATGGTCGTATCGTCTTCCTTCGACCAAGAGTTTTACGGTTGTACTTTGGGTTTTTCTTGTTCGCTCGGCCAGTTGTACGAAAAGAGGTGGACGACGGGTGTGTACTGTAGGCAGTGTAGTTTGCTAAGCGCGATTGCGGCCAGGTCCGACGGGGACGGGGTTGGTACAGTAGAATGGTGGAATCGTAGCCAGTTAGTTCGAGTTGAGCTTGGTTGGTCGGTCGTATGGTGTGTTGGTTTTACACATGCGCCTGGCCTGGTTTGCGCCGGGGGGGGGGGGGGGTCGGGTTGGGTTATTCCAACATTGTCGTTCGTTCCTTGTTTGCTCTAGAGCTATGTCGTTTTTATCGTCCTTTTGTAATAGATGAGAAGAGAATATAGAGGCTTTTTGAAATTTAAAATCCGCTGTTAAAGTTGGATACGTCGAGAATCTATTTAATGGATTCTATTGAAATTTTTCTTGTCCACCATTCTTTGCTTAGTTTGATCGCTGTTTTTAAAAGTCGACCTTGAGTTTCTATTCGTATACTTTTAATTCTATTTCTGTATAGTTTGTATAAAGGTTTTCAAAATTGTCGTTTTGGGTGGGTTTTTGCAAAATTGTCTTTTTTATGTCAGCTTCTCGGTGATGTTTGGTTTTTAGCCAAGGTAGGGGGGTAACATAAGTAGATTAGTAAAGGTTAGGCTGGGAGAAAAGGGTTGTCAGAATATGTTCTTAATTGGTCGTTCGTTTTTGTGCGCTAATAAGCGGCTGATAAGAACGCTTACCAGGGCATTAGGGACATGGCTTGTTTAGAGAACTCATCAGTCGTCTCTTAGAATTAGTTTCTCCTATGTAAATGAAAATTGTGTTGCTTTTCTCGAAGGAGAATAGAATTTGGAAGCTTAGTAATTTTGTGAGGACGATTTCGACGAGATGACCTTTTTGGGGAAGGGATAGAATAGGATTGAAGTTAGGATGTTTTCCAGGCGGGATTGATCGAGAAGTTTGTCTTTTGATTGATTGTGTTGATGAGAAATGTACATTGGCCAATGGGTTTTGGTTGTTTGGCTTGTGTATTTGACACGTGGCAATGTTAGTTACTTGTCAATTTTTTTCTTTTATTATTGATTTCGCCTTGTCGTTTTTGACGCGTTCTATAAACGAGAACGATGCCTAGTTGGTGGGGTTTTATTGCCGGGAATGTTGAAAAAAGCGATATGCAAGAGCGAGTTGAGCGGAGGCAGCGAGTATAAAAGAAGGAAAGGAAACGGTTTCTGTTTGCGAGCCGGAGTCTAGAAAAATTATCGTAGAATAAATGGGCGCTAGATTGCGTCATTGAATTGAAAAGGAAGTGGGGGGGGGCTGGTTGTGTGGCTGGCGAGGTCGACGAAGGGTTTGGTGATTAGCCGCTGAGTTTGGATAAGGAAAGGGGGTTTATGGAGTGCTCTCGTGAGTGGAATTGGGGTTAAGATTTTGTGTCGTCGACGAACGAGGCACGGTAGTTTTTGTAATTGGACCAAGTCTGAACATCGCTACTAACATTCTTGACATTTTATTGGGCCTGACTCTTTAGTATAGGTAGGTAATCTTGAGGGCTAAGAGGAGGCTTCGCACGAGCACGGGCGGACGAGTAGGCGAGTCGGTGTGAGCAAAGAGGGCGGTCGGCCATCGTGTTGGAGAATCAAGAGGTTCTGGTGGCCAATTTTGTAGGCAAGATGAGGATGGTCTATTTGTTAAGTGACCTTGAACCGATTTCTTCCATCCTCCAGGTCGACAAAGTGGATTGGGTTGAATAGGCGTTAATGTATGGGCGTAGTTTTTGTTCATTTCAAAAGCTGATTAGAAGGAGCGTAAATGGAGAATAGGTTATTCTCGAAGATAAGTGTGGGAATGTGAGACGGGCTATTGTCTGCGCGAAAGGTCACGGGGCGAAGGGCAAAGGTCTGAGATGGTGAGCGGGTTATAATAGGATTAGGAAGTCGACACGCGGTGCGTTCAGGCGGTGCTTCTAGAAATAGATTTTGAATTAAGATTTTCTTTTTTTAGAAAATTTTCGCAATGAGTCTATTTCGTCGACGTAAGAAGTTTGTAATCAACGAACCAGACCCGTCGTATAATGTAATATATTTGGGTAATGTATTGACGATAATGGCCAAGGGTGATGGGTGCACGGATAAGCCGTTGTCATTGATTTGGCGCACGTATTGTTCGAGGACTAGACCGGATATACCAATGACGTTGTCGGTAACGAAATCTGGTTTACAAGGGACAACGAAACAACAAGGATTGACTGAATATTGGGCTCATCGAATAACCTATTGTTCGGCACCATCTCAGCAATATCCGAAAGTTTTTTGTTGGATTTATAAACATGAAGGGAAAAAAATGAAACCCGAATTACGTTGTCACGCTGTATTATGTAAAAAGCCAGAACATCCGCAAGCTATTGCTTTATTATTACATGAAAAAATTTCATCAGCTTTGCGTGATTATAAACGTGAAAAAATTGCTCGACAAAATATTCGTTTAAGTGGAACAGTGGCTGGATATCCGACTGTGCCACAACGAAAATTACTTTTAAATGTTGGTGGACAAAATTTTCGACCACCGATGAATCGAAGTAAATCAGCGCCGCGATTACATAGTATCGAAGAAGACGGTGAAGAAGAAAGTAGTGGGTCGACATTGGTCGATTCCATACAAGAAGTTGAAGATGAAGAAGAAATTGGAGAAGTCGATGAAGAGAATGCCAGAGAAATGAATGTGGTCAGGTCATATTTCGTACCGGGTACGCCGAAGGAAGTGGAATTTCGTTACGCGTCGCCATTCAGGGTCGATTTGGAGATTGGTAATGACGTGGAAAAATTACGTATCGACGAACGGGTTCAGCGTTGTCTCTTAAGGAGACCCAATTCCACATCGACCACTGACACTGAAGCGGATAGTATAAGCGATGAATCTGGATATCACGATGAGAAGAGCTCGTTGGAGGAAGAGGACGATGTTATCGTCGAGGAAACAACTGTACTCGTGCATGGACAGGGATTGGACGAATTGACTGAGCGATTCACACAAATTACTGCCCTCTGATTTATGTCTACGAAGTACTGCTCATATTCGCAGTAGCTATTTCTATAATCTCTACGCCATGGCTAGCCGTTTCTTTTCATTGTACCTACCTGCTTTGTTAGAATGGCGTGTTCGTGTAAATTCCCCGAAAAGGGTGCTAGTGAGAACCAAAAGCCAAGTTCATTTTGTTCACCTATCTAATATGGTCATAATGTAAATGTGACGTGCGTATGAACTGTTTTCCTCATTCGCTCTCTTTACGACTAAAATGCGACCAGAGTGGACATTGGTCATTGATGTGAGTGACCTCGCGTAGGAAATTCAACTGACCGCTTTGCGTAAATGTACACAGTAGAAATGGCACGAAAATGGATACCCTAGGGGGATGTCTGACTGCTATCCCCACCACCCGCCGAGCCGGCCAAGCACAGTAATTTCCTACACCTTCGTCAGAGAAACCTCATTCAAATAACCAAATTGACTTCACATTGCAAAATCAAATGCTGTACATAGTCAACGGATAATGCGGCCACCGTATTTCATTTCTCTTCCACATAGATCACATCCTGCTTCTGTACTCCCAACGAATCCAGACTCCTTTTGGGGTCTTCTTTGTTCAAACGGCGGGAGGGGAAATTCATAACAAAATCGTGGCTCGATGTAAATAACTGCCACTCTTTCTCAGCGTATGCTAATACTTCCTAAAAACGTAACCCACACATAGCCTTGGTTCCGCCCACTAAATCTCACGTCCACTGTACACTCCTTCGCCCCATAATTTGCGGCACTAATTAGCGTTGTTACCTCTCAATTAGTTGATGCCCTGCTTGACTCTCACCCCACATTCCTTTATGCATACCCCATCATTATCTACACGACATGCACCATCACCCCCCGCACTTCCACTCCATCAGTCTTCCTCACAATCGTAATCTCATCGACAGCGCAACACTCATGTTTGACATTCCTTCCCTGATCCGCTCATTTCTTATCGCCCCGTAACTCGCAGGGTAAACGAACAAAAACGCACTCACCTGTATCGTCGCCTGCCGCCTTGCACCCAAATAACGCTTACTACCGTCTGGTAAACGAAACATCAACCGAACTTCAGGTGTGCCTTAAAATGGACCCAATATAAACACTGCAAAGACGCCTGAAATTTACACTGCTTACCAAACAAGGTCAAATTGCTTTCCACAGTTTGATGCCCCGCTTTGATCAACTTTGGACCACAGCTAGCCGCCGATGACGATGTGCTGACACCACTCGATGAATCCTCATCGTCTAAACACAAATCATGTCTTAAAATCGCTTAACGAATCTAATACCAGATCTGACGTCTCAGATCGGGCATCACATCAGACCCACACTCAAGGCCTCAAGACTGAATGAACAATAGCATCAAATCGGGCCTCGACTTTAGGCTCAAACAGCAGACAAAGTCAAATCCTAAGAGGATCTTAAACGGATCCTCACTCACGCATACTGTACCCGCAACAGGGGGGGACGAGGTCCTAATGCCTGCGTGCACGCTTATATCAATGAAGGTTCTGGATCGGCCCGACCCGACCCAAACCGACCCGATCCACCCGACCCAACGTTATATTGCGCCAACTCATTTGTTTTCTGGCATGACGCACAGTCTTTCTTCGATAAAGAACCATCGATAACAGACACCAGCAGTCAGGAAGAAGGGGCTGACGGATTTCGGGCAAAAACGGACAGGGGAGGAGAAGTTTAGGAATAAGTTAACGTGATCGTCCCCTGCCTCATGCTGTCTGAGCTGGCAGCGTAGAATTTCACAAATTTGTACTGTCCAACAGCACTCGCAACATCCCGTTTCGCTTCTAGACTTGACTTCTTAGAGTGGAGGGTGGCCAGTATGAGGACAGATTTTTAAATGGTTTCGGGCTGGGTTCCCCACCTACCCCAATTTCCTATGGTTTTGCCAGTTGCCAGCCAGCAGTTATAATGAAGGGTGCGGCAGTGTGTGAGGCGATCAACTCTCATGACAGGCTCCCTCTGACGGCCTGACTTGGAGCTGCTCCGCTGGAGCATAACCGCCGAGGGCATCCTGCGCCAGAATCGGCGTTTCTGGATGATAGAGGGCAAGAACGGAGGGCCCGGACTGGCAATGAGGACCAGATTTCTCAATCGAGGGCACCACTTCCACCCTCCAATTGAATTCCTGGTGAATCGCCCACAGCCAGTTCTTTGAGAACGGGCTTCCTAAACTGACGTCTTCAGCCAGAATAGAACTGATGTGTTTCAGTCAGGGTTGCCCCCATCAACCTCTCACAAGCCAAATGAGCCGCGCTCCTATGTGGACAGAAGGTGGGTGGGGTCGAAACTTGCAAAAAAAAACGTCGATTTCATGCATGGGAGGCCACTCCAGTGGGTTGAAGCGTCGATCCTAGCTGCCTGCATGGAGACATGACTTGACGCCAGAGAAAAACTTTTGGCGGGAATTCAAAATTCCGATCCGGCCGACCCACAGCTTGGGTCGGTTCCCCCCAAACCGATCCGGCCCGGATCGGCGGGTCGGTCAATGCTGCCCGTACCCGTACCCAGTTTTTCCATAAATGTTCGAATGAAGTACAAAAACAGAAAAGTAATCAATTCCTGAAAATAATTACAGAAAACCAGAGTTTTCAACGAAACTCGCTCGGTCAATTTTCATTCATAAGTTTATTCACTATTGCAAGATAAAAGACATTCTTAAAGCAGAAATCTGAGCCAAATGCTTTAGCGCTAAAAGCCTGAATAATGTCTCTTTCGAGTAATGCATTGGTTTTCTTGTTCCTTTGGAAATAGACGTCTCAATTTAAACTTGCTGACAACAACCTGGCAATCTAAAACTCTGAATGAAACTGCATTTATGTTGAAGAGAGTAACCAAGTGACACTTGATAAATGCTTTTTAAAATGTTTAACTGAAGGTTTTTTGGCAGGTATGGCTGACCTGTGACCCAAAGGTGACCTATGCATACAGTCAAGCAGGAATGAGCAGCTTCTCTATGACACCTAGATTCGTGACACTGCTACCAAACGCGCTAGCGTAGCTTGTATGCAGAGCCAGTTTCACAATCAGATGAGGCGTGTCTGATCGTGAGTCGCAGGACATGCATACAAGAAAGGCCTATCCTGCATAAAAGCGACACTGCTGTCCCGTGTGATCTAAGGAGCCTGACCTAATCGTGTGAGCGGAAGTGACTTGGATTCTGCAAAGAATCAAAGTTGCTGCACTGGTGCATATCTGTCATATACAATTATAGGGGGGGGGGGGGGAAAAAAAAAAAAAAAAAAAAAATAAGGACAATTTGTAGGGGGATTGCGAATTATACTAAGTTAACTCGCATGTATATAAGACTCCTAGTGGCACACCCTTATTTTCCCTCGGCCCCTCTTAGAAGCTCAGAAATACTCGTTCATCTTTTCTTTTACCTTGTTTCAAAGTTTCCAACTGAAGATACTCTAAACTGTAGTTTTATCTCCCGAAAAGTTTTACTCAAATCCAGTTTTTCAAGAATCATTTAATCTTTGCTTTTGAAATTTCTTTGCCGCTTCTTCGATAGTTGATAGCTTAGACAGAGTCAGTCAGTCAGTCGTGTCGTATCATGTGACACCCAGCACAGGGGTCTTGACGTCCTCCACGGATGGCGCCATAGTGACATAAACCAGGTTCTTTTTTGAAGTAAACAACCACTTTCGAATCTCAAAAACGCATAAATATCCGTATTTTTTTATCAATATCTTGGTTGTGAAAAGATATAATATATAACCTGTTTCCTTTGAGAATATACACGCTCTTCACTTGCTGCATAGTGCCGAGTGTACATTCCCAAAGAAAACAGATGGTGCCAGATAAATACGACGGATATCCCTAAAGATATGGATTTCGATATCGATATGTCGAGTGATATCGATATCGATTTGATATAGATATGGATATCAACAGTAGTCACAACAAGCCTCAAAATAGCAGACCTCAGAACTGTTTTGGAAAAACCAGTCATAAAATTCATAAGCTTCAAATTTGCAGCGCTGTCATAAACATGAATAATAATAATGCGAACAAGAACGAATACCCGTACCCGGCGACCCTTACCCAAACCCATTCCCGCACCCGTCGACTCTTACCCAAACCCACTCCCATACCCGGCGGGTGGGTACGAATACGGGTACTTATGCAGGACTCTGCACAAAGCCAAAAATAACCCTGAGAGTCACAAATTCAGCCAGATCAGTTGCTCATGCTTCAGTTTCTTTTAACACGCACCACAAAAAAACAAAGCCCAATTCAACCAACAGGACACAATATATGTCCATGTCTAGCACGTTTATTTCTGGCAACCTACATTATGAATCCTCAAAAAAAGGATTAAGCCTGCATAAATCAGTCAAGATCACCCATCAAACTGATTTTTTATCCGCACATAGCCCAAGACTTGCTCTGCATATGTCATACTTTATCCATAGCTAGCCAAGCACTCGAGGGCTAAGGAACACATATTTGAAGATCATTTTTTACCGAGGCGGGAGTCGAACCCTCCCTGTAAATGCGCACCCAGCATGAGAGGCAGGACGCGCCCCTGGCATAAATACAAGGCCCCCTTGACGTACGAAATGCAATTTTAACCCACAATTCAAATCTTTAAAAGGCGGGAAAATTTAAACCATAAGACACCCGCGTACTATGTACCTTTACCTAGACTGGGCAGATTTTCTAGGGTGAGCAACTAAAAGCCAGTCAAGGGAAAAAATGCAACTGAAGATTTACATTGAATCACCTACCTCATTCGACATCTAGAGAATACTCACGAAGAAAATTCCCCTAATTTGGCGACACTAGCAAAAACGACAAAAAAATCTTCAAGACTGAATCTAACAGCAACACCTGACTGGACTGCACATTTTCCCAGCGCAATACCGTCCGCAATACGAAGTACACCTCGAATCGATGCCGGATTATTAAAAAAATTGATATCTAGATTCAGCACCAGCGTTTTTCTAGGGGACAGGCAAAATTCTGGACCTCCAGCAAACCATGTATAAAAAATCGAAATTCTTGATTGCAAAGGAGGACCATTAGGAAATGGAAATTTCGACATCTTAAATAATTGAGAGAGAGGTCCAAAATTTTGGCTACCCCGTATAAAACGTGGGTGCTGTATTGGACATCATTTTTTTTTGAATATTCCGACATCGATTCCAGAGTGTACTTCGTCTTTAAAGGCCAAGTGCGCTGCGATGGTCACATTGGAATTCGAGAAAGATATTTTGAGCACGGATACTAAGCTTACAAATACACGCAAATTCCAAACTTCAATCTTCTCTACGCGCGCAATATTAAGAAAGAAAACGACTTCTAAAGATAACTGGTGCAATCCTGCTGGTACTCCGACAATGCCATAACTCCTCTGACAAAGCGCGCGAGTTTTAAATTTTGGTATTTTTCCTTATCCTGTGATCCTTTACGTACAGTAGATGAAACTACGACTTTTATAATTTTACTACTCAATGCGACTTTGAGGGCGATTGAGCGTTGCTTCATTTGCTCTGAAAATAGTTTTATGGCAAAAAATTAAATTTTCAATTTTGAAGTTCGCGCTTTGCCATAGGAATTACTGGAAGCTCAGAGCACCCACCCGATCACACTCCATTAACTTTAGAAGTCATTTTCTCAACATTGCGCGCATGGAAAAGAACAATCATAGAGCCCTGTTCCAGAATATCTTTCTTCAATTCCGATGCGGCCACCACGATTCACTTCCCAACGGAGACAAGATTCCTATCGACTAGGGGAACAGAAAATTTTTCTTTGAGAACCGCAAAGTCCTCAACCAGTTTTTCTGCCTACAACCTCCACTACGGCCACAAGGACGTACCCAACACCATTTGTGCACTCGGCAAGTGGCGCCCCTTCCTGACCTGGCACAAATCCCAGACAAAACGATCAACACTTACCCATTCGCACACTCTTCAATTTGGGCTCGTCACATTCCTCCATGGCATGATTTCCATTCACCCTGGCCATGTCATCACCAGCCTGCCCGTTATCCATCCAACGACGTTTGCCACCAGCACGTGCACCACCACCACCAGCATGGTAATGATTCTGAAGTGTCAACCAACTTATGCAATGCACCCTCACCTTGGCACCAACCTTAGGAATAGTCGAAGTGGCAAACGACATGGGTTCGTCGTCCATAAATACAGCTTTCGTAGCGAGATTCGAATCATTACAACTGAACGATGGATTTTCTTCGAGAAAATTCGATACTAAAAAGTGTAAAATGTAAAGCTGTGTAAAAATGCAAAAAAATTTGCTTCAGGGCCTGGTTACAGTGCAATAATGTCAGTCGCTCCCCTGCCGCACGACAGGCGCGTGTGCCCCAAATTCACGGATTCGGAGTTGCCGCTTTCAGGCGATTTTTCACGAAATATTTAGCAAAACCCAAGTTGATGTCACCGACAATTTCGTAGAGAAAAATCTGCTCTATCAAGCAGATAAAGTTTCGAGACTTGATTTTTTTTGTTTTCAGTTTTCATCGAAAATTTTTGATATTCAGATAGAGAACATTTATAATAAACTTAATAAAAGCAATACAAGCAATAAAAAAACCAGCCAGTCGATATAGCGCATTTTTCTCTACAAAATTCTCGCTAACATCAACTCAGGTTTTCACAAAAAATTCCAAGAAAATTGACCGAAAGCGGCGAAGGCGCAAAAGCGCATTTCGATAGGCGCTTGTACGCCCGACTATGATTGAGCCCTGAGTGCATCAGTCCGACATGCTAGCAGAGATAAGGTCCACTTAGCCCGCTTTCACATCTTACCCCCGAGTTATGCCAGCATGATCAGCAAATGGCAGCTACACTAAGTGAGCGTGCGTGGATCGCCTGCAGCACCCGGGTTAAGCGGGCCTTGCACTATTTAGGTGTCTGCCTCAGTGCGCAATTACGGGAGAGGGTTCGACTCCCGCCTGGGTAAAAGTGATCATCTCTTTGTGTGTTCCTAAGCCTTCGAGTACGCTGTACAGCGCCTGGTTGTGGATCAAGGATGTCATGACATGAGCAGCATCCGAAACCCAGCCCCTGGCGGGGGGGGGGGGGCATTAAGCCAACCTTTTTATATCCACTGCGTTACAAACATTTTACCTCAGCAAGGTTCACTCATGGCGCGGAAAATGATTTTTTAAGTACCCAAGGCAAAAATTAAAGTTCTCTTATATTTCCCAGTTTGAAACCTTAGAATGCAAACTTTCACATTTTTCTTGTTTTTGTCGTGTTTTCAGATAAAAAATCCAAATTACCACCTAAATTTTCGCAATGTTATGTTTTACAGATTTCCCTGATTTTAAGTCTGGCACTGGAGCTCGGTCCCATGCGATAATTGTACCCTCTGACGTTATAGCTCCTTTAATTGCGCATATCGGCATGCCGCGCCGCGCTGCGTCGGAATTGCGAAACTCAGAGAGAGGAGTTTCAAACAAGCCTCTTACTGCGCTTAGTCAAGGTTACCTCCCGACTATCGTAAGTCCTAAGGTTCTTGCGCCTGAGCATCGGTGCGCGCGGCAAATTCAAATATTTGACTATCAGGGAGCTGACTCTTCGAAAGTTACAGACTACGGTCGCTGACTACGAGAACGTGACTTAAACGGGCCGCGCCAAAAGTCGCGGCAGGGTCAGGATAGCGTTGGATCTCACGAACTTTCGGCTTATCTAAAGGGGGGTCACGAATTTTTTGGCTGAAAGGAGGGTCGGATCCTTTTCTTAAAATTTTGAATGCACAAAATTGACAATTTTTTGACAATTAGTCACCAGGGCTACACCCCCGGTTTTAAATACTGACATGAGCACGCTTCGCCAAAGCTCAATACCAAAAAGCTGTACTTACATGCTTCGCAAAATACAAGAGGGTCATTGGTCTTCAAAGTTGTTAGCAACTCTCCTAAAAAAACGACTTCAATTTTTTAATCGTATTCAAACTTTATAATTCACCAGTCCGCGGATCCAAGATACACACGAATGGATAACCCGTTACGCGATAATATGTTTCAAAACGTTGACCATCCGCCGAGTCGCTGTAAATCTAAAAGTGGAAATCAATCAAAATGTACCATCTTATACTGCGCTCCAGCACTCTAACGTCCTTCTACATTGCTGACCGTTTCGACATAGCCCCACCCCCTTGTTGCTAAACACCATGTAAGGCAAGCATTACATGACACCGAACAATTTAAAAAATTTCCCGCCATTTTTAAATTTGAAATTCTGGTGGAAAATGCATGATTCTGACTTTTTAGCAGATACCATTATTAACGAAATGAAAAATATGACAGCCGAGAGGGGATTCGAACCACCACCTGGCATCTCTGGATTACTGGTCCAGTGTACTACCCCTTATCCTACACTTCTCTCTCCCTTATTCCCATATTTCTTACCTGCCATAAAACAAAATTGCTTTGAATAAGCTCTTGAACGGAACCATTTTTCCACACATCTCGATTCAATACTTGGCAAGCAAATTCTTCCGTTTTTTGAACGTTAACCATCAACCATACGCCACCCGAGCTAGCCGCCATTTTGGCCTGAAAAATCTATCATTTATCCATCAACTCTATTCCTAAATTCCAAAGCCCTTCCTTCACACAGACTACAAGACTCAGCAAGGAGTAACCGCGGAAAAATGTCACAGAAGAAAAACCGAACCAGCCAGGTCGGACGGCCTGATTCGAGACTAAAACATCAAGGTAACGGGTGATGCTGTGAGTGAGAAAATCGATTGCCACCTTTCCTTTTATCTCTTTCTAATCATCAAATAAAATGGAGTCCCCGATCATGCTCTCACGACATGCTTCCAAGACTAAAAAATTGTCTTACCGTCTCAAAAGTTCCATAATGCATGATCTCCAAAGGTGGGCGAAAAAGAGCTTCTAAAGTTCTCTTTTTATTTTCAACACTCGAAATTTTATTGTTCGATTTTGTGCCAAAAAGACTTTCTTCTTTTGCTCCTAATATCAAATTAAAATTATAGTCGAAACTTGACCGAAAAATTTTAAAAAATCTCACTCGTTTCGGCTTCGAAATCACGGAATTTAGAAAATACGGAATTCGCCTGTTTTGGACGACGTATTGGTGCTAAAATAAAATATAATGAATTCAAACTTTAGTGACTCAGCAAAATGACTCCCCGACGCAACGCCAAATCAAGCAGCAGACAGCAAAAATTCAAAGCACTTACTGTAACTTCTTTGAAAAGATTCCTCCACTAAAATTCCCGATTTCGACGAAATCGGAGCTCGTACTCTAAGAAGAAAAAGCAAAATTATTTAATTTTATCCGGCCTATTTTTGTTCAAACTTACAATGTGTCATCGGGAAAATCGGCACTTGCAGATGCTCCACTGCTCGAGGCCCCTTCCTCTTTCTCGTCGCTTTGCTGTATTTTCAAAAAACAGTCGATCGCTTGCTCAAGATCACCATCGCACGTGTCCAACATTTGAATGGCTGTTTCGCGGGACGTATCTGCAAAATATATTTTAAATTACGGTAACAAATGTGAAAAATACAGTAGCTTTGAAATAAAATCGAGTAGACCCATACTTGTTATTGATCGAAATTGATCAATAATACTTTCAGGAAAACTGCTGGCATCCATCGAAAAAGTTTAAAAAATTTACGCGGGGGAAAAGAAAAACAAGAAATGAAAATAGGTTTGGATTTTGATTTTGAGTTTTTTTATTCGCGACGTGTGTTGCGCCGAGCTACAGTACGAAGCCAGTGCTTGCTTGGTAAAACTAAGTTACAGATGGCAGCTTGACAAAAACATTGATTATAAATTGGAAAGTTTACATTAATTAACAATGTATGAAAGGGCTTTTAATCATACAGTGAAGTTTTTCTGCCCTTAGTTATGGTCACTGTTTAATGCTAGCGGATTTAACTGAAACTATATTATACGTGGCCCCCAGGAGGCCTTTTTCAAAATATCTCTGCTTTTTGAATTTTGATTTATATCCCATCAAAAAGAGCAAACCTGCAATACAGAAAAATCGAAATGCACGCGTACAGCAAATTAATCATTTTGATTTAATCAGAAAGATTTTTTGATTTTTTCTAAAAAGTTCGATTCAACGTCATCACTGGCAGCAGCGGGGCGCATCTTTCCTGATAAAGTTCAAGTCAGTGTGTAACCTACTGTACTATCCTTCGGGCCGGCATCTAATTATCAGTGGCTGGTAAGCAGCAGCAGCAGTTTCTACATGCCTATTGCCTTGGTAATCAAAAAGGGGCTGTTTCGCTGATCATGCTAATGAAGCCTTTGGCAGGATATGATTGCAGTCAGGAGGCATGCCCTAATCTTGTCGTCAGCACAGGAGTGCTATACGCGTATATTCGCCTATAGCCAGCCAGCAATCACATCTTACAAGCAAGGTCATGCTGCGCGTAGCTCACGGAGCACCACTCGCCCCATGTGCGTCCCCACTGAAAGCACCTCTGTAAGGGGTACATCCTCTGCACGGCCATCCATAGCCACCTCTGCATGGCCATCCAGACTGGACACCACCTTCCTCGGACAATGGCCGGTGGGCTGTGAACCCTGCCGGTGTTCGCAATACAAGACTGTGTCGTCTGGCTTCCATCTCTTCACTCACCACATATGACGCAGGCGGCACAGTACACATACGTACGCCGAATCGTAAGGGTTTACCACGTGAGATTCGCGCAGTAAAATTTTTGATCCCCTGGTCGGGTGCTGCCAAGACCCAGCCAGCGGATGGCTAAAGCCACAGGAACGGTCCAGAGCAATCCACATGGCCACCCAGGGAGGAAACGGACTTGTCGTTGTCGCCTGCACTTGGCATCACTCAAGCGAGTGACGAACATTAATGCATGTGCTGCTCGTGTATGCTTGTTGTAAAGCTTCATAGTCCGATAAGGTAATTAAAGTCAAGACCTCAGAAAGTTGGTCGTTTTGGGTGAAGGTGCAGTCAATCATTCCGTTTATATGGAAGCTGTATTGCTAGTAGCCGAAAAATATGGAACAAAGGTATTTGGGAGATATGGGTGAACATATGAAATTCGGTTCGGTTCGGTTCGGGTGAAATTTGAGAAAAAGTTCGGCAAGGTTCGTTTCGGTACAAAAACCGTGTTCGGTCGATGCTGGCGTCTCTTCCGACTCTGTCTTCGCGGCCTCGACGTCAGTACATGTACTGCAATAAGGTCGACATCTGTCACACAGCACCATGCTGTGGTTGTGCATGGCTGTGTAGATGGCAACAATGTTGGGTTCTCGATGTTGGACTTGGGGTTCAAAAATATAGTCGAGGTGGAATCTGTCAAAAGCAGTGACAGTTATTCCATGCCAGCCAAAATCGCGGTCAGAAACGTTTTGAGGCCTAGTCAAGGATCATTGGTGCTCAAGTTGGTAGTGTAAAGTGCATCATTCTTAATGAAGAAATGTGTCTGGAGGACATTGCTTACAGGGTGGCCATACGAGGCAGCTGTATGACCATGAGCTCGATGCTGCTGTGCCTGGTAGCGTGCGCTGCGATTCCTGCTGTGACTGGCAGACTCGCAAACCCGTGTCCTCCAATGAGCGCCGACATTGGCGATTATACGTGCATTCATATCAGATCAGTCAGCCATCCGGACGATTTCGCACGGGTCAAAGATTCGGCCGAAACAGCTGAGAAGTGGTGTAAGGAACTGGAAATTGGCCAGTTGAAATGGTCTCTGCCGAGGGTGGACACAGTGGAAAAAAGGAAAAACATTGGACGAATACTGATCGAATACATGAAGGAAAGGCCACCCCGACCATTATCGAATGAGACGAAAGACCGTTTCGGTCCTTGGATCTGGTTGGGATTGCGTCGTCGTCATCCTTTTCGAGAAGGAGAACGTCTGTCGGACGAATCGCTATGGTATTGGACCGCGACCAATTCAGCCATGTCAGTGCGCATTAGGACAGGAATCGATTTTTGGTATCCAAATCAACCGCGAAATGAGATTAGAGGGTACGAAGTATGTGCTATCGCTCACGTCGATGATCAAGACGATGAAGATCGAGTTTTGAAATTCGCTGATACTCCCTGCTGCTCGCCCAATCAAACCGAACATGGTAATTTTTCTAAACCAGACAATATGATTGGAGTCGCGTGCGGTTCGAATGGTTTTCCCAAACCACCAACTTATAAGATCACTGAACAATGGTGGTTCTACGTTTTATGCGCTTCGCTCTTTTTCATCCCCCTCATCGCTGCTCTTATCGTTTTCTTCGTTTGCATCAGGAAGCCCAAGTCGAGTCGCTGTCAATCAACCAGCTCATCGAGTACGCCTCGTCCGTGCAGGCGCTGTAGAAGCCGGGCAAATAGATGCCTCGGATCGTGTTGCGTCAATCCAAAACGCAGGCAGGGATCGAGTGCAGATTCGACCCAATCTCTCACCTGCCCCAGCAGCAGCAGTGACCAGATGACGAGACCAAACCGCACAAGAAAACGATGATCAAATCGGCAGCAGCGAAACAAGTCAAGCTCAAAATCAGTCCCGATCAGGTGAAATGTCCAAAGCCTGAAGGTCAAGTCAACGAAAATCGTCCTTCTGTCGTGATCTACTAATCTTGAGATTTTCTGTGCTGCGATCTGAAAAACGTGATGACCGGATGCTTGCCAGTAAATTCTGTCGATGGTGCATTGGTTAGCATGCTGGGTTACCGTAGGAGGCGCAGGTTCAAAGCCCACTCGAGGCTAAGTCCTTGAATTCCTCTTGATTGGGACTTTGTGGGAATGAAAGCATGAAGGTTGGGCGTATGCAAATAAAACAAGAGGGCCTCACCCGCGCAAGGTAAAGGTTCTCCGGGAAATAGGAATGATAATATCGTCTGAGCGCGACTAAAATTAGACGCAGTATCACTGACGATTCGATTTTTAGTACAGCTGATTGCTAACTGAAGTGTGCAATTTAAAAAAGTGTGCATGCGCGACGCACCTAGTTCTGCTGAGTCTGTACATTCTGCTGGATGTTGTAGTATGTATATTAGAAATACCAATCCAAATTTCAAATTTCAAATTTCCCGCTGTTTTTTCAGTAGCCCAGTGTGCAGTCACTGCCTGTTATGTTATAATCTAATCTCAGGCTGGAGCCATTCAGCGCAACAGTGCTGACCCATTTTTTTATAATGACCTCGAAACTTGATGCAGTGAAACTCAAAATTTAAATTTCCCGCCTTTCAAAATTTATTCTGTGGAACAATCATAGGGGTTATGGCATATTTCTTCAGGCATAATTGCACGAATAGTTACCGACAATGTAGTTCAGATCTCTGGTGCAAAGACTAAGTGGCTGTTTCATGGCTACCCATCAAAAAATCAAGGCATGATCCACAACAAGTACACTCAGGGCCATTCAAACATTGACGCATTTGTCACTCACGAGTGAGCTTATCAACGATTCCTAAACGACTGAGTTGACGATCCCTTTTTGGCAGTTTTATTTCGCGATCCCGTTGATTTTTTTGTTTGGCGATTAGTTTCAGACGTCTTCGATTCTGATTGACGCTGGGATAAATGTTGCGAGCGCGTACTAGTGACATAAAAGCTTTTGCTGGGCATTTGCATCGAAAAAGACCTGGTCGATCTGGTCGACGTGGTTGTTGCGCGTCGAGAAACTGCGTGAGCAGACGCTGTTAACGAAGGATCAGAGATGTCCATTTCTTCGTAGACGTGTGGCGATTGCACAAGTTTGGCCACTGTGAATGGTTCCTGAGGGCGACGAAGAACGGGCGGAACGACGCTAAGGTTTGGATCTATAGGAGCTAATTTAGCTTCTATGTAAGGCGATGGCTTCAAAAATACATCGTCATCATCCGGTGGGCGATCAGCGCTAAAAGATTTGCAAGCAAAATTTTATAATTTTTTGAAACTTGTATCTTTAGCGCATTTACCTCTTGGCTGTTCTAAAAAGCCATGAAGACGTTGACGATCTCAGGCTCAAATCATCAATCGAACGCTTCTTTGCTTTGTCATCGAGTTTATTTCGGATACTTATTTTTCTGAAAATTGACGAATCGAAAGCTAGAAATGAAAAAACGCTGCCTGAACTTACGCATATAAATCAGGGGATCGACTCGATTTCTTTTCTTCTTTTGCTGAGTCAGCCTTGGCCACATTGAATGCTGGTACATTGTTGAGGGGCGACTTGAAACCTGCACCAAATATCTTTACTTTTTTGACACGAAGAGGCGCTTTTCGAGGACTGCCTGCTTTTTGTTTTCGTCTACAACATGCGCATGCCATTATCGATATTGCCAACGTGACACAAATCGAAAATGCACCAATCCAGATGAGTAAAGTCGCGTTGTCTTGCCCCAAAAGCAATGATGCAGACCTATCCACTGCGCCAATCGGACGATCCGCAGGAGCCATGATCTACGCTGCCGCTGTTGGCAACTCAGAAAGGACTGAGTAGCTGACGCCAGCAAACCGAGGGAACTACGCACTTTACAATACCAATGATCAGTTGGGAGTCCCAGTCCTCATCCCACCTACACAAAGCCCTGCGGTGGAGGCGACCCTGCAGTTTGGACATATGTATGTGAAAACGGCCAGTTTGCAGCAGCGTCGATCCCTGAAAATAAAACAAATTTTTGCCTCGAGACGCTATAAACTGCCTTTGAAGCCAAGAACGCTACTGGCATGTGGCGCGATATAGCTTTTCTTACAGTTTCATCCTGTGAAGCGCTGTTTTCAATTCTTGCTCACCGATATGCAGTATAAATGCTGCGCTGCGTTTGAACAACCATTTTTTATCTTATGTAGAAATCAACAACGTAGAGACTCGAATCTTGTCAAGAAATCACTCGATGCAGACTGGATTGGACTGCGCTATGACTACTAATCACCAGCGGCAGTTTTAGACGAAGCACAGTACAACGCACACATGAACCCAGCGATCATTTCATCACAAGCTCTTATGGAAAGCCTGCACTCTCTTCACGACCAGTGTAAAAGCCCTCAAGGCGATCATTCAGATACTAGCACAAGCCTTTACAAAATCACATATTCCATGCACCAACCAATGCTCAGTCTCATCGATTAACCGCCTTTCTTTTTCGGGCTTACCTTCTTTTTTGCACGACTTTTTTCGTCACTATTACTGCGGTTTGGAGATTTGGTCCCAGATTTCTTAGCACTCGGAACGCTGCGCACTGTTTTTGCCTCAATATAGGGCGTCTTGGGAGCCTGGGCTTGCGAATTCTGCGTATTTTGAATGCTGATCGTCTTCAATGGTATTTTGATGGACTTCTTCGCCAGTACGCTGCTGTTCGTGTTTGTCTTATTTTCGATCGCCGACTTTTGTGTGCCGCTGCTACGAATACTCGTATGTGCACTACTAGAGCTTGGATTCGACATCATGATTGATCGTTTCGCCAATATCGGCTGCGAATTAGTGGACACTGATGGCGATACGAGCGATGGATAATATGATGTCGATGTACCAGCAGAAGATGGAACATCGTAGTAAGAATGCGGAGTCGGCGAGCTCGGAACTTCTCCCGGCAACGATTTGCTCTTTAGTAATAATGGTGGAACAATGCTGAAGCTGTCGTTGATAGGAGCCAACTTTGCCAGAATGTACTTCGAGTTCATTTTCAAATAGATTTCTTCATCGTCATCCACGCGACCACTTCCTCCATTCCTAAAACAAGCATCACATTTTCTGATCTTCCAACAAATTTAGTGCAATGCCAAATTACTCTTTCGCAATTTCGCGCGCGTCGGTCTGCTCTTTTACGACTGGCGCTCGCGCTTCATCAGTTTTGCTAGGCGTTTCTATATTCGTCATATTGTTTGCTCCAATCTTCAGCGTTTCTTTGAATCGACTAAAATTAAGACGTTTTTGAATGCCATGAACGCAAGATCGCCATAAAACCAAATCTGCTTGCCTCTCTTTTGCTGCCAAAGATTTCGATCTCCGATCATCAACTCGCAACGATTGACTTATCTCCGATTTTACTTTTGTTGGTTCAAGAGACGACGACTGGAAAGATCGAGCCGTAATAAAAGACCCATCATTCTCTGTGTCGGCACGAATCGTCGGAAGGTCTTGTTTTGTCGATGATTTCTTTCTTTTACAGCAAGCGCATCCCAGAGAGATTGCGATCAGCGTGATCGCCACATAAACGCAACCTATTGCGCTAGTGATTGATGAAACTGAAAGCAATGAATTCTCCGGCGACATTTTGACGAATTCAGCGACAGAAATCGGAGCCATGCTTTGATGCCACCAGCTTTGAAACGAGTGGAATACGTACTTGTGAATACGTTCGTGATCGTCGACTTTACAATGCTAGATCAGCCAGCCTTCTGTCATCATTCCCAGTCGCACCACTTTACATTTCAAAAATGTAATGCAACGCTGATCGCCAAGAGACAGAATGCGCTTGAGATTATTCTATATTTCACCGGCTGCGTGTGCGGATCAGAACTTTGTACTCGTGAAGCTGAGGCGTTTTGTGATGGCCACGATTTTGATCCTAATGGCCGCAATGGGCTTAACGATTGGTGCGCATCTACGATGTCCAAAAGACACAGAAGAGGTCACTCATGGTTTCTGCATGCACCTTTTTCGACCGATGGATCTCCCGCGATACAGCAGTTCGTACGACGCCGCTGAACAATGGTGCAGCGAATTGTCGATTGGTGATTTGAGATGGTATTTGCCAAAAATCAACACGGTAGAGAAACGAACTGCGATCGCTCATTTGTTGATCGAATACATGAAGAAAACGCCCAGGGAAGACAAGTACGAGTCATCGGCATCAAAGACCAGAGGCAGTCCACCATGGATATGGATCGGGTTGCGACGTAGACACGCACGACGAGAAAATGAACCCTTCACTGACGAATCGTATTGGTACTGGACGGAAGACAACAGCACGTTGGCCTTGCGTATTCGTCTCGGCGTCGATTTCTGGCAACCGAATCAACCGAACGATGAAGCCATGGGTGAAGAATTGTGCGCTCTGGCTCATATCGATCGAAAGAGCAACATGAATGACGCCGAGAGATTGCAATTCGCCGATGCGCCATGCAGTCCATCCACTCGGTACCCCGACGTTTCTACACCCTCCAATATGATCGCCATCGCGTGCACCGCGAACATACCATCCATCGCCAAGCCATTCACGCAAACTTGGTGGTTCTACTTGATCTGCGCCGCTCTGGTCGCCATACCCGTCATCATCGCCTTCATCTGCGTCATCGTTGCCGCCGAACCATGTCAGGGTGATAAATCGCAAAGAAAAAGACATCGGAAACATCGACGACGACGCGAACGCTATTACGACAATGGCGAAACGGAAGAAGGAGGCGGAAGCAGCCAAACTGCCGATTCAGTCAATGAAGCAAACCTCGTACCATTAAAGGCTTTCAAAACTGCCAAAATCGGCTATCGTCCACCTCCATTGAGTCCAATCGATAATGTTTCGTCGTCGGAAGAAAGCCGTCACACCTACAGCAACGTGCCCTCGTCCTTGTACAAATCGAAACAAAGCCCAAAGGTTCAACGCAAGAAATCAGTCATGTCGAGGTGATTCTTTCTTGCACTGCGCTCTGCTGTGACTTATCGTTTCTTTCTGTCATTTCTCTCTTGAATGTGATCAGATTTTTGAGATTGTTGCCTAGGGTAGCCCAGTTGGAGCGAGTCCCAGGTTCTTGCACGGTTTCGCACGTCTTGACATGCTTGGCAGACAAGCTCTTTTATGGTGCTAGTCGAGTTAAATGAGGGAAGTTTTCGGTCCACTGACCATGTTGGGACCCAGGATGGCAGAAGGATGATGGACCATCATTTGACCAAGCCAAAGGCTGCAATTGGCACGGGGCGCGCTGTGGAACTCATTACTGTGGAAGCTGTAAAGGCGTGAACCAGGGGTACACAAGTGCCAGGCCCGCCTGCAACCCGATGCCTTGCAACTTACGGCGAGTGGGAGAGAATTATTGATTTCCCCTGACTGGGAAAGGTCGACCCGTTGGGGTTGGGCTTGATGTTTCAGAGCCAGGTCTAGTCCACGGCTCACACGAGTGGAGCTTTGTCATCCAGCCGCATCGTTCAACCCAGTCCATGGCTGAAATGTCACCCAGACGAATTATGCTCGCAGGTGCTAGCTGAGTGCAGATACAGGGCAAGTAACCACTGCTCTGCCCCAGACTTCACTGGACCCTGAAAATTTGGGGGCCAGTATAAATGCATCAAAATCAGGAAAATAATTAGCGACCAGGCCTAGGCGCCCCTACTGGGTCCCCGATCGGTGTCCCTTCGTTTTTGCACAAAAAGTCAAAGTTTGTGCAAAAACGCAGCGACCGATATCGATCGATTCTAAAAATCAGCGATCTCCTCTAAAATTTTGAACAGTGTTCAATAGTGCAGTTTTTGTTGCTGAATCCGAAAATGAAGTCAAAATTTCGGGTAGAGAGCGATTTTGAACTGTATTCCCTCATTTTGTGAACCTAGTTTTTCCCCTTTGAAGAGCTCACTCTATGACGCTCAGATCACTGGCCATGTCTGATTTATTGATCATGTTGTTGAATTCGAGTATTCGATCGATCGTTGTGACCATTCGATCAGTCAATATAATTGATCTGATCATTTGTATCAATCGATTGATTGATTGATCGGGTCATCGATCACTCAATCTGTTGTTTGATTTACTTCACAATATGTTTCATCGATCGATCTATCAATCGATCTTACAGCTCAGATCAGCTCATCATACAGAACAGCAAAGTGATCAGCCAGTCATCCGCCTAGTTATCGGGCATCAATCAATCAGTCATTCTTATGCGATTCTTTCATGATTTTTATTCGTATCGATCGACCGTTTCAATATTTTCAAGTTACCCCACTCTTACCCCAGCATCGACCGACCCGGGTGTGGGGTCACCCAACCGAGCCGACCAGACCCAGGGTCTGAATCGGCCCGACCCGACGTTGTATAGCGCCCACTCATTTGTTTTCTGGCATGATGCATTGTTTCTTCGATCGATAACCATCGATAACAGACACCCGCAGTCAGGAAGAAGGGGCTGACGGATTTCGGGCAAAAACGGACAGGGGAGGAGAAGTTTAGGAATAAGTTAACGTGATCGTCCCCTGCCTCATGCTGTCTGAGGCGACAGCGTAGAATTTCACAAATTTTTACTGTCCAACTGCACCTGCAATATCCCGTTTCGCGTTTAGACTTGACTTCTTGGAGTGGAGGATGACCAGTATGAGGACAGCTTTTTAAATTTTTTTGGCTGGGCCCCCCACCTACCGTAATTTCCTATGGGTTTTGCCAGTTGCCAGCCAGCAGTCATAATGACGGGTGCGGCAGTGTGTGAGGCGATCAACTCTCATGACAGGCTCCCTCTGACGGCCTCACTTGGAGCTGCTCCGCAGGAGTATCACCGCCGAGGGCATCCTGCGCCAGAATCGGCGTTTCTGGATGATAGAGGGCAAGAACGGAGGGCCTCAACTGGCAATGAGGACCAGTTTTCTCAATCTGGGGCACCGCTTCCACCCTCCAATTGAATTCCTGGTGAATCGCCCACAGACAGTTCTCTGAGAACGGGTTTCCTAAACTGACGTCTTCAGCCAGAATAGAACTGAGGCGTTTCAGTCAGGGTGCCCCGCCTCATTAACCGCTCACAAGCCAAATGAGCCGCGCTCCTATGTGGACAGAAGGTGGATGGGGTCCAAACTTCCAAAAAAAAGGTCGATGTCATGCATGGGCGGCCAGTCCAGTGGGTTGAAGTGTCGATCCTAGCTGCCTGCATGGAGACATGACTTGACGCCAGAGAAAAAATTTTGGCGGGAATTCAAAATTTCGATCCAGCCGACCCGCAGCTTGGGTCGGTTCCCCCAAACCGATCCGGCCCGGATCGGTGGGTCGGTCGATGCTGGCTCTTCCCAATCAAAAACACTACAGGAAAGCAATTGTGCACATAATTATCACGTCGTTCTGTTTTCGTGTATTTATTGTCGTATAGGATCTGGCCGGCATAAAGGCTCCTGCATACGAGGCGCGTGGACGCGTCCGGGCGAGCGAGCTCACCGAATCACCAGAATGATTCTCTATTCTTCAGTGCAACCCGCTCCCGAAAACAGGCTCGGAATAGTTCCCGAGAATAATAGCCAATCAGTCACTGAGTGGCAGAGAACTCTGTCCTGAGTAGCCTTCGTTCGGGATCGGGATTCGCTCAATCCCGGCCGGGATCGGGATTTTTAGAGTGTCATTTTTTCACTTTTACAACCCGCCGCAAGTAGCCAGCAAATATAGAGCTAAAAACTTTTTTGCGCAGTATTCATCATGGCATTCAAAATCAGGCAAGCAAAAAGACCTAAAATTAGTCACTAATTAGCAAACAAATTCCTCACTTCCTCTTTGCCACTTCAATCATCCACCACAGTTTTTCCGGCTTACCCTTCTGGAACACTCCCTTCCTCTCCCCTTCCCCTTCACACATCTCCACAACATTCAATGCCGGCCATTTTTATCGGGATCGGGATCCCGAACGAACGCTAGTCCTGAGAGCGGACACAGAGAACTCGGTGGCCAGAATAAACGAGCTTAGCGGTTTCCCACATCATCGCACTCCTTATGCTCGCCCAGACTCCAGATAAGGCCAATGGTTTGTTGTGTGAATAACCTGGATCATCCCCTGCCACCTTCACTACGAAGGCTGAGTCACCCATCGCCTGGGCGCGCCTTTGACCAACCTCAACATGCAGCCTCAGTTTTTCCTGATTTTAGCTTAAAAATTGCCACTTTCGCTGACTTTCCAGACACTTCTCAAATTTTTCGACTTTTACAGGTTTTCCCAGTTTCCAGCTTTGTACATATGAAGCCTGTATTTACTAGTTTCTCAGAAACTGCACATCAATCTGACAAAATCACATTTGAAACCGCGATCTCAGCCGTACTAGCAGGTCCTTCCTAAACACGAATCCTTTCCTCGCTCGAGCCAACTGGTCGCAAGTCCCAATCAACCACTCACATTCCGAACGAGACAAACAATCAACATACTTTCCTAATTTTTCTTCATAAATATTTTGCATTTTCTTAAATTCATTAATTTGTCCAAATTTTACGGCCACCAAAGGCAATAAACAAATTAATTGTCCATAAACTTTTTTCTTCTCATCATCTTTCCAATATTTTATAAAAAATATTTCCGCTAATCGAAAATATTTCGTCCAAAAAAGATCAGATCGATAATTTGAAAATTTGATTCGACTTGGATCAAAATTTAATTCTAAACACGATGATCCAAATAGGTACAATGAAATTGCCATATCCCGTACGTTTAATTGATCGAATCCGAGAAAAAATGAAATCGATATCGTTTCCAAAATCGATACATCTGGTCGTTGATCAATCAATAAATGCATAATCGATGCCATACTGTTCGACAAAAGCGCATTTTTGGTTTTTCTCATTTCCAAACACCACGAACATAATTGATCATAAAATTCTGGCGTTAATTTGTGCGAGTTCGATCCTAAAGCTCGTTTTAATTCTCGAAATCCATACAAAATTCGACTAAATTCTTGCGACGAAATCGAATCTAATCGATAATTCTTCGATAATATTTCATCCAATAATACGGCTATTGTATAAAATTCAAATTTTTTCGATTCGAATTCTTTATCGTTGCGTGATTTTGTCAAAAATTTTCCCAAATTATAAAAAAAATTTGCCACATTTTTAGGCGAATCTAATAAATTATCTAATGGTCCTAAACTTAAAAATTGTCTAATCGATTCAATCAATTGAATATACCAAGCATCGAATCGAGGCCAAAATTGATTCGTTCGAAATTCCAAAAAATATGTAGCCATTTGTAATGGAAAACTAAAATCGATAATTGAAGTTGGATTTTCCGTAGTTGAATTCCACTTAAATTTGATTGCAGATTTGTATTTCATGGACAAAAAATAAAAATCGTAATAACTTTTCCACGATCCTTCAATAATTTTTTCCGCATCAATATTGAAATGAACACACGATTGAGCATAACGCATAATGGTCGTAGTATAAATATCTTTCATCATAAATTCTTTATTTTTATTCATTTCTTGTCGAATATCATCGAAACCTAATTTCGAAAGATACAATAAACGTTTAATAAGATTTTCAAATTTCGGACAAATTGAAAAACCGAATAAATCGATTCCTTGTAAATAATATAACGATAATGGTGATAATTCTCGAATAAGAATAATCCAATCATTATCGATCGATTGTTTCACTAAAATATATTTTTCATACGATTCTATCCAAGAAATTATACTAGATTCGATTGGAATTTTATTTATTCGTTGATTATAAACAATTAAATGATTTAATCCGGATAATCCGCTACCGATATCTTCGGCATGAAATCGATGAAATCCTATTTCTAACATACGTATTAGAAAATATTCGATGGCTTCCCATCCTAATCGATTAATTACACAACCGGGAGTGCGCCGATTCAATTTTCCTAAATTGCATAAAATACTACTCGATTTAAAATAAGGCACTCGATCGAATATTGGTCGCGCTTGACGAAACCATTCATTAATTACGAATAGAAATTCTTCGAATCGATTAGTTACATTGCACAAATAAGTGGCATTGGCAACTGCCGATAATGGCCGATGCGGACGACCATTTCGAAAATCTTCCAGCATATTATCAACTCGTCGTTCCAATTCCGACATTGTACAACCACTATCGGGTAATCGCATTCGATGATTCGCTGACCAAACAGGCATCGTTTTCGTTTCCACTAATCGTATTTGGTGTAATTCATCATCGGCTCGAGTTGATTCCGCGTTCAAATTTAAAAATTTATTTCCAATTTTTGATATTGACTCGTCCAAACAGTAAAGACATTTTGGTTCAATATTTCTTATATGTTTCGAACAAATGAACACTCGAGAATTCAGTAATCTCAACGATGAGCGAAACATTTTCGAGTTCCTCTCCCACAAACCAAAACCGAAATGCAACTCCTAAAATGGGACGCGGACAATTGCCCCCTCGGACAATTGCCCCTAACGCAGCACTGGCCGCAGGTACACAGAGATGTCTGCTAGCGGCGGATAAGAGCGGTCGCAACAGCCGTGACGTAGGTCGGTCTTTCGGTCGAGGTGCTGGGAAGTTATTAGTTGAGGCGGCGAAGTTATTGGGCATGGTGCGGAGCAAGTTGATTTATGTCATATTTTTAATTTTCGGCATGACCAGTAAAAATCGATATACGTAGAGTACATGGATTTTGTGGCTCGTTGATTGTGGGCGTAGTAACAATGTAGGTGAATGCGTAAAACGAGGCGTTGAGCACTAACAGCGCCCTTGGTCAGGTGTTATTATCCATAGTTCTACTTGCAGTCCCAATTGTGGGCCTAAGGGTTACCTTAGGCTTAGTCTACCTTGGGTGTTGCGCATAAAATGCTTCAAATCGAAAAGGCGCTAGTTGCAGATGCTTGCAAACTTGTGGCTTACACGAAAAGAGGCTTGGCGACTGATTTGAGGCTTAGGCGTAGGTGAATTTTTGGCTCGAAAATGGTTCAGGCTCAGACTTAGCGCAAATTTCTATGGGCGGCGGCAATAGCACCGAGGCGCCGCAGGTGCGCCGCCGCCCCAAAAAATTACCTAAGCCGCCTCAGCTTTTTCGTCGCCAAGAATCCTCCCAAGCCCAAGACTAAAACAGTCGTGAAGGCCTTTTCGTGAAAGCCCAAGTCGCAAGCGTCTGTTTCCCTTTTCTTAGTTGCCAGTTGCATGTTCGCAAAATTTGAATTTCGCGCGTGGGGGGCAATTGTCCGGGATTCCCTAAAATAGTCCAAATTCTGTTCGCGCGCTCTAGCAGACATAATGCTATAAGGCGCGCCACACGCGGGAAACTTAAATTTGCCTCCGGTCCGACCACCATTTTGATATGTAAATCTCTCCATTTTCAGAAACCAGAAATTTACATTTTATTCACGAGTAAACTACGTCTTCAGCATTAATAGTCGCATATGGTTATCTCCTATGTACACAGACAGATCGACAGCTGGTCACTTAACAGTACATACGATCACTCGTTCACATGGGAAAGGGAAGAAAATGAATGAAACAGAAAAACGAACCCTTACGAGCAAATAATATGCATGTGGCCACTACACAATCAGATTACCGTTTCCGGATAACAATTCAGCTTCTCCAGCACCAGCTGACTGACTGTCATCGAACACGTTCCAACGAGCCAGTTGCCTTTGGAAGGGCACGCTCGACGCTCTGCTGCCGCCCGCCATAAATAATTTGTCCGATGATTCCGTCTCGTCAGTTTCCCTAAAATATGCAAGTCCTAGACCAAACACAACACTCGTCAGTTTCCCTAAAATACACATCCTAGACCAAACACGATAAATCCACTCATATCAGCCTGCCAGTCACTGCTTCTCTCCCGCCACTAAGACTTCCCCATAAGTCTGAGGTGTACGGGAGGAGTGACCATGACCACGAAATGCTGACCATTCCAAACACCCCGGGCATCCAATCCAGTCCACGGCTGACGTCTCCCCCCACCCAGTCGGGTAATAGCATCCCATCCAAGACTTACTCTCTCCTCGGCGTCAACACAAATATCTGACCACGACTCGTTCCATAGCACAGCCCTTGGCCAGCTGCCGGTAACCACGAGGCGCAATTAATGCTATCGACACGGAATCCCCACGTCAACAAATTACTCCCCTCGTCCGAATGCCCGACCACACCACCACCGAACAAGGGTCCACTCGGGCGTTGATCATGCTCCACGTTCATGGCCAACTGCAACAAACCACCCATCACTACCCCATCCACCACTCCAATCTGCAATCCCTGACAACACCATGTTTGGGGCCCTGTGACCAGTGACAAAGTCAAGGCCGATGCTGAGTGCGCATTGACGTACTCCTAAATTTTCCGCGATAAAACCGTATTTCTTGCTGCTTTTCACAAAAAACCATTTAGGTCGTTTGTTTTCTGAATCTGGATGGTGGAAACTTTTTAAAAATGAGACACATCAGCGAAATGGACAAGACCACATACAAATTTTTGGCCGACAAACCACCCCCCCCCCCCCCAGCACGGGTATGAAAATCGTGCCCTACCCGTACCCATACACGGTCCCAGTTTTTCGATAATGTTCGCATGAAGTACAAAAACAGAAAAGTAATCAATTCATGAAAACAACTACAGGAAGCCAGAATAGGGGTGAGTCGGGATCGGGATTTTTTGCATTTTTCTGTTTTTTTGCCAATGAACCTTTTTTCTCACTAAAGCCCACTTTAGTAATCCAGTTTTTTAAAAAGATTTTTCTGAGGCCGATTTTCAAGCATTATAAACTGTATAAGGTGGAATGGTATTCAGTAAATTTGCACTTTTGATACACGTCCAGCAAGGTCAGCTAAGGTTTCAGCAAAATCAGCGTCGCTATCGTTGACATCGATTTGAGCTGATGTTGCTGTTGTGTCTTCATCGCTGCTGCTTCATCGCAAATATAATTGATCAGAGTGTGCCTAGCGTGCTTATGCGTATATAATTATATGCAGAATCACGACGCCAATGTCAGGATCGGGACCTCGACCTATCCCTACACCAGAGTTTCAAACAAAATTTGATCAATTTTCATTCAAAAGTTTATTCACTATCTCAAGATGAAAGACTTTTTTAAGCATTAAGCTGGAAATTACCTTTGGAAATGTCGACAAAGACGCCTCAATTTCAATTTAAAAGCCTGAAGCTGACAACCTGACAATCTAAAATCCTAAACCCAATCCAATAACAACTACTGTAGATAAACCCCAAGCTAGTTTGTGCGCAGGAGCCAATTTCACACTTAGATTAGACGTGCCTGATCGTGAGTCGCAGGACATGCATACAAGAAAGTGCTGCCCTACATGTACATAAAAACGCCTCTGCTCTCCTATTCTAAGGACCCGCTGACCTAAGAGTGAAAGTGACTTGGATCCTGCAAAGGGTCGAGGTTGCTACACTGGTGCATATCTGTTATGCACAAGTATAGACTCCTAGTGCACCCTTATTTCCCCTCGACCCCTCTTAAAAGCTCAAAAACTCATAAATTTCCATATCTTTTATCAATATCTTGGTTGTGAAAAGATATGATAAATAACCTGTTTCCTTCGAGAATAAACACGCCCTTCACGTACCGTGTCCATTCCCAAAAAGATAGTAGATATGGATATGAATATCACAACTGGCCTCGAAATAGCAGATATCAGAAGTGTTTCGCTAAAAATAGTCACTAAGTGCATAAGATTTAAATTTGCAGCGATGTCATAAATACGAATCAAAATAAGCCAAACAAGAACGAATACCCAGACCCGCCGACCCTAACCCAAGCCCGTACCCGCGGGTACGGGCTTGGGTTAGGGTCGGCGGGTGGATGGCGGGCGGGGATGGTACTACCTGGCGGGTACGGGTATGGGTACCTATGCAGGACCCTGACGGGCATTGGCGACCTCCCCTGCCTACACATAGTTGTCCTCGATTTCTCCGCCATAGATTTGACTCTCCCCGCATACATTCGCCTTATTTTGCTTCAACGTTCCCCGACGTTTCCCCTGCCCCTTCGTCACGTTGACCTCACCTTCAACTCCGCCGGGCCGCGTCTCTCCGAGCCTTGCACACCAAAAGTACTAGCGTGGATATCACGTAACGAGAAAACCATAGCGCACGTTTGAGGCGAATGTCTTAAACGCAAATATCTCCTCGATGCCAAACCGACCAAAATATGACGACCATCCGCCGGCGAGAAACTGACCGATATGGCATTCGGTCCTATAATCACATCCCATCACCGCCAGGTCCGGACAACTTCCACTGGCGTACCCGCACACACTCTTATAACACAGGGTTCATTACAAGGCGCGAAATATGTTTTGCACATTTTCCAGCCAAAAATAATATTTTACCCCCAATCAGGTTCTGCTGCCGCAGCAGTACCAAGCCCATTTCAACTGAATCACAAACCCCCAAAAAGGTCCGGTAATTCAAAATTTGACCCCTCGAAGAGCAACCGTCAGTTTTTTTAAAATTTAGACATCAAAATCCCCATACTCCCAAATTTCCAGATACTTTTCGGATACTCTGACTTTTCCAACCGTGTATCAACCTGGCCGAAGTATGCCCCACGCAAGACCCAGACCCGTTGACTTACCAAACGTCTTCTCATACAACACTGTTCCACGATCCTCTGGTCTCAACGAAACCACTTTCAGGGTCGTATGCGCCCACAAATTTCGATCGGGCGCGCTATTCTCGACAAAAGCGGCCAATAACGTGCCACTTTCATTCATACTCACGCTGCCATCATTGTGCAACTTACACTTCGACACAATCACGTCCGCGTCGCCTGAAAATACAACATCCATCAATAACCAAGCCTGGAATCCAAATGCATCCATTGATATGCAACAGTTAAATATGAAACCTTTTAGCTTTGTAATCCCAAAAAACTTGAAAAATTTTGCCATGAGCGGGATTCGAACCCTCGTCTCCAGGATTACTTCCAAAGTGCTTGATCATCTGCATCACAGTCGGAACAGAACAAGTCTTTGTGACATGCAATCGCAAAATATTCAAAAACTTGTGCCTTAAGTGGGATTCGAACCCGCACCTTTGACTACAGGTTCATCGTGCTAAGAAGCGCTGCTGATTTATTGACCCGAGGACTCACTGACTACTGCCGATAAGAATGATGGCCTTATCGTGACATAGTCCAGTCGCCCTTTTCTATGTCTGTTGAGCGTTGTGCGTTCATGGTGCTGGTGTGAAGAAGCACCCGCCACGCCTCTTAATATGGCACACTGTCAAGTGTACTATATGGTATACTAGACCACTAAACGCACGGACGCGGGTTCGACTCCCGCTCAAGGCAAAGTTTTTGTACTCCGAACGACACTTCCCACCCACATTGGACGATTATAGAGCTCACATCCATTATCTCCCATTGTACGTTTTTCCAAACAATACACTCTGCGATCCCATGGCCACCAGGCACCACTTACTTTGGGTCAAATCTGGATACTTGCCCATTCCAATAGCCGAATTCCATCTCTGAATACGACACGTCATATCCAATATATTGTTGGCCAAAGCCATATCGCCAGCCCCGATAAACGCACCTGCAACCACATCCACTCAACACCAAGTATGCACAAGGCATAGGGGCTGGTGTCCCGACTTGGGGCAGCGCCCGACTACAGGGGATAATTTGCACTTATGCAAATCCTCTCAGGGGTGAGTCTGATTCTCCATGACCACCCAGTGTAGGGCACAACTTTTCAAGCAACCAATGGCAGAGGGCACTCACCAGCAATAGCTCGATTGACAGCCCTGTTCAAATCGTAGGAATATTCCCACTCGTCCTCGTTATTATTGCTATCCCCACCACTATTGGCCTGATTGACCTGCCCACGTCCGCTCGCATGTTCCCGGACGCCAACGAACGCTGGTTCCTGTCCGCCCCGACCCAACAACGACGACGCTAAACTTTGATGACGCGTCACACGTTCGAATCTCGGCGGCGATCCCATCATGACGTATCGTCTGCCATTCAAACGAGAACTCAATTCACTCAGCGACGACGATCCTGGATCTTGATTCTGACTCGTCATCGTCCAACTCGCACTGGTAGTCGACGTCGACGTCGATGCGCTCACTCTCGAACTTTCTCTAGGCACATATAAAACGATATTTGGTCTTTCACGACGTTGCATTGCCGACGTCTGGCCCGCAAACGTGGTCGTCGACTGCCCACTTTCTCTCGTCAATATCGAACTGCTCGAAGTCGAATTCGGCGTCAAATGACTAAAGGTCGGCAACGGCAACGTACGATTCAAATCTTGACCATACGTCGACGACGCGCACGTTTGACGCGTATCCGACGATCCGATCGTCGACGACGCACCTGCGCTCGAACTCTCGCCCACCACAGTTGGTCCAAAATTCAATCGACGTCGTTTGATCGGTATAGCGTGATCGGAACTTTGATTGGCCGATCCATTTCCAACAGCCCCCACGCCTTGATCACGATCTTCGATTCGATGCGGTGGTGAATAAGGATAAGTATAATGATACGTCGTCCCACCAAGCGGGCCCGGGGTCTCTAATGTACGCGACGGACTCAAATTGACCACAGGCGGGGGCAGACGAATGGAAGTCATCGATGATTCCGTCGTTCTACGATCATTCCCACTCGTCGGCGCGTTCTCGCCCGAATTATCGTTACTCGATGGACGTTTTCTCAACGGCGATACTAAAATATTGGCCACGCGTTTGCTCACCGTCGAACTACCACTTTCTTGACTCGCCCCCACGCCACTCGACGTCGACGGACCATCATTATCATTTTGCTCAGGTGACAACGATAAACGAATAAAACTGCTATTCGATTCCGAATCCCTATTCGACGAAATCGTCGAACTCGACGTCGTCAAATTGCTCATCACCACTTGTTTCCACTGACGGATAAATAATTTAAAATCTACAAATTTCAATCTATTTTATTAATAGACCAATTTTTGTATCAAATTCACTTACGTCTTATTTCGGTCACTAAACGTTGATGCAACGCTTCTATGCTCCCACCAGGCGCCGTCTGACCAAGCTCCATAATTAAGCGATCCAAACGATCACGGCCGCGTCGAAGATCTAAAAAAATCATCGACTCATCTGCTTTATCGATCGGCGATCCAGATATGGCCGCAGTCAGGAAGATAAGAGGATACTACAGAGTTTTTGGGCGCTACACTTCACGTTTTCCGAATAAGGAAAGCTCAAAATAATCTTAAACTTTGGAAGATTTTCATGAGATCGTAAAAGAAGTCGCATAAAAAGCAAAAAAGGATTTTTTCAGATCTCTCAGACAAAAATTCGCTTTTTCTCTTATTCCTGCCCCCCACCCCCAATCTAATAAACAAGTGCATCCGAGTTACTGACTTTTCCAGTATTATCAACTGCTGTTCAGAAAAGGCGGGTGATTCAAAATTAAACCTTCAAATGCAGTCTCTCAAGTTTTCCCTGATTTGGCTCAGAATTCCCTGTTTTCCCAACGTTTCCAGACACATCTCGGATTCCCTGATCAGTCCAGGTTTTCCAACTTTTTCTGAATTCTTGCTAGCTACAGCTCATGACAAATTGGAGGCGCTAGACCACCATCGACCAACCCACCGACCCAAGTTGTGACTCGGTTGGATCAGTGAGCTCCCTTTGAACCAAGTATCTCGTCGTGCAGGCATAATTTACAGTTCACCTCACTGGAGGGACCACCCATAAATGATGTCCTTACTATTTTTGACCCCTCCACCTACGAAATGACGTCCACAAGCAAGACCCCGAAAAAACAGCAATATAAGTGAAATCCCTCCGCAAAAATTTGTGAAATTCTACAGTACGCTATCAGAGAATCAACAGGAAAAGGCAAAATCAGCGATGATCACGTTCACTCATTCTCGAAAAGCTACTAAACTGACAGCTCTTGCATTTTTAATTTTCAACAAGTCCTCCCCTCCTGACTGACGATCAGAATGTCCAGGGTTCGCATAAACTTTTCGACATTAAAAATCAGGCATTTTTAAGGCTTCCAATAAGGCTACAATTCTAAAAATATTTATGGATGGTCCATGTAACCGGATCTGGCAAGCGTAGGAGGGAGGTGGCCGACTAAAGTCGGCGGGACAAAAACTCCGACTGGAGCAGGCAAGTCCTGCGGCTGAAACATCAACCGGAGAGGTTGGTGTCTCCCAGCCAGGGGAGAGTATCGACTCCTTTCTCCCACTCGCCATTGCCTACCAGGCACGATGGTTACACCCATCATCAATGGAAGAGAGGGTCGTGCTATGAAATACATGAGCGGGTGCAATATACTATAGCTAATACTTGTGAAAAGCCAACTCATACTTGCATCATGCATGTCACAAGCTGAAGCACCGACTTTGTAAGCATTCAAAACCTGGCTATCGTTGGGGCCCAGCAGGTCCTCCACCCTAATCAGTTTGAGAGAGAGCTGCCCTCAGCTGTGGGACAGTCAACCCAATCTCACCTTCCACCACATCCGTTTGAAATTCCAATCGATTTCTCAAATCCAATAGCAAATCGTGCACACGCATCAACGTCCTCGCTTCGCGTTGTACACGCTCGTACATCCGTCTTTCCTCCGACCATAGCCATCCAGCCCGACCAGCCTCGCGGCCACTCAGCGTACTGCTCGATCCCCCGGCCGATTCGGATGCTGGCGGCACATCGCCCGATATCATAATGACCTGCATTTGAGCCAGAGTACTCAGAACGGCACGTCCCGTTTCATACTGTGTGCCACGCGACTGTTCCATGGCCCCCGTACGTCGACGAACTTCATCCTTAAACATAACCAAATAAGGGGGTCGAGAGCAAACGTATCTTCTGACAAGTGTCTCAGTCGAGAAGGTCGGCTGGGTTATGGGCAGGCAGCTGGCGGGTTTTGGGAGGTAGGACAGATGGTAAAGATAAACGTTAGCCGCGCAGCGGCCAGGGCGCAAAGCGCAGGTGGTGGGGTGCAGAGGAGGGGGCGCCGGAGGCGAAACTTAGAAATTACTGCTTTATAATGCGTCTTTTACGCATTTTCCTGTTATGGAAGATTTGCTTCAAAATTTCATATCCTCTATGTAGTATTTGCTTGACTTGCCAGCCCCGCAGGGACCTTGCAGGGACCTCGCTAAATATGCAAAAATAGAACAACCAGGACTTGGCTGCTGGCTGTCCAATTAGCTCAGACTAGGAACTTGGTGAGTAAAGCTTGTATATGTACGTATAATTGCTGAAAAGCGGGACTAGCCCAGCAAGCCAGGCTAGGCTGGCTTTCCTGCGCTATGACAACCGCAAGCCTGATTTGATCGCGTGTGAGACAGGTCAGGCCAGGGTGGGGTCGAGTAAAGTGAGTGAGTTTTATGACTGTTTACATTCAGTACTGTAGGCTGGCTCGACACTTGCCCGTGCTTGGAGGCCAGGGCTTGGTCCAGCCCACATACAGTTTGATCGCTTTTCCTTCCTTCCTTTTCCTGCTGGACCTAACGAAGGTGAGGGAGGGGGATCAGAGGAAGGGTTCAGTATACTAGACGAACCAACGGGGGGGGGGGGGGGTGCCTCCCACTTGCCCATACTTGGTAACAGTTCGAAAAGCTTGGCAAGCTTCGTCCCCGTTAGAATACCCCGACAGGGTTCGGGTAGGCCCAAACTATCCACTCGTGTAGCTTGACCATCGACGCGTGCTCCCCGAGCATCACCAACACTGTCTATTATCGCCCGAGTCAACTTCTACTGCGCCCGGGCGGCAGAGTGGGGCAAGCCCTGGGCACAGTTCCCTGCACATTCTTTGCCCCAAACCCTGGGGTCTAAAAGAAAATACAGGGTTCCCACTGACTTTTAAAAATTGAAAAAAGGCTATTTTAAGGCTCCTAATACGCTAAAAATTCAAAACTTTTGGTAACGATGATAAATATTCCACGCGGACGACGTACGACTCTACCTTTTAAGTTCAAATTTCGGACTAGAAAGGACGACGCTGGTCGCGATAGCGCACGCAAATTAAGGTTTTTTTTTGGACAGAGAATCCAGAATTTCAGGGTTTTCAGGGTGATGACTGAAAATCAGGTGTTTTCAGGTTTTTCATTACCCTTTTCCCTCTACCCCAGAAACCTGAACAAAGAGTATTTTTCGCCCTATCTCTCAAATCATGGATTTTTAAAAACACGACTGGCCGGGTCTGTGGCCTAACCCCCTAAATTCCTGCCACTGTCCGCCCATGTCGTAGCCTAGTGGGTTAAGCCGTCTGCCTCTCACGCTAGGCGCGCACTTACAGGGGAGGGTTCGACTCCCGCCAGGGTAAAAAGTTATTGTCAATTCAGGCGTTCCTTAGCCCTTGAGTGCGCTGTATGATTCTTGGTTATGGATAAAGTATGTCATGACATAACTGCCCAAACCATAGGCTTATGCAGTTCTACCGTCATTCTTGAAAAGAAAATGAAGTTTCCAGCAGCCATAAATCCAGCCCTTTTCAGACAAACCTACTCGCTTTTTTTCTCAGAGTTTATTACTGGGAGGTCTCCTCCACAAGACATCAACGATAGAACCCATGACGTCAATTTCCCAAACGCCCTATGGCCCTTTGAAAAAAAACTCTTTACATGGTTCATACAAGGAGCGGAAAATAATTGATTTTCCCTCCAGGTTTTGAAGACAAAAATTCGACTTCTCCCTGATTTTTCCACTGTCACTATTCACCAGATTTAACTAATTTACTAACTTACAGCATGATGAAAAAATGCACAGAAAAGGCGGTGATTTGAAATTCGATACCTCTCAACGCAACTCCTCATTCCCCTCATTTTTCCTGGTTTTCCACCTGTGTATGAACCCTGGTTTCACAATTTTAGCCCCCATGCCCTTACCTTGATTGTTACATATTCGCCATAAACGCGTTGAAATTCCATAACCAATCGTTGAGCCGATTCGGACATTGCTCGATAAGAACGGCATAGACGATCGTAGGATAAATTATGTCGACGTTCGAAACGTTGCAACGACGTTCGAGCCATTTCCCTGGCGTACGATTCCGGTTCATCCAATCGCTCTAATAATATGGGCGAGATGGGCGTTTCGGGGCGATTCGACAACGAACTTGTTTCGAGTTCATCATTCTCATTTTCACGACGTGGATATCCAACGCGTCGATTCTCTTCCATTAAACTAATGAAACGTTGTCCACCATCGGCTTCTTCTAACCAACGTCTCGGAGCGGGTGGTGGCGGCGATGGTGGTGGCGGTAATGCCGGCCGACCAGGTCGCAAATTGGACGAATTCGCCGGTTGAATATCGGGATATCGTTCGCGTAGTTCTTGATATCGACGAAGTAAATCATTATATCTTTGTAATAATTGCTCGTGACGACGAGACAATTCGGCTCGCATTTGCAAAATTTCATTTCTTGATGTCAAAAGTTCACGACATCTGAAACCCGAAAATTCTATTTCTAACCAGAAATTAAAAAAAAACGTCAAGATCTTACCGATGCGGCATTACTTCCGGTGGCGTGGACGCCATAGCTGGTCTCGTCGGTTCCGCATCAGCGCCAGTCGAAATCGTGTTTGTTACGATTTGACGAGAATTCGTAATTCCAGTGTACAAAATTCCACTCCGATCAAATTTCACATACCTGAAAACCAAAAAAATTTTGGTCTCAGAAATGTTTGAAGTCCTATCCGTATGGACCGGATTGTAAAAAAACTTGGAACATGTTTTCTAAATTTTCATAGCCCCCTCGGGAAAAGTCAATTGCCACACTTGAAACAAACTCTTACCGAACTCTCTCTCTCGGCGTAGCTGTACGACATTCGCCACGAGGATATTTGCAAGACCAATCCCAAAAAATTAATCGATCTCCAGCAGCAATGACCAACAGACGTTCGTCCGGATGAAAGGCGATCGAAGCTATTGCCACCGAAGCTGTGTAAACCACAGGACCAACACCAGATTCTCCACTCCCACTCGATCCCGGAATCACCGCATCTTCGTTATCCAAACGCAACGATTCAGAGCAGCCGGTCTGAAAAACACAAAAACATTGCACACGCAGGTTCAATTACGTTTTTTAGTGACCTACGCGCGATGGCCCGACAAATATCACGAACTCACCTTTAAATCCCAAACTCGTACTTCTCCACCCAAACATCCCGATGCTAATAGATCGCTACGAGAAGGGTGAAAAGCCAACGCCCACGGACTACGAGGATGGCCGGCCAAACGATGCATCACTTTACCTTCCAAGATATCACACACATAAACGCAATGGTCCCCATGAGCAGAGGCGATCAATTTCCTGAAAAAGTTCTTTTTTCAATAAAAACTTCAATATTCAGTTGATATTTAGCGACCTTGATTTTACATTCAAAACTTTCATAGTTTTGCCATAAACTAATATAAATGTCGATAGGCCCATTTTATTTTCCTCGTCGTCAGGCATCTCCACTCAAAAAAGCTATTTCCCTTGTACTCAAAAAACCAAACTCACCCATCCGGGCTCGTGACCATGAAAAACGTGGTCTTCGTAGCGGCAGGAAGCGAAAGAGGCTGAAACAGATTTCAAAATATAAATTATTAGCCAAATGGTTTTACGTGAAATTTTGGAACCATACCTTTGGAATTAAAGTAGAATCCGCGAGAGCATCTTCGGCTATTGCTTCATAAAATCTATGCGGGAATGGGCGACCAAGCTCGCGTGCAAATGAGCATTTCGCCGAATTGAGCATTTTCAATGATGAAGGAATTCGAATTTTCGTTTCCGTTTTTCTCTTTACTTTTTAGTTTTCGAATTAAAGTGAGTTTTCAAGAAAACCAATTTAATATGAAAAAATACAAACGAATGAAAGAAAAAATGCTCCTTGGGTCAGAAATTTAGAAAACGTGACAAGCTCCCCGGGCTGCCAAATACGTTCCGGTAAAATATAATTTCAGATACTTCTGTCCAACGTTTGTTTATAGTGAGATTTCCGAAAAAACACACAAAAGTGGTGTTTAACCAATTATCCTTGAAAATTTATCGAGGCTTATTGATTTTATTGAGAGACATTGACTCTAAAGATTTTGCCCTGAACCTTAATATTACCGATCAAGTGCGCGCCGGCATTTCGTCAAGAGTTTTCCAGTTTCTCTTTTCCTTTCGATCAATTCGGTTTAGGAGAAAGCTCTAGTTTTTTTCCTTTCAAACTCGTGTCCAAATTATGTTTTTTGTAATTTCGTATTACTAATCGAAAATGTCTCGTTCGCAAAACGAAAATCACGACTCGGGTAATGCTTCCGATCTTCCCATTTCGGGTGCAGCCATCGTCGAGGCATCGACTTCATCGCAAAATGCAAGGTCTCCGTTGCCAACAACGAATTCACGAAAAGAAGAAGCACAATCGCCGATCGATTCGCCTCGAGACACAAAACGAAATCGCCCGACTCCAATATCGCCTCGTGGTACGAGTACCAAAGATAGTAATAGTTCTCGACGCCGAAGATCGCGATCTCGATCAAATAGTCGATCACGGCATAATCGATCGCATGATAGCCGATCTCACGTTCATTCATCGTCGAGTAATCGTCGAGATCGATATCGAACCGAATATTCGAGACGTGATGACGGCAGGAAACGCGATTTCGATCGCGATTTAGTTTACGGTCGGCGGCGAAGTCGGAGTCGAAGCGATAGTCGCGAAAAACATAGAAAACGGTATGTGCCTCTAATTTTTGCTATTCCCAATCCGAAAATGAATAATAATTTTTTAGGAGACTGAGTGGTTCACGTGACATTTCACCTTTATCCGAATTCGATAAGTTAGCCAGGAAGGAACGCGAGAAGGCCAAGTAAGTTTTGTATCATCGCCTTTTCCATGTGTTTTTGGCATTATATCATAAAAAAAAGCGCAGAATTCGCGGTTCAATGCTGCTGGTCCTTCCGATTTCAAATCTGTAATTTTGAGATTCAAAATGGTTTTTTTGAATTTTTAAAATTGGAGGATCGTACTTTTATCCGAATTAGAAACACACTTCCACCTTTGAGATATAATTTTGTATTGCGTTCCCCCTCCCGCTTCTTGCGCATGCGATCGATTGATCTATCGATCGATAGCGGGAATCGGAACCCGTTCAGGTGATGTTTCTCTGACCATTGACATAGCCATGAGTCTAGCGTGCCTGAATATTGATTTGTTCTGGCTGACATCAAACCTCACCCGCTGTCTTAAGACAGGCTTTCTGTAAGAGTCGACCTGTAGGTGGTCCAGCTTCAATTTTTGACCAAATTTCGTATGTGAATTTGATTCGCCCATGAGTGGTGATAGTGACGCAACAGTGCTTTTTGTGCGAACTCGATTTTCGCGTAATTATCACAAAAAAACGTGTTTTTCGAAAGTTGTTAGGCGATATCGGCGATAAATCACTGACCTTTCGGTCTTTCCTGATTATCGACATATCAGCGTGTTCGCAAATGAATGAGGAATCGAAAGATTTCTATTTTTCACCTATCTCGAGATACTGGGCGCCAAATTAGAGGATCCCCTCTAAGTTGACTACTTCTAAACCTCCTGTTCGTTTATACTAACTGGCAGACGGGGTTTGACCAGCCTAAGATATGCCTAATCCATCTGGCTTTCAACAGGACCCCAATCGTTTATCCTTTAGCTCCTTATTAGATATCCAAATATGCAAAAAAAACTGCAGCAAATTACAGCGAATTTTCAGAAAAATGCACTTCTGAAAATCTTGTGAAGCAAATCATAAAGTCGGACATTTATTTTCGGATAAAGCATGAAAAATTGCATCGATTTGTGTCAAGTCGAAATTCGACTTTTAATTGTGAAAACAAAGGGTAAGAAAATAGAAGTCGCCAAGTGGCAGAAATATGCATCTTTTGAATCTCGCGCCCGCACGCCGCTTATGACAAACGAGTTGTTTCGGATGCCTACCGAGGAAATCGCAAGTACGTTAATAACTTCTCTTATTTTTCACGAAAAACGAACATTCTAGGGCAAAATTAGATCAACACGCGGTGAAAAAGTGAGGAAGTTGCAAATTTACTTGCGATTTCCACTGTAAGCAGCCGAACCCGCTCTTATGTCATACGCGGTGCGCAGGCGGGAAATTCAAAAGATGCGTATTTCTGACATTTTGTGATCCCTAATTTCTTCCTCTCTTTTTTCACAATTAGAAGTCGTATTTCAACCGGGAAAAACTGATCGATGCCATTTTTAAGCTTTATGCGAAAATAAATGTCTGTTTCAGCGATCTGGTATGCAAGATTATGAAAAATGGATTTTTCTGAAAATTCCCTGTACTTTACTGCAGGTTTTTTTGCATATTTGGATATCAAATGTAATGCTAAAGTAGGGGGAGGGTTCCTGTTGATAGCCAGATGGATAGGGAATGTACTTTAGGCTGATAAAACCCCGTCTCCCAGTTAGCATAAACGAACAGGAGGCTTGAAAGTCGTCACCTTGGAGGCATCTTCAACTTTTGCGCCTTATATCCCAAGGTAGGTGAAGGTTAGAAACTTTCCGCGACAAGTATCCGATTTCTCGTTCATTTGCGAACACGCTGATGCATCATTGATCGAGATAGATCAAAAGACCAGAGATTTATGGCCGATATCGCCCAAGCACTTTCACAAAATCTTTTTTGTGATAACCACGTGAAAATCGTGGTTGCACAAAAAGCACTGTGGCGTCGCTATCATCACGCATAGGTGCATCTAATTCACGCATAAAAAAGGGGTCAAAAACTGGAGCTTGGCCAGCTCCAGGTCGAATCTACCAAACACCCTGTTTTAAGTTAAGAATTTAATGTTTTTCCCTTCATTTCATAGACGTTTTTGTTTTCAGGAAGGAAGGTATTGCGAGTGGTGCATCAGCGTCTGGAGTCAATTCGCATTCTGGCACACCCTCGCGTTCAACACCGGCTGCTAATGCGACCGAAGGCTCGCCATCGACAATGGTCGATCCAGAAATAGCTCGTACGATCGAACAGCTTGTACAAAAACGTGCGGATGAAGAAGTTCGAGCTAGAGCCGCCCAAGTCGAAGCCGAAATACAAAGACGAGTTATTGCGACAAAATTAGAAATGGAGACGCGTATTAGACAACAAATCGAGGCGGAATTACGAGACGAAATGACAGCGTGTGAAAAACGCGAGGTAAAGGACACTAATTTTCTTTTTTGCATTTAACATGACGATCAAAATAACATTTTTTTTCGTTACTTTGACCTATTGGTGACAGGATTAGACGGGATACTGTCAGTCTACATTACAAATTCAAGTACTTGTCTTTCCGTCACTAATCAAGGTCAAATGTTAGATGGTAGAAAAAAGCTGAAAATTTTACAATTTTGGATTTTTTGCGTGATAAATTCATTATTTTCTGAACTGTTTTTTTGGGGGTTGACATAACGTAGAAAAGGGGAGACAATTTTAGCTGACTTATGTTCTTTCGACGACATTATCAGTGATTTCGCAGTGCTCGAAGAATGGCTGCGTTCAAAATCGACGATCTTAATCGCGCGCGCAAGTAAGAATTTCCACGGAAAAAATCAACGATCACCAATAAAATGGGCGGTTTGTATTTGAAAATAAGAAAAATCAAATACAACAAAAAACTTAATTCTCTTGACAGGAAAACAAATTTTTTTGGGTAGTTTTATGGGCGTACTATTACGTCCGACTTGAATTTTTTTGAAAAATAATTTTATTGGTTTTATTTAGGCCGATGCAAAACAAAAATGCGAACAATTAGAAAAACAATTGAAATCTAAAATGGATGAATTGGAGGAAGAAAAACGGAAATTGGTAAAATTTTCAATAATTTTTTCGCTCAGAAATTTAGTGACCTTTATTTAGAATGAAGAACGCTTGGAAATGTTGGAATCAAAACGTAAGTTAGATGAAGAACGGAATCAGGTACGCAAAGAAAAGGACAAATTGGCCAAAGAGGAACAGAAGGTCATTTTGGGTAAGGGAGGAAGCAGACAAAAAGTTGAATTTTCTTTAAATAAGAAAATGTAATGATTTTTGTGATGCGTGTAAATTGTTCGTTTCATTCAGCGCATGCGAGTTTTCTTATAAAACTGGTTAATGATTTGATCTACTGTGTAGATTCCTTAAAATTGGAAACTCCAATTCCCCACCCTTGGGTTTTTTAGAATTGGGCTGAGAATGAAGGACTTAAAAATCCTACGCTTCATGTACTTGTTTAAGAGGCAAAAAATGGTTTTGTTGCAGATTAGAGTCAAATAAATGTTAGAATAAATGTGCAGGATGATTATCACAGGGAATGTGGAAATTATTTTAGCCCAAGCCGTGATCTTCGAAAAATCCTTGTGGTGTTTCTTCCTGAAAGAAAATGAAGTGCATTTAACAAAGAAATTGTGAGGGTGTGTCATGAATATATACACCTCCTGGAGCAAGTCTTGGGCAGCGATCGCCTTGAGGACTTGTTTTTTGCTCGTTTCTTGGACTTCGCCCGAAAGAAGAAATTCGTCGAGAATGAAGTAAGCTTTCTCGAAATTGAAAATAATATCTAATTCGCAAACCTGCAAAAACATGGAATGATTTGCAAAAAGGGTAAAAGTCTTTGGCCTAATTTGGGGTTCAAAAATTTTTAATTAAAAGGACGAAGAAACTTACACTTCCGAAGTATTTATCCAACAATTCCACATAACGATGGATCACTTCCAAACACAATAATTCATTATCCGATTGTTCGATAGCGCAGCAAAAATACAAACTTGCGTATCGTTTGTAAACAATTTTCATATCTTTGTATTCGAGAAATGCGCTCATTTTTGGTTTCCGAGCCAAAATTGTCGTCACTAAATCGCGAACAATCTTTTTTTTCACTTTCTCCGTATACGCGAAAAACCATTTTTGAAGGCGTAATTTGCCTTGACGACTGAATAATAACATAAATTGCATCTAAAAAGATCAGAAAGGTATCAACGTTGGCGAAAAATAAGGTGAGAAAATTTTAGAAAAATTAGGGAGAAAAGGAGAAAAATACACGAAACAGAAAAAGCGGAGAATTAGAACAGTCGCCAAAGGCAGGGCTTACCATTTTCTGTTGTCGATAGTTATTAGTCGGGGCTTTTATCACTTGATCAACTGATCGGATCGATCTCGCTCGATCCGCCAGCTCATCACTACGGATTCTAATACAGTACCGCACAAGTGCGATGCTCAGGTTCACTTTGCTTTGTGCGCTAAAAGCGGGAAATTTAAATTGCATCTTGATGGATATGAGTTAGCAGGAGGTTTGCGGGTCGGTCAGAAACTGAAATGCACTGAAATACATGTAAAGCCGCTTCTTACCTATGCTTGATAAACTAGGCAGTAATCCTAAAGCTATGGAACGAATTAAACAAAATTTTTGCGCATTGCAGAAAATCTAGTCCAGATGTGAAATATTGCAATAATATGCGAAGAAGTGCGATCACACTTTACACTGTACCTACAGCTATGTGTTATGTCCGGCGTAATGATAGTGGTCCAGTTAGTTTCCAGGATGGCAGGATGGGTGGTGAAACCTTGTTACCGCCTATGCCGAGTGATTCAGGCAGGCCTCTCAATGGGACATGGGATATGCTACATTACGTTCCAGTAGATCTGCTTCTGTCTTTATACCAGTCTCCTGCGGTAGGAAGGTAGAAGCAACTGCTCGTGACCAAAGACAGGAAGAGAGCCCATAGTGGCTGTGAATGTTTTTCTAATGGCCGATGACCAAGCCCCTGTGGTGTCTTTTCCAACTCAGCCATCGCCCCCTGAACACACCACAAATATAAGATAAACAGAATGAAATAGCCTGGAAAACGAAGTTTTGACACGCAGCCTTCGAATTCCTCGAAAGTGCCGAAAGCGATATCACTGGCCCATCACAGAGTTGCATAAGGTTATGGAAGAGAACTCGAAACTGTGAGAATGACATCGAGCGAGGTTTTGATATTTCGAGATAAGCACTTACACATGCTCGTGTGCACGATACGCTGCTTCGGGTAAGCCGCTTGACCATCATAGCCAAAGGGTCCTACGAGAGGAAACTGAACGGGAGGGAGGGTCTGCATAAGTTTTTGATGTGTTGCTGTGTTTTGGCATGCATATGCATGCCCAGCTCGATAAACAATTATTGTACCTCCAGCTCAGTTAGTCAGTGTAAGGTTGTAAGGAAAAGAAGGTGTGTGGCGCAATACCAAATGTACCAGTCCAGCAGAGACACCTTCTCCGCATTGAGCATGGCCTGCGCCGCATCTTGGAATTGCATATGTGACAAGGAATACGCAGAATAGCTCAGTGCGACCAGACCCGCACACAATGCCGAGCAGGTACAGCACAACCACACGTCTGGCCCGATCCTGACCAAGTACCAGCATTGAGTTCAGCTTGGCTCTTACGATTAGCTGAATTGCGCGTTTGCTGAGTGCAATGGCGAGCAAAATGTGCAGAAAGCATTGAACAAAGACCGCGTTCTGGGTGCGAACAAAGTGCATTCCCTCACGTCCAATAACCATTTGGTCGGATCTAGCCGTGACAGATAGGCAAATGAGACCAAGTTCTAAGGTTAAGCAAACATACCGCTTGGCATACAAAAGAAGCGACACTCTTACAAGTTAGAGAAGACATAAAGAAAGTGAGTGAGAATCCACGAGAGCACAACAGACTAGAAAAATGGATGGAAAATGCAGAAAAAGCAACCAATGAAAATGATGAATGAAAGACAAAACTAGATACTCACTGAAGTACGTATCTGACATTTTCCAATCAGTCAATGATCAATCGATCATTTGTACAATCTACAGTACTGCAAGTCACCTTCGCACATCGAGTTATTCTCTTCTATGTCCTTCTTCATGGACGTTACTGATGGCGGGAGCTCTATGAAACGACCGGGCTAGCTAGAAGCGTACTGTTGGTCGGATTCACACCAGGAAGGCCCGAAACCAGATGTGATAGGCTGATGGGTGGGCGAAAAATCAAACACAGGGCATCTCGGCGTTGCTGTTGCTCCAAGCTGTGATCAACCAATCTTATGATTCCAGCACTGTGCTCCAGGAAAAATGATTTTTTCGTGGTGCTGACAAACTGCTGAAACAAAGATGCTGTGAGAATTTTTGCCCTCCTGCACAGAAACAAGATAAATTTTTTATAAAGGCAATTTTTTAACATTCAAAATAATTTTATGCTGTTTCACACAGATTACTCGAATCCCCTGCATTATCGGGCGTTGCTGGACGAACTGAAGATAATGTGCCACATCCGACCGCACATCAAAGTGCTCTCGCTGATCGGCGCCTGCACGAGCGACATCGAGCGCAGACAATTCTTCGTCCTGACTGAGTACTGTCGGCACAGTTGCCGGAGGGACTATCTGATCGAGAATCGGTCGAAATTCGAAGATCCCGAGGTGAGTGGCATTTTGGCATGCACTTTCCCCGACGACTGACTTTCGTTTTCCGAACAGAGAAGCGACGAGAGTGTGCGGACTCTGCTCAACTACGCCTACCAGGCGGCCAACGGGATGGAGCACTTGGGGTCCCAGAACGTGAGTAGCACCCCCATCCTCCCGACCACTATGGCTTCGCCCCTTTAAGGTCATCCACAGGGACCTCGCGCTGGAGAACATTCTTCTGACCGAAGTACACATTGTCAATATAGCCGACTTCGGCATGTCCTGTCGGCTCGAGTCCATTTACCGCAAGGCCCTCTCGCCCCACGTGCCAGTGCCCATATTCTGGATGGCCTTGGAGTCGCTCATCGGCGACGAGTACACTCGCAAATCCGACGTGTAAGTCAGCCCGCATCTCGGCTATCCCATGAGCCACCCTCCCAGTTTCAGGTGGTCGTTCGGCATCGTCCTGTGGGAAATGTTCAACTGCGGCAGACGGCCTTACCCCGATCACGAGCCCGACGCCTGCTTCCGCTCGTGGCTCCAGGCCAGCGAGCAGAACAGAATGGGACCCCCGAAACTTGTGCGCCCGGAAATGTAAGTTTGTTGGTGGAGTGGGTGTCGTGTGGTCTCACTGAGCCCCTGCCCAGGTACCAGCTGATGCGGGACTGCTGGAAGGAGAAGGCCGACCATCGACCCACGTTCGGCCAGTGCAAACGACACATCGCTGCAAGCCTTGAGACCAGGTCCTCCTCCGTCTCCGTCTCGCTCATTAGGACGCTGTCTGAAGCCTGGCTCAGCATGCCATCAGTCAGCCAGGCCAGCACCGACCATGAGCGTCCCTCGACAGACAGTCCTCATAACCAGTCACCTGCACTGGCCGGCAGCACGGGCGATCAGCCTGGCCAGCTGAGTGGAATGGAACTGAATGAGGGCCAACCAGCGGCCTACGCTTACGTGTCGACGGAGGAGGGTGTGCAGGAGGCACTGGAAATGAGTGACAGAAAGCCATCGGCCAGATCGTACGTGCTGGGAGAAGCGTGCTTATGAAAACTGTTTCCTGCTTGGAATGACAGCTGAACTAGCCCCTCTGTTTTGTTTCTGTGTGCCATAGTGTGTAGGTATTCAGCACTTTGGGTTGTGGGTGCCTCGTTCCTGCTGTGTGACGACAGTGGCAAAAGTGACGGCTGTTTCCTGACACATTTCTCGTTTCTCGCCTTCGCCTCTGTCACCCCCATGCGAGGGCTGGGGACTGTTTGAATTGTAGCTGGTATTTCCTCAAATAGCACCTTTTTAGCTGGCTTGTTTGCTCTGTCCCAGTGTCAACCAAGCTGGGGCCTTATTCTACCAATTATTTGAGTGTTGATTGACTCGATGGCCTCGTTCAGTAAAAGCCTCTCACGCGTTTTTTTGCGCGTATCATATAACGTCGCGCACATTCCGCTATGGAACACAGTTTAAAGGCCTGAGAACCATGACCGGATTTTTTGGAAAATCACATCATCGTGGTCTTTATTGTAATCCTAGTCTACCGCTGGGCAATCGGGTCTACGGCTAGTAAAATTACTTGATTCGAATTCGCATACGCAAAGTCTCTAAAATGCGTATTCGTATTGCGTCATACACGAATTGCATACTCCAAAAAGTAGGCTTGAAAGTTTGCGTATTGCGTATTTTTCCTGTAGTTAGTGCATCCAAAATATCCAGTCCCATACTGTAACTAATTACGTGACCTTGTCTGCAAATACACATAACCGTTCCGAACAGCATGAAAGACAGTCCTGGACTGAAAATATTGCTGGCCTGTAAATTTCCATGTCGAGCAATTCCAAAATCGTGTTTCGCATGAAGACACCTCGCCAAGGTAAACCAACCTAAAAGGCTTACAATAAGAAAACGAAATTCGAAACGAACGACTAGTCGTGCATAGAGCTACTAGCTGATCTCAGCATCCATGAAGAACATTGCGATTCTAGCGAGTGGTAGAACACAACTCGGCGTTTCCTCGAAATATCGGCGAAATAGACCCATCTTCCAAACACATAGCAGGTAACTGGAGATTAGGGTCCGACGATAATAAGCGGGTCTTGACTTAATTTACAATAACGATTGGTCAAACAAAATCCGTGAAGCTCGTGACAGCAATCCAGCGTTCCTCCGCCAACACTCTTTCAACACTGGAAATCCAACTTTCGGCCTAGTTGGTTATTTCTGTTGGTCAGGCCACACGTGCGATAACACGCAGCCTTGGTCAGCGTGTGAAGCAGTGTGCAGTGAGAGCAAGGGGGATGATCTTCCTTCAGGCAAGGGGGGCTGCACTTTACACTCTACCAAGTTTGAGTGAGCTGCTAGTTTTTCTCTTTTCGTGGCCCTGATAGCTCAGTGGTACGACATCGGGATCGCAAGCGGAAGTTTGCGGGATCGAATCCTGGTGGGCGTGGTACATTTGCACTGAGCAGCGTCACTAAAGCTGAGCCCTCCGGGGTGGCTGGTTTAGGGTTCCAGCCTCAAAGCGATCCCTAAAGCTTCGTGGGTTATCTTACCACGTGTAAGTCTTTTGTTAATTTTTGACCATTATGGATCAAAAATATTGGGAAACCGTGGGCATAAGTGGAAAATCGACGGACTCACTTATTTGAGGATTCTGTCGCAGCAAGTATCCAACTCCTGATGGCTGTACTCTCTATTTTGCATTTGGTCATGAATTCTGATGGCGCCAGGTTTACTATACCAAAATCAGGATACGTACAAAGTTTTAAAAATTGTGAGAAGATGACACTTTGACAAAGTTAGACAAATATTGACTTGCAAGAAAGATTCTTTGGCTAATATTTTTAAATTTTTTTGCCGAATTTAGAGGCAACAGCTGCCGAGCTAAAACGCTAGTCAAATATTGGATTTGTTGCGACCAGTAAGGAAAAGATGTATAAATTACAAGTTCGAATTCTTCCACCTGCTAATTTGGCTTGTGGTAAGAAATTTCTTTTAATTTTTAACTTGGCTTAAGCGGCTAATTAACGAACGCATTGTATGTATTGCGTACAAGCAAGTTTGCCAATTCGTTTATGCGTACACATTCCGCCTGGTGTACGCATACTGTATACGCATCCAAATTTCAATGCGATGCACAAACTTTGCGTACAGTATGCGTATTTTGTATGCAACCAACCCTACCTATTTTGCATCTTTGCATCGACTGCTTAAGTGACAGAATTACGGCCCTATATGGCCGAGTCCGCTCATAGTCACAGTCGCGTGGGAAGCGACAAAGTTGCGAAATTATAAAAAGCGAGAAAACACGCACCTGCACCATTATGGCTAGATTTTTACTACAGTAGCAATTTTCTGGCCATTAACATCGAGCAGCGTTTAAGCTAGCCTAGCCTGTGGCCTAAATTGGGTAAGGCCCCAACCGCGCCTAGTTATTGGCGATCGTTTTCGAATTCAGGCCATTATGTGTGCCTCTTCGCCCTCGATTGAACTGCACCCAATTTTTTTCAGTTACACCACTTTTTTGTGAATTCAGCCCCTAGGTCCGATCAGGTAAGGAAAGTGTTCCCGATCTGACTCGAAACCTAAAATCCAAAACCCAAACCTGACCCGACAAGGATTTTCTCTGACTCCTTTTCTCTGACCTTTTCGGGTGAGATTTCATTGCCACTTCTGATGCCACCCATTGCCACTTCTGATCACTCGACATTATCGATTCTTGCCTCGGGTGCTTTAAAGAAACGAGTGCCTGACAGGCGTACCATTCCGCTGATCAAACGAGTGGACTGGGCTGAAGTTAATGATCACATATCGACCCTGGACCTTAAGCAATTGGTAAACTCGTCGTCAACAGTCGATGATGCCTGCCAGCAATTGGCTAGCTCTCTAAATTCAGTTCTGGACGAGCATGTGCCCAAACGTGTGGTTCGCATGACCAAGCGATGTCCTTGGATGAACAGCTGTCTGCTTCGCCTCATACAAGAGAAAAATGCGGCATATTAACGTTGGAAGCGAGATGGCAATCTTATTGATGAGTATACATATTCAAAAATTTGCAACGCCAATGTAAAAAAAATTTATGAAGCAAAGCGAGATTTCATAATTAACACTGTCACTGATGATCAGTCGTCTAACGACTTTTAGGCCGCTTCCAGGACGCTATCAACACATGATAAATCGATTCCTACAGTTTTACGGGATGATATGAACTGCCCTATCTTTGGTTCATTTGCTATTTTAAATGCATTCAATGAGCAGTTTGTGAGAAGTTTTAAATCTAAGGACTATGGTATATTTTGAGCCACTCCCGTCGGTCACTATTGATGAATCCGGCTATTCAGTGCCTAGCAAATACTTTTTGAACTGTATACGTCTACTGAAGTCACGTAGCGGACCCGGTGGAGACGGTCCCACTGTGTCGATTTTGAAGAACATCGCACCATCACTTTGCCCTGCTCTCGCAGCTTTGTTCACTAGATCGATTAAATCGGGCATTTTTCCATCGATGCGGAAATCAGAAAAAGTTGTGCCAATACCAAAGCCAGGGGACAAGTCGTTAATCAGTAATTATAGGCCGATATCGCTTCTGTCGATTTTATCAAAATTATTAGAAAAACATGTGGACAGATTGCTGCACAAATTTATTCAGATTTCGCCTGACCAGCATGGGTTCTGGAAGCGTCGAGGAACCAACACTGCGCTCATTTATACTGCGCAACAGATCCATGATTGGTCGGATAGTCCTAATAATAAGTTCGTCCTTGCGGTTTATTTCGATTTGGCAAAAGCCTTCGATAAGATTCCCCGTTGCTCTTTATTGTCGACACTCCAAAATCATCATCGTGTTTCAGTCAAACTGCTTGCGTGGATCAAGTCCTATTTATCGAATCGAACCCAGCATGTCACAATTCGTGACTGCGCCTCAGCTGACTTGCCAGTGGTTAGTGGCGTCCCTCAAGGCAGCGTGCTTGGGCCTGTATTATTTATCGCCTGTATGGATCCTCTGCTTGTGGAGTTCAAATATCGATATCCTGACTTTTCTTTGGATGCTTTCGTGGATGATTGTCGACTTCTCGTTCCTATTAAGAACCTTCACACAATTTTTAAGACTTTGTTCGTATCCTGATTTTGGTATAGTAAACCTGGCGCCATCAGAATTTATGACCAAATGCAAAATGAGAGTACAGCCATCAGGAGTTGGATATTTTCTGCGATAGAATCCTCAAATAAGTAAATCCGTCAATTTTCCACTTATGCCCACGGTCTCCCAATATTTTTGATCCATAATGGTCAAAAATTAACAAAAGACTCACCCGTCGCAAAATAACTCACGAAGCTTTACAGGCAAAAATTTATAAATGCTAAAATTAAATTTGGTAATTTTAATTTCCTCGCAAACGACGTAAAAATGTGTGAATTGCCAGCTTAAATTTCTGTGAGCAGTGGTTTGCGGACTTCAATTTCGTTTCCGATATCATCTAGTCCTCACATGAAACCGCTACAAAGTCATACTATGTAGTGCTGGAAACCAGCTTCTGTCAGAACCTTCACTGCGGATGAAGGAACGTAAGGGTTATGACTTTTTAAACAGTTAAAACCTGTTGTCTTATGCCAGCATCCACTGATGTGACCCTGTCCCTGGCCCAGGGTCAGATCAGTGGTCAGATCATAAGTCACGGTCAGACTATGGCAAGCCCCACCCATTAAGCAGAGTTGCCGAGAACTTAGAAATGGACCCTTACGCAGAAATTACTCCGAGAAAGCCGCGGTGGCTCACTTAGTTAAAGGTATCCGTTCATAAGAAAAGCTAGGATTCAGAATTTGTTTAAATTCAAATCACATTTAGTTAATAGGGTCGGAATACTTCCGAAAAACATAATTTCCAACGTGGTCACTCCAGTCGCTGACCGCTGGTATTTATTTTATTCGGAGAAGTACCCTTCCCCATATCAGTTTGGAATGGATATAATCGAAAAGTGTGCGCGCTAGGCGGCCGCGGGGTGGCCCTGCCCCATTGTCAGCACGGCCGTTAGTATAGCCTATGTTTGGGAGCAGCATTGAAACATGAAATGCTTCTCGAATGTCCAACAATTTGCATCTTGCATTTTGACGAACATCGTGAAATAACCCTTGGATTTTGGCGGAGAGAAGCTGGTGCACCATGCATTGATGATCTGTCGGTCGAATAGCTCGGTATTGATTTTGTTTTGCCTCAGATTTATTGAGGATTATTTATTTCGGTACCTGCGACTGTGGTGCGATTCAGAAAACTCCTTGAGCCCTGGATACACGCACGTATGTGCTTACATTTATGCTGTTTGCCACATGACTCCTTTGCTCTCGGCTACTGTTTTAGTTTTTGCTTAGATGATGTTCTTTACTCCGACAACCGGGTTCTGCAGCAGCTCTAAATACCAACTGGTTCTGCTGCTAGGCCAACTTGTGATACACATAATAGAAGTGTTTTTGATTCTGTGACTCTTGTATTGTGTGAGACATATACGTACTCGTTTACTCCTGAACATTGGAAAAGTCTTTAGCAATGTCTTATGCACAATAAAATACCAAACATCGCTATCACAGTACATCAAAAACCCAAAGACAAATCGTCATCGTCGTTCATAAGAAAAGTCCTACTGTAGCTCGTTTGAAAACGCGTAACAAGTAAACTAAGTCATAGAAAGCAGGGGCTTCATCTTTCGAAGCGCGTACTCACATAATACGACTCACGACACGTACACGTACTCACTTCGAAGCAATACTCACATTTTAATCCCATGGACAATTTAAGAGCAGGTATTTTCGGGTTATTAGCTAGTATTCCACATCGAGTCTATCAGTCCGCTGCTCCCCAACGACAAAGCTTCTCAGTAAGTTGTGTTCCATCCGCTACTGCTGTCCAACGTCGACAAGAAAAGTGCAGGTCTCCGTACGATCCAAGGTCGACCATTTTGTGACCACCATGACTTGTTGTATCCTGAAACACACACTTCTTGCAGTCGACTTATATTTTCAGAATGAGTTGACTTTCACTAATCCTTGTCAATGTAGTTTTCTTCTTCAAAAAAGTCCTGATGTTGACCTCATCCCCGTTTTTTTATTTGGAAAATCCTAAATCGTTTAGTGCTCACTCTACGCGGAGAGATAAAAAGCCTAACACTTCATGTCGCTGCTCTAATTTACCGAATTGTACAACACATATAGGAACATGGCATATTCTTACCTGGGCCGGCCTAGCTCCCATCCAACTGTGGAGCTCGCTCTTCGTCCACCAGCATTCGCAGCCACTCAGCATAGCCCAGAGGCAATAGTAAAAACCTGCTCTTGTCACATCGTTGTCACTACCAAATAAATTCATTATTTCAAAATAAGTTCAATATTTTTTCTTTCTTTCCATCAGTCCTCATACACGTCAGTTTTACGTGGACTGAACCATGCTGGCAAAAGAGCCACCCGGCGGCCGCCTTGCGCGCACACTTTTCGATTATATCCATTCCAAACTGATATGGGGAAGGGTACTTCTCCGAATAAAATAAATACCAGCGGTCAGCGACTGGAGTGACCACGTTGGAAATTATGTTTTTCTGAAGTATTCCGACCCTATTAACTAAATATGATTTGAATTTAAACAAATTCTGAATCCTAGCTTTTCACATGAACGGATACCTTTAAGGCGTTGGTCACACATTGCTTGGGCCAACAACACTGACCGGGAGGCCGCAGTTCTGTTGCGGCTGAGGACGGCTGTTTAGTAAGTCCGTCGCTGGCCTTGCCCACCTGGCTCTTTGCGACTCGGATGCCGAACATGTGAAAAATCAGGAAACTGGTTCAAAAACACCAGTCGGGAAGGTCCCTCTTCTCGCCCAGTATCATCATGGGATGCTGGTGCTTGTACAAGATGCCCTCATGTGGAGGTGCTCCTAGTGGAGACACACAGAGAGGAACTGCTGTGAGAGCTGTTCACCTCACGGCCTTGCTTATCGTATGAAGACTGCTGGCCGGCTATTGACAAAATGGCAGGAAAGTCCCGTGGGGAACTGGGGCAGCACAGGCTCAACCCAAAAAATTAAAAAAAAAAGAAAATTGGGTCAGTCACATCTTGGAATTCATCTGACATTCTTGGAAGTTACGCAGAATGTAAACGTGGAAATGCAGGTCTTTATGCATGCATGAAGCAAATTCAAAAAAACCTGGAGTCGAACAGGTGTGAAAAGGTTTCTGAAATTCTAGTAGTGGGAACTTGCAAAACTACAGTACTTTTGACCCGTTTGTGTGTCCAAATTTTGTGTTGACCACGGCCTTAAAAAGGGTCCATATATCGAAGTTACTTCGCATTACGGTTAGTAAAATTACTTGATTTAAATGCGCATACGCAAAGTCTCTTCAATGCGTATTCGTATTGCGTCATACACGAATTGCATACTCCAAAAAGTATGCGTGAAAGTTTGCGTATTGCGTATTTTTCCTGTAGTCAGTGCATCTAAAATATCCAGTCCCATACTGTAACTAATTACGTGACCTTGTCTGCAAATACAGATGACTGTTCCGAACAGCATGAAAGACAGTCCTGGACTGAAAGTATTGCTGGCCTTGGATCGTGAATTTCCATGTCGGGCAATTCCAAAATCGTGTTTCGCATGAAGACACCTCGCCAAAGGAAACCAACCTAAAAGGCTTACAATAAGAAAACGAAGTTCGAAACAAACGACTAGTCGTGCATAGAGCTACTAGCTGATCTCAGCATCCATGAAGAACATCGCGATTCTAGCGAGTGGTAGAACACAACTCGGCGTTTCCTCGACAACCGGCGAAATAGACCCGTCTTCCAAACACATAGCAGGTAACTGGAGATTAGGGTCGGACGATAATAAGCGGGTCTTGACTTAATTTACAATAACGATTGGTCAAACAAAATCCGTGAAGCTCGTGACAGCAATCCAGCGTTCCTCCGCCAACACTCTTTCAAACACTGGGAATCCAACTTTCGGCCTAGTCGGTTATTTCGGTTGGTCAGGCAACACGTGCGATAACACGCAGCCTTGGTCAGCGTTCGAAGCAGTGTGCAGTGAGAGCGAGAAGGATGATCTTCCTTGAGGCAAGGAGGGGCTGCACTTTACAATCTACCAAGTTTGAGTGAGCTGCTAGTTTTTCTCTTTTCGTGGCCCTGATAGCTCAGTGGTACGACATCGGGATCGCAAGCGGAAGTTTGCGGGATCGAATCCTGGTGGGCGTGGTACATTTGCACTGAGTAGCGTCACTAAAGCTGAGCCCTCCGGGGTGGCTGGTTTAGGGTTCCAGCCTCAAAGCGATCCCTAAAGCTTCGTGGGTTATCTTACCACGTGTAAGTCTTTTGTTAATTTTCGACCATTATGGATAAAAAATATTGGGAAACCGTGGCATAAGTGGAAAATTGACGGATTTACTTATTTGAGGATTATATCGCAGAAAATATCCGAGTCCTGGTGGCTGTACTCACATTTTACATTTGGTCATAAAGTCTGGCGGCGCCAGGTTTACTGTACCAAAATCAGGGTACGTAAAAAGTTTTAAAATCCTGTGATAACGACACTTTGACAAAGTCAGAAAAAGCATTTACTGGTAAGAAAGATTCTTTAGCCTATGCTCTTTTTAGATTTCGTGCAAAATTTAAAGGTAACTGTAGCTAAAACGCTTTTCAAATGTTGGCTTTGTTGCGACCATTAAGAAAACATCCATAAAGTGCATGTAGGAATTCTTACAACTATATTTGATCCCCTGCCCGCGTGCATTTGCTTATTTGGTTTGCGTAAAAAGTGATTAACTTTGGTGCATTCGCTGCAGTAATATTTCGAAACAGACTGACTAACGAAAAACACATCATACAAGTCTTTGCGGGAAAGAGCGGGGTAAGTTTAGAGCAGAGCCAGTGAGCGACGCCTGCGTGCGGCCACTTCTGGTGAAGCAGACACTTTTTGATATGAACTATCCATACATGGTTGATCTCAGCCGCAGACTCCTGTCTTGTCCCGCTATTCTAGGGTAAGAAGATTGATTGGTCGATTACATTTCTCTTTCATAAACCTGATACTTCTTGTAAGCATTCCTCCCACTGTGCGTAGACTCTTTTTGGAAGGATCTTAATTGCGCAATCTTCAGAACTCCTGAAGAGTGATCAGATCGCTGAATCGAACATTCTTCCACTACTCTTGGTCTTCTAACGCATTGCCGCATTTGTGTGTTTGAGTGATGCCAGACTGAAAGGTTATGGCAACGAAGCTCACAATCACTCAGTCATTCAGGCGCATTAGTCCCATCTATCGCCGCCGTTGGGTGAAAGAAATTCCTACTAATTTTTAATTTAGTTCAAGCTGCTCATATTGATGTACGCATTGTATGTATTGCGTACAAGCAAGTTTGAATGTGCGTTTATGCGCACATCAGTTGGAAGCGTATGCATGTGCGTGGACACCGGATCAGGTCGGGTTCAACCCGACGGTGACCCGACCCGACCCGAAAGTCCCTGACCCGAAATTTCGGGTCGGGTTGACCCGAATTCGGTATAAGTAGTTGAAGTTCATCGCGATAAAAACCATTCACAAATGCTCAGAACGTGGTGGCGTTGGTGTAAAGGTGACTGTGAGAAAATATGAGGTGGAGACATCTAACGCACCGAATCTTCATCTTTTGTTATTCCCTAGTTATCCTTAGTATGCCATAACGCTCCTTCATATTTCCCACAATAGTGGTCAAATAATTTTCGAAAACCTCAGATCTAAAAGCGACTAGGGTCTGTCCAGGAGACAAGATTTAACCAATCCGAATAATAGGCGTGAATAATAGAGACAACTCTGTCACAACTTTCGGAGTCTGAGACAGCTTATCCTTGGTTGAACAAAGATATACCTAAATATATACATGTGAACCCCACGCTAGAATTGCAACTAGTCTTCACAAAAGATGCCGCTTACAAAGTCAATATTGTGCTGGACAATAGCTCCTGTCAGAACCTCCACTACTGATGGAGGGATGTGAGGGTACCTACCACTTTTGAACACAGCAAACTGTTCTGCAATGGTAACATGGATGGTGGTCAAGGGGGCTATTAATGGTACATATTTGGTGTTTGGGTACAGACTATACTGCTCTTCCAGCCAGGTATACCTAGGAAGTTATGTCATATTCAGGAATCAAATGTGATTGTAGATACTCCTAGGGCCTGCTAAAAGTTATCAATTCCTTCTTAAGTATGGCTAGTCCCACCCATTCGTCAGAGTTGACAAGAATGTCTATGAGAACTCTCACATATAGAAAAAATTACTCAGAAAAGTTGGTCATTCCCACAGCTTACAATTCGTGTGACATTCTCGGAAGTTACGCAGAATGAGAACGTGGAATGAAAGACTTTGTGCATGCATTCATGAAGCATATACTGCAAGTCCTGGAGTCGAACAACTATGGAAAGGTTTTTGTAGTTGCCAATAGTAGTAACTTGCAAAATTTCTGTATTTTTGACCTGTTTGACCCGATCTTTCAAAAAAGTGACCCGACCCGACCCGACCCGGAAGTACCTGACCCGATCCGGGGTCTATATGTGCGTACTGTATGCGAATGCGTGTACGCATCCAAATTTCAATGCGCACACGCAAACTTTGCGTATGCGTATTTTGCACACAACCAACCAGCGTTGCCAGGCGCAGGGCAATTGCCCTAGATCCGGGGCAATTTGTCAGGGCAGGTTTTAAGGGCAATTTTGAGGGCAATCTGAGAGTTTGGCACTTTGTCTTAGCTCTCTCGACAATGCCGCTGTTCCAAAGGTGATTTTCCTTGATCGGAAGCTGGGTGGAGAAGTCGAAGAAGCATTGGAAGTTGTTGGCGCCTCTGAAAACTGATATGGTATTCAAATACGCAATCATGGCTTGCTTAGAATATTTTTGGGTGTCTCTCAGGTTTTTTTTATGGGGCTGATTTTTTCTCCAGAAGTTGGGTTTAGGGCAATTTTAGGGCAGTCTGAACCTGCATCTGGGGCATTATTGTGTTTCAGACCTGGTAACGCTGCAACCAACTGTAGTAAGCTCCCAGAGGCATATGTACAACGCATACAGGGGTCGCCTCCCAGTGTTTTTCCATGTTTTTTTTGTCAGATCTATAATGTTAGAGGTTTTAAAGCGTGAAGAAAAACGTGACAGCATCATTTCGATTTTTAACAGGCGTTTTTTTGCGATGTGTCGATAGAAATCTTTTTTTGCACGCCAGGTACAGAATCCGCGGATTTCGGAGGAGAGAATTCCAAGAAAGCAAAGATGAAACACGCGTGTTCCTGCCGCGATCCAATCATACAATACGCACTTTTTCAGCGGCACGAAATTTCTCCTTTTAAAGACATCAAATTTTCGGAGCACAAGAAAGTTTTTATCCTTCATCCTTGACAAATATAATTTTATGGTCATTTTTGTGCTTTATCGAAGACCACAGAAAGCTAAGGACTGTTTTCGCATTTAAAATTAAAATTTCCTGTTTCAGATACGAGAATTTACTTCATTCTAAATCAATCAGGTCTTTCTTTAGAATTGGTTCATAAAACCGCAATCGACTTACTGGCCCGAGGTGCATGATAGAACTAAGAAATTTTGGGTGGATGGAAAATTATCTAGATAATTGTTTGGACGTCGAAAATATAAGAAAGCTTCATGAAATGTCGCCGTACTCCAATGGACATTTATCCTTTCACCATACTCGATCCCAACAATAGTTAGGCAAAAATTTCTTGTAAAAAGTGTTTCATCGCCAGCCAACTTCTCTTGTCCGACAACGGATTGTACATGCTTCTGGTGCTGTTTTGCGTTGGCTCTGTGAAGCCATGGACTGTGTTGCTATATATATGGACTTGCCAATCAGCTTTCCGTTTCGTTAGCTCCTCCTTCAGTGCTTGTACCTGAAACGAGGGTCCTAAAATTCATTTCACTGTTTTCCAATAAACTTGAACTTGAAACTTCAGCTGCTTATCATTTGATAATGTCCTGCCTAAAGCTAAAACGCTTCCTGCCGACTGACCCCTGATTTAGCGTGACAGTAAAAGCCTAATTTTGCAGTTGGAGTCATAAAAATATGAGGAGGAAAGGGTGAATCCAAACTAGCTACCAGTAGAATCAACCGACGCCTAGCGAAGCGTCTTCGTGCACAAGCGATGTAGTGGCTCACGATTAGTGATACTGTATCCCCCGCGCAATCAGCACTTACAGCCGAAGGTTTTATTAAGGGGTCATCGTGACCATGTAAAACCAAAATTTTAGCTTTAATCGGAACAGACTGCTGTTGGGGTGGTGCATTGAGGGAGCCATGGAAGGAAACCACGCCTTTAAAATCCCATCCAGCTCGAGCAATGTCCAAAACGCCCATGCCACCGAAACAAAATCCAATAGCACCAAGCTAAAACAGAAATTTGTTAGTTGATGGGAGTTTCCATTTATGCTTAATTTTTATCAACTTTGAATTCTGCGCGTTTGTGAATGACTAAACTTAGACTCTTGCAGTAAAGTTTTTCTGTTAGCCGTGCTTTCCACAAGTTTTTAAGTCTGAAAACGCAGGAATCTAAACGTTAAAGGGAACAGAAAATTCTTATTTTTACATTTGATGTGATAACATCAATGATATTTATTTACACGATGCTGCCGATCGAAAGGATTTCTTGCTGCGCAGGGCAACCATACACTGTATTGTATGTAGTTGGCACAAAAAACTCGCGTTGAGAGAAGGACAAAAGGCTTGTTGACCAGGTAAACGGTAGAGATACAAGTAGCATGCGCACGATCATGTTTCACTAATGCACAAAACGCGGAGACTCCCTCTTGCGGGTGAAAGGACACATTTTAGAAAATAATTGACCCACTTCCCAGTGAATGCGCACCTAGCCTGGAAGGCATCTTCCTAACCCGCAACACCACGGGCTGGCCCTGATTTACCCTGAGATGATCAACTACTGAAATGTTCTTCACTTTGTCTGCCGCCAATTGCAGTCTCCTCAATAAAAACTGTCTGTTTTCTCTGAATGGTTTCATAAGTTCTATATTCTCGTCGGGATTTTCCCCAGTTCTTCCGAATAAATCTATTGCGAATCCTATGTAGCCCAACTTAGCCAGTGCTTCTGCCTTGCCATTCTCGAATTCGTCGCGGCCATTCCAATCATGCACGACCAAAACGACGGGTCTTTGCGTACTGGTGGTCTTATCATAAGCTAGGTAGCCAGTAAATGTTTCATTACCGTCCCAATATGGCACTAAGCGTCTTTCCAAATCAAGCTTGTTTGAATTTTCTACTTGCTGTCGAACATGTCTTCCCTGAGCGACTTCTAATTTATGAAATTCACCAAATTGTCGAGCAGCATCAGAGTCACTTCGTCCTTTGACAGAGAGCAAAGATAGTATTAGAATCAAGAATAGCATTTCTTTCCTGGGCGCCAGAGAACACAGATTTGCAAGCTTTTTATTTGTCGCCTAAAGTGGTTCATTGCGCTAGTTGAAATCAGACTCAACATAAATACCTTCTCGAATTGCCTGTGCTATGGATAGTCCTCCGACATAACCCCGCGCTTGAGACGGATATCAACAGTACAGCATATTATGTTACACTTGGCACTGAACAACGGACTGGGTCCAGTTTCAGCAAAAGTGTCCAGACTGTGAAAACCTATTAAACGTATGTGGCTAAAGCAAAGATTGCACAGGCTCAAATGTCAGGATCCTATCCTGTGCAGGCCGAAGACTGGCTCCCTACATAGAACTGATCTTGAACACAGAATCACACTACATTATTGCTTGTAATCAAATCAGGTCACACTAGGCCACAAAAAAAGCGTTTTTAATGTCCTTATTGTCGTTCTTTCACGCCTGATCTAAGAAACAAAAGCGCGAAATTTGAATTTTTGAAAAATTTAAGAACAAAAAAATTGATGTTACATCAGCAAGACAAAAGACGATTTTTGCTTAGTACTGTAGAGGGGCGGCCACTTAAGGCAACCAGATACACAGCCTTCTTCACAGGCCAAGCACACCTACCACCAGCATCCGAAACTGGGGGGGTGTAGCCCCCGTGACCCCCCTCTACGCTAGACAAATTGTCAATTTTGTAATGTTAAAATTATCCCGGCCCCCCTCTCCCGATCCTCGATGAGCCAAAATTTGGTGAGCCCCACCGCAATCCTGACCCAGCCGCGACTTTTGGCGCGGCTGGGTCTGGACCAAGTGTACAATTATTCGCACAGGGTCAAGCTATAAAGTACAAGTTACATTCTCGAAGTAAAGAAGAATCAGCGAACAGAGGCTGCTCTGTAACTTTATAGGAGTCAGCTCGCTGATAATCAAATATTTTTAAATTTGCCGCGCCCACTGATGCTCAGGTGCAAGAATCTTATGACAGTCGGGAGGTAAATTTAGCTAGCGGAGTGAGAGGGTTGCACGAAATGCCTCTCATTGAGTTTTGCTTGCGCGGAATAACCGATACTCGAGGAGTTGTAACAACATCATCACAGAGGACTGAACTCCAGTGCCAGCCTGACTGCCAGACTTAAAACTTGTGCCCCTGCTAGAAAAGGGGGACGCTGCAACCAACGTGAGACCTTCTCTGTCGAATGAAAATTAATGCCCCAAAATTGTGCGCCCAAGCTATGGAATGCAGTACGATCAGAGGCCCCAGGCTGAGCAGGGTTGGTCCCGGTTTAAAAACCTTAAAAACAGTTTGAAAACTGAGCGAAAAACCTGCAAAAATCAGGGAAAATGAGAATCTTTGAGCCAAAATCAGCAAAAACTAAAAATATTGCATTCCAGGGTTTAAGTCGTGAAAATTCAGAGAATAATTTTGATTTTTGTCTAGAAAACATGTAAAAATCAGGGGAAAAAATAATCTTCCAGGGAAAACTTAAAGGTTGCATTTCGAGGTTGTAAACTGGGAAATAAAGAAAATTTAAATTTTTGCCTCGGGCTTGGAAAAATCATCTTACGCGCCGCGCCGTGTGTGAACCTTATTAATGAAACAAGTTTATAACGCATTGGTAAAAAATTTGTGTTTTTGCTTCCTGAACCCCCCCCCCCCCCTTGAGGCCCCAAAAAATTTAGACCCCTCCTCTGGCCGAGCGCTAGGTTTCGGATGCTGCCTACCACAGTATGAACGAAATTTCGTTTTTTCGTTTTAAGAGTATCATTCAAATTTAAAACACGTTCCATCATTCAAACCCATCTTTATTTCACCAAATCGCACAGGCACTACATCGGATTACATACAAAAGGTGCACGAACTCTGCTCAAGCGTTTTGTCAAATAAAAAAGACATCGAATTCCATCAAGAACACGCACAACTTATCAAAAAACAACGCAATACAAAACCCGAATCACAAAAATACATTTGACCAGTCATAAAATTACACTAATGACGTCCGCTCACTCCTTTTTTTTCACTCTATCACCGCCGCTTGCATGATTTTGAAAAGCGGACGCATCAAATCCAAAATCTTTTTGCATCGAACTTATCTGTTTTCTCATTTCTACAAAATAAATGCCTTTGGAATAAAATTGTGTCCAATCAAACGAAAAATCATGGCATCATAGCAAAAACTCCTCAATTCACAAACCTGTCAATGACGTCTCCACATCCCCCACGTATTTTATAGCCGAATCCAACTCTTCCAACCACTTGCTTAGTTGTTTCTTTTGAGCGTATCTTACTTGCTGATATACTCGGAACCATTCCGATGACGACACATCAGATCTAAAATACACAATTTTTTCACCACTTAATTTTTCAGCATTTTTATCGCTTTCTGTTCAAAGAATAGACTTTCTGCGCACCAAAATTCTATATTTCAAACAAATTTTTTTGAACTTACGTTTTTAAAACTTTTTCAAAATCTCGTATCGTATGTTCGAACGACCCGCGTTCGGCCTCGGACTCGAAATACCATAATTTGTAGAATAATGCCGCATTCAGTAATAACATCAGAATCAACCTAAAGAAGGGATTTTTTAACCAGAAAGAACAAATTCACCAAATATCACAAACAAAAATTTTAATCCCCCGAAATTACTTATACTCACACAAGTAAAATGCCTTTGGCAATCTTTTCAACTTCGGATGGCATCAACGGGTATGTGATATTCGATGCTGAAAAACCAGATCACATTCGAAAACCACTTAATCAAAATCTGATTAGTACCAATTTGCTTACTTGCTGGCGAGCTAATCAATTCTTCTTCCCGCTGGACTTTTTCCGATCGATTCCTCAATCGTGAGCTCAGTCGTTTGTTCGACTCCGCTTCTTCAGTCGTATCGGTCAATCCAAAACGAGCACACTCAGCGTGCAGGTGCGTGTCTAAACATGGAGGACAGAACGGGTTATTCTAGGACCGCCGGTTCAACTCCCGCTCAGGGCTAATATTTTCCATCAGATTGACGGGTCAATGTAGACAAAAAGACCATATATATATTATATGTATATATATGTAAATTATAGATATATATATATATTGTATGTATATATATATATTATATGTATATAGTCTTTTTGTATTATATAAATATATATACATATATGATATATTATATTTATATGCATACACACATATATACTACATATACTGTATGCATACACACACACAACAATAAGAAGAACTTGATGACAACCGCAACGTGTGCAATTCTATCAAGCAAAAATCTACCTCGTCTTGGCATCCCATCTATTCGACTCAAATCATAAATCCGCATAAACCCACTTCCCCAAAGCCAGGTCCGACTGATAACGCAATTATCGGCCGATATTATCAGCCTGCGATAGCCCTAAAGTACCTATTATCAGCCCTACTTACTCAAATCCGAAAAGAAATCTTGAATTCCGACTAGTGCATTCTTTTCAATAAAGCCTGCAAAAATCCACATAATTTTATGTTTTACAGATATAAGAACCATTTACTCACTTTTTACAATGCCCCAACAACTTTTCTTGTATACAACGCCAGCGTGCACACGAATTCGGCACTGATTAGCTGACACACGCGAAAGACAATACTGCACACCCACCGAAAATGTGTCGGCGTACGGTACACCAACATTCGATACCTCGCACTTCATCACGTACAATTGACCAGGTTTACTCGCCGCTGTGCAAACCTTAAACATCTTCATGTATCATACAGTTATTCTGCACTATTTCCAAAGCAGTCTCTTGTGTGACTCCACTGTGACCCATGTACAGCCTGGCGCTTGTCATATGCTTCCCATTGCTGCTAACTTCAGCAGTTACAGTACGCATGCGACTGCCGATCCATGCATGCTCTATTGTAGGGGCCTGATTAGGGCCCAATTAAAATTGTTTTATTATGGGTCTAATCACAGTCCATCGCTACCCTGTTGTACTGTACGACAGCCGCGTGTGCGCCGAAATCTCAGATCGCGCGGGCGCTCAGATTCGGGCGGTTTTTCACGAAATTCCCAGCGATAGCCCAAGTTGATGTCAGCGACAATTTTGCAGAAAAAATGTTCTCTATCTACCAGATATTCTTTTGAGGCTTCATTTTTCGTTTTCAGTTTTTCTTGAAGGTTTTTTCGTAGATTTTTGCAATGCAAATAAAAAAATTTGTTAAACTTAAACAACAGCAGCAAAAGCAAAACAAAGAAAACCAGTCGATAGAGCATATTTTTCTCTGCTAAAAATAAACCCTCGTTGTCATTTTAAAATTTCGAGAAAAGTTGGCCAAAAGTGGCGAAAGCGCATTTCGACAGGCGAGTGTGCACCTGACTGTAATTACGTGTTAACTTTTAAAAAAGGTCGCCCATTAGGTCGCATGTCCACTAAAACCCCTGAAGTTGGCCACAAATGACATCTGACCGCCACACGTACAGTACAGCTATTACAGCAGTCGTTCATGAATAGCGCCTACAGTAAGCTTGAGTAAAGTGAGGGGGATCGACAGTAGCAAGTGCAAGTTATGGCTGCAAGTGCAAGTATCTGATATAAGCGGTAAAATAAAGGAGCAGAAATTTAGTCAATAGACCACATTTTTCGATAGCCATCCAAGTCGATAGACCAAATTTTTCCCAATAAAAGTGTCACTGACATCAACCTACGTTATCACTTACGATTAAAATTAGCCCAAAAAAGCAAAGGCTTAAAAAAAACTCATTTCGGCAGGTGTGTGTTGTAACCAAGCTAGGCAGGCGCAGCAGGGAGTCGGCCGACCGAAGTAGGCGGGACAAAAACTCCAACTGGTGCAGGCAGGTCTTGCGACTGCACCTAAGGCTGAAACATCAACCCGAGGGGTTGACGTCTCACAGCCAGGGGAAGTCGCCATGGCTTACCAGGCGGGGGGGGGAGAGGGGGTTACAGTGTGCACCCGACCATAATTAGGCCCTCAAAAGATACAGCCGTATCTGCACTACAACCGCTGACGGTTTGAGAAAGCCATTATTACTATACAGCGGTTACAGGAATAGCAGTGCATCGCCAACATTACCCATGATCCACATATGTCCCCTGTCCTACAGTACCGTGGCCCCTTTACAATAAGCAGTTCTGTGAGCATACCACGCACCTGTTTCTCAGTTACTCCGCACGATTTTGGTCCAACGGAATGATTCAACGCTACAACGTAGGTAATCTGGCGCGATTTGGTTGCAGTCGTCTTGTCGACGTGCCAATCGCTGAGTACCAAATCTAAAGCATAAAACGCATACGATGAAGTCACCTAGCTGATTTTTCATTTGCGACCTTAGCCAGGCAGACTGCTGCAACCTGTTCGAAAAATCCTTGGTACTAATTCTGGAGGTGCTGTTTGGGACATTATTTCTGGACCAAAGCGTTAAGACCAGGTGCTTCTGCTCCTCGTAGTACAGCGTGTGTTCCTCCTACTGTGCCTGCTGAGATGACTTGACAGCGTTTCAAGAATCTTATTTAAAATTATCCCTGGCCCTCCGAAGGACCCCATCCCGAGTGGGAAGCAGTGAGCGTTTTCTTGAAATTTCTAGCAGTAACTGATTACTGCTAGCTGCAGTTTTGTAGAGAACGTGTTCTATCAGTTAAGTACAGTTTCCACTCAAAATTACTGGTTTTTTAAATTTTCTCCATTTATAAATGTTCTAAGCTGAAAGCGAAAAACTAGTCGAAAACTGTTTGAACATACGAGATATCCGCCTGATAGTGCAATGCAAAACTACCGCAAGACCGCTTTCACTGAAACTTTGAAGCAAGAAGCCCTCCTGTTTCCTTCTCTCCACAATAGCACACCTTTTCCAACTACAATACGTCCCCCCCCCACAACGGAAATTGCACTCACCCGTCGTCTTCCTATCCTCGTGCAATTTTCGAAAGAATACCGAATCCGTGAACAGCAACAAGAACAGCTGATCGACGGATATGGGGAACACACAGTTGAGTATCTCTTTCCCTGTATGCGACGAGCAAGGACAATTGACCTCGGTATCGTTCTCCGACTCAGTATACTCTTCGGCTGGCGTCGTTACCGCTGTCCCCGGCGAACTAGCACCTGATCCAATTCTAGCAATTTTAGTTGCTTTTGGTTGCAATAAGAGCGAATCGTCGGCCGACAACGTCGCTCGAGCCGATCTTGTCGAATCTTCTTCTGACCCAGGAATCGATTCACCATTCAATATAGTCTCCAATGGTGGCACATTCACCAGCGGAGCCGAGGCGGCCAGACGACGCAAATGTTGGAAATCGCTGCTGTTATCGCCCGCTTGTCGCGCGGCATCGTTCGGATCATCCTGAAATGACAATTTTTCCAATCACGCAAAACATAAGATAAATTATGACACTATCTGATAGCCGAGCATATATTCAATCCACCACCTGCAAACTGATTCACAACCTCCTGGCAACGAAGACACTTCACTGAGGGAAAATATGGTGAAAAAGTTTCGAGCTGAAGATACTGATGGCAAGACGGGGTGGTAATCACAAACCCGCTTAAGGCTCGCACTTTTGTGTGAAGCATGATTTTTACATAGCCCCTTTCCCTTGGATAAGCGTTCAGACCCAACATCATGACCTAGTTATACTTTCCACCAGATAAGATAGCTGATACGCCTAGAAATGTGAATTCGTCCACATTTAAGACTCCTTATCATGACTACCCACGCTAATGCTCATGCTCACCGCGGGACTTACCGGGAATGTTGTCAGTAAAGCATCTTCCGCTTCTTGATCAGAACCGCTAAATTCCGTTTCGTCATAACCGTGTTGAGCCCAAGTCCATAATTCCGCTGGATTCATAGGCTAAAAAGGCAATACACCATCGCGATAACAATCGATAACCATGCACAGCTCAGATTCGTCGCAGATCAATCGATTGATTGACTGAATGATTTATTAGCGCTGAATCGATTACGTGAACGAAAAATCACAGATCAATCGATCGATCGATTCATGCTCATTTGAACCAGTTACTCGACTGTAGTAGATGACTAAATGATCCGAGATAAGTCAATAAGACGACCAGACGACTGAGCAATTCATCGATTGACTGATCCGTGACCAATCAGCCGATTAACTGGTCAGTGTCATTCAATCGATTAACCAGTCATCGCTCAATCTTGACCAATCAGTCATCACTGAATCGATTAACCAATCAGTTGTCTATCGACTCTTAATCTGATTTGTTATCACTCAATCGATCAACCGATCAGTCATCATTCAATCGATTAACCAATTAGCTGCCAATGGATTGTTTATCTGATCTGTTATCACTCAATCGACCAACCGATCAGTCATCAGTCGATAAACTGGTCAGTAGATTCTGGTCATCAGTCGATAAACTGGTCAGATTATCTGATCTATCATCAATGAACCGATTGTCTGATTCAGCTTTAAGTTCCTCATCACTCCAATTTATCAGTAGTGAAAACAGACATACCTGATCCAGCAAGGCATTCTGCCATATCTTGAACATCATCATGTACGCCTTGTCGCGCATCGAGAACGATGTGAAGAACAACTTCTCACCATTTTTGGTGCAAACCTTGAATTTAATCAAACGGTTAGCTTGGTGAGTTCAAGAAAGATTGTGATTATGATGCTAATTTCCAGTAAAAATCAGTTTCAAAACATGGCTGTCCCACCATGACAGACAAGGTTCAAATTTTTTTGCATGCCATTAATTTTCGGCTCCACCTCTTTTCATTCAAACTTCCCAAACCCAACTCTCACAACTCTCCACATGCGCCACGACCCAGGTGCCTAGTCTTCATTGTAAGAAAGGCTTACTACACACAAACCATGCATCCTAGACGCCCGGGTTCGATTCCCGCTCAAGGTAAAGTTTTGTACACAGCACACGGCATATAACCTATGTACAGTATATAGCCCCATATAAAACTGCTCAACCCATCATCCAGGCTGTTTCACCTTCAGCCAAGGACGACCCCACTTACTTGAATCGCATTCGGAATGACTTTCGCTGTTTTCTCCTTCGTAATAGCCGTAATGTCTTTAAAACGAACGATAAGCTGCAAATTGAGCCTATCTCATCATTAAACCCCACAATTCGCACATAAAACTCTCCTACTTACCGTTGTTTCCCATTTGAATAAAATATTAGCATAAAAGCACAACCAATTTTGCGACATGTACATCCGACCTTGCACAAGTATCTCGCGTTGATATGCGCACGAATAATCTGAAAAACACTCATGGTAAAAACTGCATATTCCTATGACTTTTAACTATATTTCTGATTCATTACAAAGCAAAAGACAACAAAACTTTTTCTTACCAATGACAAATTTGTCATTTTCGGGTGGTTTGAACAATTTTCTAAACTCATCCGCTCGGCTTCTGTAATTCGGCGCAAGAAACTGAAAAATTGAAACTCTAACTCTGAAAAATTTCAAAACCCTGCGACCGCTTTCGTTGCGGTCGCAAACAGTCGCATAGTAGGTGGACGCGTGATGAGAAGTATCCCATGGCCCGAATTTTAGGGGGAATCATGCCAACTTTTACGCTCACACACGACTTACATTCCTTATTTGGGTGGCAGCTGACTGCAACCTCGTCTTTTCTCCACTCGGCCCTTGGGACAAATGAGTTTGCGAAGTTGAATTAGTTGTTGTCATAATAGCAACCCCCATATTCGTACTCGCCCCACCCACTACTGCCGTCGTCGTAGCCGTACTCGATCCGCTCGAACTTAATTTTCGTTCTCTTTTCGACATTTTCGGACTACCATTATTACTAGCCTTGGCCACAGTCGACTGCGATCCATTGCCAACACCACTCGACGACGAGACGCCCAATTCCGTCGACAAATTCAATATCGGGCTACTTTTTCGACTATTGCTACTCCGACGTTCCGATATCGAAAACGACACATTCTCCGAACTAGCACTTCGACTATGCGATTCCGCTGAACCATTCCTTTAATGGACAAAACTTCAACTTTACACTTTCTTACCACTCTATGGACACTCAACTTTACACCTGCGACCGCTTTTGTTGCGGTCGCAAACAGCCGCAGGTGGACGCCTGATCGCAAGTATACATGGCTGTCCGTAATGTAATAGTGCGGGAAAACCCCAGGAGCATGGGAACCCACCAGCTCTTAAGCCAAGATCAAAAGGGAATGCCCTCCCCTCCACCCACTCTACTTTACACTCGCCTTACTCTCTACTTTACACTCGCCTTACTCTCTACTTTACACTCGCCTTACTCTCTACTTTACACTCGCCTTACTCTCTACTTTACACTCGCCTTACTCTCTACTTTACACTCGCCTTACTCTCTACTTTACACTAGCCTTACTCTCTACTTTACACTAGCCTTACTCTCTACTTTACACTCGCCTTACTCTCTACTTTACACTCACCTTACTCTCTACTTTACACTCGCCTTACTCCCTTCTTTACACTCGCCTTACCCTTCACTTTACACTTGCCTTACCCTTCACTTTACACTTGCCTTACCCTTCACTTTACACTCGCCTTACTCTACTTTACACCCGGCTTATTCTCTACTTTACACTCGCTTCACACTCTCCACTCGCCTTATTCTCTACTTTACACCATCACTTACTTTCCCTCATCATTTTGGGATAGTCGAAACGTGACGACGACGCCTTGTTGATCGGATTCGGGCGACGTTTCGGATCCGGATCCACCCGACGCCGACACAGCGCCACTCATTCGAGCACTGGTCACCATTATGTCAGGCCCCGATTTAGTAGCCGATAATTCTTGTTGCTGTTGTAATTCGTTTCTAGGTGAAAAAGAACAAATCGATGACGGCGTACTCGTCGACGAAGATGAATTGCTTAAAAACGATGAAAATGAACTAGAACTTAAACTACGCTGCGATAAACGTCTCAATTTTTTTACTAAAAATGATTGATTCATTTTATTCGCCGTCGTTTTCATTTCTTTTTTTTCTTTTCTCTCATTTTTTTCCATCGAATCTAATGCACCATTTCCACAACTCTCACACCTTCGAATCATACAATTGCCATTTTCATTCGAAAATTCTCCTCCTTTCCAATTAAATATCGTATTTTCCTCATGATCATCATTCGCCACTTCCAAAATTGTACTCAAATCTAAACTATTATGACTAATTTTTTTCATTATCCATTTCGATGATTGATTCGTCGACGAATTCATACTCGAAGCGCACGAATTAGCTTCGCCTACGCCGCAATAAACTTCACTATTCGACGACGAAGACGAGAAAGCAGCAGACGAAACATCGTCTAGACCCATCATTCTCAAAGTACCATCACTCAAACACTACTTTTTTTCTATGAATTCACCCAATTCTATCAAAACCAACAATAATTTCACTACTTTTTTTTCAAAATTTTCAAAGCGAATCGAAAAAATTCTCTTTCTCTCGAGTCCGATAGTCTAAGCTTGAAATTTTCCGACTGACGATGCAGAATCGGAAAATCTACAATAACTGAGGAGTACCACAAAATAATTCAATCAAAATCATAAAGATAATGACTGAAACTAATCTAAAGTTCCGAAAAAATCACTAAAATTTGGTTTTAAAGTCGAATCGAAAAATTTTCAACGCCAGAAACTATTCGACCTCCAAAAAATCCAAATTCAAGCCGATTGAGCTATCGGATGAGCAAAATCCACAACGATCCAATTTCAAATTCAAATCCGAAACTATTCAGCAATAAGTCATTTTCGAATCAATTTTTTTTCCGTCAAAATCTACAATTTTCTACTAAAAGTCCAAAATTCTACGCATTTTTCAAACTTTCTATGCCAAATTCCGAAAAACTACAGTAACTAAGGTATTTTCGTCCAGTTTTTAAAAGCCTGCAGTTTTTTCTCGAATTACTTGGAATTTAAGAAAATTCCAGATCGATTCCGTGACGGGACGAATCTACTTTTTCCCAAAATTGTCAAAATTTTTTAAACCCAACCTTTTTTCTCAACCCTTTAAAATTCTCAACTTTTTTCAAATCTTTTTTCAAACACCTCAAAAATTCATCTCCCCCTCAATTTACACAAAAATTTTCAAATCTCAATTCTAATTTCTCTTAGTTCAAATAAAATTACTTAAACTCTTTCCGCTAGAAACTAGTCCATTTTCCAACAAATCTAAACTCAAACACGATCCAACAATAAGCCGACTAAAATTCATATATTTTAAGCAAACATTAAAGCAAACCAAGCATCATCGCCCGCGGCCCCCACCCAACCACATCACGCCACTCTATCCCATATGTACATAGTCGATCACGCCACCCCGCCTCTCCTGACTGCCAGCTCGTTCCGACTGTCATTGTCTCCAAACTCGCCCTTCCCCTCTTTTCAACCAATTGAAATGTACCTAAATAGGGCAGCCCCCCCCCCGGTGCCCACTTTCACATGTCCATCTTCGAACACGCATTCTACGAAAAGTTCGTTTAACAAAAACAAGAATATCGAACACCTGAAAAAGGCTTCGACTTGCGTCAACGACGCCATGACATTCATTTTTTAATCAAGAAATTTTGACATTTTCAAAATCGAAACTCATAAACTCAGTTCCTTCCTCTTTCCATCATCTACAAATACTAAAAGTGCAAACTTTCTTGGATTATCATCACAATAAGTGAAAGGCTAGCTACTAGCTTCCTCCATAGCCTCGATCACCCTTCCATCCCCGGCCACTCAGCAGACGAGACAAGACAGCCATCACGCTTAGAAACATTCCAAGTCTACACCTCGCCCCTTTTTAATTACTCAATATTATGCGAAGCCAGCCAGCCAATCAACGAGCCCCCCCCCCTCCGAGAGCATCATATAAGCTACTATTGAATAGAATAGCCAACGGCTCATAGCTTACCAGCTTCATGTTACGAGCAGCCATTAAAAAGAGCATAAAGCTCGTCTCATTTTGTTTTATTGCCAAAGAAGCAGACACGACCAAATTCACCCCCACTGGCAACTTATTCTATTCTTTTTCGACTGACTGATTGATACCCAAATGCAATCGTCATTTTCGACCTCCTACCAACCTCGAACCAATCAAAACCCCATGTCGACTCAATTCTCTCACTCCATCGCAGCTAGACTTTTTTGTGCTCAGCCATTAGACTCTATGGTCGGCAAGCCTGCGAGCGAGAGCTGTTGGACAAGAAATTGGCAAGACGAGTTACAATCCAGGCCGCCATGACATAACCTGATTTCAAACACGCCTTTGGCGGGAAATTCAATTTAGCAAACTAGCACCAGCTGATCATCGAATAAACGCCAGCCAGGGACACCGAGTCGCTAGGCTCCTGTTTTTTCTGACGAACTGAAGGTCGAAACAATTGCAGCACTGATGAAATGATAACGAGCCCTATCAGTCCAAGTATGGCCATATAAGGGCAGAGTCCTCCTGTAGGCCTAACGGAAAAAATCCACCCAGCATCGACCGATCCACCGATCCGGCCGAACCGATCCGCCGATCCAGGGGGTGGATCGGATCCCGATCCGATCCGACCGCTGGATCGGCCGGATCGGCATTTTAAATTTGCCGCGCATTACCTGCTTGAAAAACACGCGTATGACTTGTTTTACGATACTCCTCTGACATTTGAGTTCTCTCCCATAATCATTGTCTCTGTGACATCGTGTACGTGAAGTTTTTTAATGTGTTCCAGAGGTCAGAGAGAAATCAGATGCAATGGCGAATAGAAGAAGTGAATAAGGAGCTTAACGATAGCTTAACGGAGCTGGATCAGGATCAGGGCGATCCCGATTGGGATAGGATTTTTCTGTGTTTTGCGTATGAGCCTTTATACCTCACTGAAGCACTTTTCAGTCATACAGCTTTTTTGAAACTTCTCCAATTAATTATTATTATACAGAATTTGAAAATTGATTTGAAAAATAGGGAGTTCTGATACAGGCCATATATAGATAAGCCATGCCAGCTCACGTCATGTCATGCTTTATTCCTGACCAAGCACCATGCAGCACTATCGGGGGTTAGGAAACATATGTCATGTATTGACAATTAATTTTACCCAGGCGAGAGTCGAACTCTCCCCTCTAATCGTAAGTGCGCACCTAGCGTGACAGGCAAACGACTACCGCAGGCTACGCCCCAGTTTTGCTTCCACCCCCAGAGCTGCTACAGACTACGATAAACAGACTAGCCTAGCTAGCGTGCTTTTTTCTTTATTTATGCAGAATCCCCATGCCTAATCGTCGGGATCCTGGCCTGTCGTTGAGGATCACGCGAAGAAACGAGCTTGTTTGGAGTCCCGCTTATTGGGCCTGAAGGCCCAATTAAGATATGTAAAACGATTTGAAATCAGAGTTTTTTAAATCAGTGAATGAAGAACAAAGATTGCGCAGAATTTTGGACACAGTTTTTGGCTTGGGATCGGTTAGGATCGGATCGGCTGGATCGGATCGGATCGGATCGGCCGGATCGGATCGGATCGGGCCGATCCAGAGCATGGATCGGATCGGCTGGATCGGATCGGATCGGATCGGCCGGATCGGATCGGGCCGATCCAGAGCATGGATCGGATCGGCTGGATCGGATCAGATCGGATCGGCCGGATCGGATCGGGCCGATCCAGAGCATGGATCGGATCGGGATCCGGGCTGAGGGTCAGATCGGTCGATGCTGGAAATCCACCCTCCACATGTTTACTCAATCAAAAAGGAATATAATTTGGCCAAGGCGTCGATGAAGAAGGCATCTGAAGTGCGGGCTTCTTCCCAAGCTTCCGCATCCGACATTTATTTACTAATGAGAAATGCATAATTCCTGTCTAAAATGTTGTCGTTATTTCTGAGGAGATCAGTGACATCCGCTAAAAGTATTCTGCACGTGCACTAAATCAATTGGGCTTAAAAATTCAAACCCTATAACCACCCCCGACCCCGACCCCGACCCCGACCCCGACCCCGAAAAAGGTTGACCCCGGTCGAACGCTACCCTACAATTATGGATTAGGTGCCATTATCAAATTTTCAACATAAAAACATGTGAAAAATTCAAATTTAAAAAATGGCGGGAAACTTTTATATAATCAAATTATCTTTCGCAGTTGCCTATCAATACTTGTAATACCAATTTTGACGATGGTTTTAGAGATTGCGTCGACAAAAAGCAATTGATCAAACAACAATCTACGACATTGCAATGTGATAACTTATCATATCACCTTCTCAAGACAGAAGGCACGCGCGACAAAAACCGCGTTGCTCTTCAGAAATTGATAATATTTCGATTACATGACCTATCGCTTGTACCATTAAAAAAAAAATCATAAGCCCCGAGTAGGAGTTGAACCCGCGCAACCAGGACTTTTCATTATTTCTGTTTCTTCGTACAACGAGATTTCTTACTTCCAAGAACGAAGTCTCAAGGTCCAAAACTGTCCCACCCACTATAAAACCCGTGCCCGTTCTTATCACGCGAAATGGCAATCTGCACTGCTGGGACATAATTGGCAATTTCCCGCCATTTTCCAATTTGAATTTTTTTGCAAAAAACATGGGTTTTCTTGACATTTAAAGCATAAGCGTCCCACTCTCATAAAAAATCATTCATTAAGGACACCTGCTAGCGATAATTCTCCCTCGAACAATCATTTGGGCTCAGTGAAACATGCACAAAGATTATTCACAACTTTTTCATGAGACCTCATGGGTGGTTGCGGGGGGGTCCGTTATGTCTGAACTTAACCAAGACCATTATGATTGCCCCCTGGACAAAACTACTAGCTGTAACCATCACATCATTCATGGCAGTCGGGAGATCAATAACCTCCCCTGCATGGAAGACGTCATCCACTCCAGTTGATGTTTCATCCGCAGGCAAGTGTAGACCTAGTTTTATGTCCCAGAAACTCTAATCTTATCTCCCACCGCCTGGTCACCTTCATTGCTTACCCCATCGAGCAAGTCCAACGTATTCACTCAGCCATGCGACAAAGTGCAACATCGCCCCGACGCACACACCCATTGCCTTATCCAAATGCCCTATTCTTCATCCTCCCACGCTTTCGTTCATGACTTCCACTTTCTGACTAACGCCCAACTTGAAACAACCATCTTGCATGTTTCATGCTAACAAAACATCCCCACTGTCCTCATGTCCGTTTCATGTTCTTCGAATTTGAGTCACGATCAGCCAAAGCCTTTGTCAAAGCTAATATGTTCGTCCATCTGACATTGCTCACCCTTAACACAAGCTCTGCTGATCCTGAGCTACGTCGCAAGTGACTGATAAGTCCATCACACCAGGCACAAACTGATGAAACCATGTTTGGCGATTCCGCCATAAGCACCAATAAACGACTGATAAGCCGACTTCGCTTCACAAGCCATCATCAATGCCCATGTCCCATGCGTCATCACCAGACGTGACGCACACGCACACTCCACTCCACCTCATCCATTCGCTCCACTCACTTTCTCTCAAATGTATAGACCGCAAACTTTGAATTTCCCGCTATTTGCTGCGTATGACAGTTTTACAAATTACAAAGTTCCTCACTTCAAAACCTGTGCGCTAATTAGATTGACAAAAATATTTTCTTGGTTTCATAACTTCTTTCCAAAAGCGGCCAAGTTGTTTTTTTGCATGGATAACTTTTCGCTAAGAAATCAAAGACTTTTTATTTATCAAAAATTTGTCATAAGCGGCTTGCAGCGGGAAATTCAACTTTCGCAAAGTACGATGCCTGTGAAATGGTCTATGCAATATTCCTGCTTACCTTTTCTCAGTGCAACCCCGTCAACCTGTACAAACCACCGCACATGATCCTAGCATACATACAATTAGAGTGTTCATAGAGAGTTGGATAAGTCAAGCGAAATGGGAGTTGCCTTTGACGTGCTTAGTGGGGCTAAAGCGTTTACGTGAGGACTTCACCTGATTCACTGGCCTTCAGCATGATCAACGCATTCTCCCAAATTTGGAGCCTCGAAATGCAACATCTCAATTTACCCTGATTCTGGGTCCAAAATTCCCATTTTCGAAAGTTTTCCAAGCACTTCTCGATTCCCTGACTTTTCCAGTTTGTTCCAGCAGCTTATGAACCCCTAATTATTCACGACGGTATGCTGTCGGCCGAGGCTCTGCTGATCACTGGGAAGATATTGAAGACAATTGACAGGACAAACAAAAACCAAAGGTTTTGGAACAGGACAGGATCGAACTCCGGGCCTTTTGATTGATGATCAAAGGCGCATAGCTGGGGGGGGGGGGGGGGAGGACATCGCGCCATTTTGCCAGTATAGCCATAGCAAAAATCCCCCAAATATGATTTTTTGATGAGCACCTCCGACCTCAAATCATGGCCACGCCACCGCAATTCTCACGCCAACTAGGCGCACATGAAACTTCCCTCAAATCCTTCTATTCTACCCTGCGCGTCTCTACACCAGGATTTATAAGATGCGGAAAATGTGTTTTCCATGTTTTGCAGACAAAAAATTTTAGATTTTTCCCCTGATTATTTCCATACTGTCGCAACACAACTGAATCAATTGCAACTGATTTCCAGTGTGATTAACAGACGCACATGTAACCAGCATTCCTGGGCGGTCGGGAGATCGATACTCTCCCTGGCTGGGAGACAGCAACCTCTCTGGTTGACGTTTTTAGGGCATGTATAGTCGCGAGACAAACCTGCCTCCAGTCGGGGTATTTGTTTTAGAGACCTCGGTCTCGACTATCTCCCGCCGCCCGGGCGCGCTGGTTAAACACAGGAAAATGCGGGGGATTCAAAATTTTGACCCCAAAAATGCAGCAGCTTACAGTTTTCCCAATTTCTGTTTTTACTCCTTACGTAAACGCTTCAGCGCACTAAGCAGGTCAAAGGAAACTCCCATTTCGCTTGACTGATCCAACTCTCTATGAGTCCCGTAATTGTATGCTTATTACACTGAAAAGCCACACTAAACTCAACTTTACAACACAAAATTGATTTGCCAGTCTGTTTCCACACACTTCCTCTTGCATCGCCCATTCATCAACCAGCAACCATCCATTAGGCCAGGCCAGGCCGCCTTGGCTCATTTCCGCAATATTCCTGCTCACTATTTCCATTTCCCTCTCCGACCACATCATCCATCACCTAGCCTACCCTCTCAACACACCCACCCTGCTTACCCCACCGGCGTCGATGGTCCAGTCACCCCTGTCGCCCGCAAACCACCGCCAATCGATTCCGTCGACGTCATATCTCCTTCGATATCACTAGATTTGGTTGCTGAATGATGATCACGTTGATGATCACGACGACGCGGAAATAATGGTGATAACGATTTCGATCTTTTCGATCCACTTGCACCACTTTTCACATTCAAATCGTCACCACTACGACGAGGCCTGCATAAGATGACACGAAAAACTGTTAATTTCCCATCCATTATAAATATGTCATTCCAAAAATGTGATTAAAAATTATGTATATTCAAGCGGATGATTGATAAACTTATTGAAACATATGATGATTGAATGACTGACCAGCAGATGCACTGATAACATACAGCCATGGGGCCATAGCAATAAAAAGTACTGCGCGACTATAAGCCAGGTGATAAGAATATCAGAACAGATAGCTGAATCAGAGAAAATTTTGGGTAGGTTACGACATAATTTAAGAAAAAGCGGATCACTTATCATAACCTTATCAGGTTATCAAAAAACGACAGATGACCACAGCGATAATAAACAGACCATAAGAAAATGTGGATTAATTAAAAATTTCAATATAATGACCATTTAATTAATAACTGGAAAAGGTTAATTAATGATGGCGTCAACATATTCAAACTTTGTCTGCCCGTTCGAATTGAGTGATAAACCTCAGAATGAGACACTCATCAAGGACACTCACAACCAACGCCAGCAACACACCAGATGCGTTTAGTGACTGTTTCCAAGTGCTTAAAACGCTTCAAGGACAATCTCCGACAAAAATTGAACCTTTTTTCTTCTTTTTTTAAACCATCAACCGCAATGCAGTTTCGTTCAAACCGCACGTAGCACACCAGACCAGCAATAGCAGAGCTAGTGAGCCGTCTCCAATCGAGGCTCTGTCATCTGCATGCCAGCTGCTCTGACCCGTATCGATCTAACATAACCAGCCACTTCCAACCAAACCCAGTCCTATACCTATATTTACTCTAACATTTACCACATGAGCTTACCGAATTCCCAAAAGTGTTTTTTCCATGGTAATAAAAGCGGCCATGAGATTAAAAAATGACATCGAACCAAATGTCACTGACTTTACTTTTTTAACGCAAAATCAAACACCAAACGCTTGAAAAATCGTCAAATGACCCGACCCACCATCTAAGAAGCTAAACCAGACTGAGTCTGAGTTTAAGCACGAGCTTGAAAAATGGAATGCCTCCTACATTTTCTCAATGAGCGTCAAAACGCAGCGGAAGAACGAGAACGTTTCGAGTCAGGCGGTGCTTGGGAGTTGAGATAAATTATTTAAAGGATGACAAGACCTTTTTGAATATGGTCCGAAAAGGAATAATATCCTGATAAAAAGGCCTCACGAGAAGTTCTGAAGGCGTCATAATGTTCGGCGAGCTTTCCTGTTGGAAAAAATCAAAACAACGATGTTATCCTCATTATTCTTAATCATCGCATTGAGAAAAGATTTGCGAAAAGGAAGCACTGAGAAGGAAGGTTTTATCAAAAAGAAAAACGAAATTCTCGAATAAGCAGGCCCTTAACGAAAGGTTGGAATTCTGAGTACGAAAGAAAAAATGTGGCAAAGAAGAAATTTCTCGCTGCTTTTTATTAGCCAGTCGCCAGAAATTGTCAAACGTCAAATAAATCGACATTTACCTGATGGATTTTGAAGAAGTAAATCGCTTTTTAACATGAATTTCACGATCTAAAGATCCACCAAAAACGGACGCATGCATTTTCCGTAAAACCTGAACTCTTAAATCATCTCTAGCCAATGATGAACTAGCAACCGACGCAATCGTCGACTTTGAAAACTGTGCTTCCATATGCATAGAAGACATCATCTTTAAAATTTTTTACTACGATTCCAATTTCAAATATATGAAAAGCTGAGCAAATAAAAACTAGGCACAAGGTGAGCAAAGTGAAATGTCAGTGCGAAAATGAGGCTGCAACCAATCGACGAGTCGAAAGTCAAGTTACGACTTGCAGATGGAACGAGGTAGGTCGATCAAAAAGCTGAACCATTCAAATTGTAGCCTTGCCAACAAGCCAATTCACAAAAGCCAAACGATGTAGCTGACTTCTCCCATCGACCGGAATGAACATCGTGTTGTAAAAAGGTCATGTTCAGTGAAATAAGAATTTTAATAGAACATTGTTTAATATCAGCTAAAAAGTGTGAATACCTCGGCAACCAACAAAAATCAATGCACAGCTTCGAGCTACTCCGACCGACCAATCGCTACGACACTGAGTTTTAAATGCAAAGCGCGACTTTCGCAACTGACTTTGCTCTTCTTTTGCGACTAATAATGCGGGTGGCTTAATGAAAGAAGCGACGACAAGAAAAAGGAGCGTTTCCTGAAGAAAAACCACTTCAACTTGGCCGAGCATTAATATTGACCCTGTCGACACATTACGTTCAACTCGTATAGTTTGGCAAGCAAGCTAGTAGCAGACATTTTGCTTCAGCAAACGCAAGAGCTTAGCGCACAGTAGCAGTCGCATATGAACAGTAACACACGCCTACAAGTCGGGTCGACTGAAGACGGGGGGCGGGGAGAAAAAACGTTGGCGAAACAAGTTTTAAACGAAACTGGTCCTAGTTAGGTGATGACGAGCTCCTAAGAAAAAACGACCGTGTGGAAAGGATAGTAAACAAGAAAGGTGAGAAAGATCTCGAAACTTCTTCTAAAAAATAAAACGCTTGATTTCTTAGGTTCTTTGTTTTCATCGCACAAACACTCCCTGCATTATGTGTCCCTCCACTCTCGACTGCCCATGCTTGGGTTTGGTCCTGCGGTAAAGCATACAATGAGCTTAGGTTTATACAATGAGCTTATGTATTTGGATACAAGGTTTTATTTACTAAAAAACCAGCTACAGTGTACTGTAGCAGTCCAGTAAAAGTCAAGTTTTCTTTATATTTTTATCCACTTGAACAAAGTTGGTCACATATTGTAAGAAAGCATAAAAACCAGTTTCTTACCAAGCACGTTGTTTCCCTGGCAACCGACTTCCATCGCTCGATGCACACTACAGGTACTGGCCAATTTTCGATTTGCGCCTTCACCAACCGCGCGCGACGTTTTTCTCCAAAACGTCAGCTACTGATAAGAAAGTTTTAAAATATAAAGTTTGTACTTGATGGTCCTCCCGCAATTTGCAACCAGTATGTAAACAGGAACGTAAAACACATAAATGTACAGTTGCACTGAGAGAAGTGAAGAAGAAAGAACAACAGTTTGTTTTAACTAAGTTGGAAATATTTCTCACCAGCTTAAAAAATTATTTCTTTAACAATATCGTGATTTAAGTGCCCAAAGCTTTATTGACAGAAAATAATTAATAGTGCAGATTGTTAAAAGTAATACTGTACTTTCTTCCACAGAGAATTCTTTTTTAAGGAATTAAGCTGGTCAGAAATAGTTTCTGGCTAAAACACATATACACAGGCTCAAATCGACGTAAGATAAAAGCGCGCGATTTTTAAATAACATACAATGTTGTCCTACTATTGAAGGCTACTGATGGCACTACATTCGTCGAGAAGTCAAAAAGCTCCCTCTCGCACAATCCGATTTATTTACTTCATCTAATTAACAAATAGCTCAGACTGCAATTCAATTACATATTCTGCAGATATGAAAACTGCGAACCAAATCCAAGATTTTGTATTTTCTTAATGGAACCTAAAGTCTCGCTAAAGTATTGTATCTAATCGTCAGCACCTCGCGTTTCTCCATGCCACGGGAAAAAGTTCTGATATTATAAAATGCCGCCTGTGCGACATGTCACGAGGTCAAAACAGAGTGAGGAATAATAGAGTGCCAACAAGTGTGTTAGTCCTGACGACGAAGAAAACACATTCTTGCATAAACACACTGCATATGTGGCGTACATACTGTACAGAGGTGATATGCAGTTTTCACCTAGCAGATTTAACCAGAGCGACCACGGCGGTGCAGTGGTTCGGCACTTGTCTCTCTGTATAGCTTGGGGAGTCCCGGGTTCGATCCCCGGTGATGGAGGTCGGTTTGCGAACCATAAACCCTCGCTGACCTTGCACCCCAGGCCGTGGGTGACACCCGCTACCGCCGGAGTGCTCCGAGTGGAGAGACGGAAGCCAATCGCGTACAGTCTCGTCTGTCCAACACCGAAAGGGTTCACAGTCCACCCATTTCGTCTGAGGAAGTCGGTGTCCTGTCCAGGATGCCCTCGCGTGGAAGTGCTCTTAGTGGAGATGCACAGACACAGCCTGCCTTGAGTGAGGCCTGATCACCTTCCTGCCTTGCTTATCACGGCTGCTGGCCGGCTATAGGCAAAACGGGTTGGAAGTCCAATATAGACCCCGGATTGGGTCAGGTACTTTCGGGTCGGGTTGGGTCGGGTCGCTTTTGTAAGACCGAGTCAAACGAGTCAAAAATACAGCAATTTTGCAAGTTTCCACTCTTAGCACTCACAAAAACCTTCTCGTATCGGTTTAACTCCAGGATTTGCAGAAATGCTTCATGCATGCATAAGTCTTGCATCCCACGTTTTCATTCTGCCCAACTTCCAAGAATGTCAGACAAATTGTAGCATGTGACAATGACCAAATTTTCTGAGTGATTCCTGCATAAGGAAGGGTCCATATCTGAGAGTTCTCATTAGCACTCTTAGCAACCCTGATGCATGGTTGCGACTAGCCATACTCTGAGAAGGACTTGATAATTTTCAACAGACCGTATCTTTAATCACATCTGATTTCTGAATATGACAAATAAGTTCTTGAGTATGGCTGGCTGGAATAGCCTGGTCTTTAGTCTGCGCCGAAACACCAAATCTGAGCATTAATAATCCCCTCGACCACCATCCATGTTACAGTACATTGCGAAACAGTTTACTGTTCAATAGTCACAGGTACCCCCAAATTCCTCCATCAGAGGCAAAGATTCTGACTGGAACTAGTGTCCAGCACAACATGACTTGTGAAGACTAGATGCATGCCCTAACGTGGGTTAATATATATTTAGGTATTTCTTTGTAGAAGCAGTATAGCCTTTGTCTGACTCCAAAGGTAATGCAAGAAGTCTTTGTTATTAGGATTGGTTAAATCTTGGTAAAGAATAGCGCACAGACCCCAGTCGCTATAAGACCTACAAAGGTTTTTTCGACCACTATTGTGGGAAACATGAAGGAATGCTGTTCTATTTACTAAGGATTACTGAGGAATAATAAAAGATGAAATTTCGGGTGCGTATCCATCCATCGAGATCCATCCAATGAGATGTCTCTATCGAAATATTTTCTCAGTTACATTTGCAGCACTGCTGTCGAACATCAGCCACCTAAGCCCCGCCCCCCCCCCCTCCAGGGTGCGGTCGACCCTTATTGATAGCCCTTACGTAGCCAGTTACTGTGTTGTGTCATGAGATTGTTAGAGTGCGAGTCAGGATCGCCTCGGTTACGAGTCGCCAACCTATCACTTCTTCGTTTCGGATAGAACAGGGTATGGCGATCAGCGAGTGGTGCCTACTATCGATGCCGCCTGATCAATACCCACTCGCACTGACTTGACATACCTCAACAGTTAAAGGGTGTTCAAAAGGATCCAACACAACGCAAAAGAAACTGCGTCAAAGATTTACTGTTCATGCATAAAACTTTGAAACCTTTCAAAAAATAACCATATCTTCGTCTCTCACTAGAATTCTGTCATTTTTTCATTACCAACTACACAATAAACCGGTCCGAAGAAAAGCACTAAATGTTAACTTTCATAATTTCCTCAAATTCCATCTACGAAACTATTTACACGCATCATTGCACCAACCTCAAAACCAAACTATCTTACCCCTCTCTAAATAAAAATCATTACAGTTGCGTTGACTCTGTCTTACATTCCTCAGCCATCGATTGATCGCAACTTTTCGTGCTTCTACGCGCTGGTACGCCATCGAATGCTTTTTCCGCATTTTCTTGGTCTTTCTGTTGTTGCTGTTGTGTGAGCGGATGAGGGTGCGGAGCGCTTACACGACGGGTGCCAGATATGGGCGAGAAAATGGTACACAATTCATCGACCAGTGCTTCGTGACGATACGAAACACGAATATCTGGCACGTTTGTACGTGTGATATCATTGCCCAAAACACCTTCTTCTTGATAATTGGCACCCAGCCAATGCAGTTTCATCTATAATATTAACCTCATACAATCAAATTACATGGTTATTAGTTAGTGACACAAAAATGTCCATTTCACAGAAACCTACGAGTACGAGCGGCTAGGATTTCTAGCAAAAGTTCAAAAAAGGAGCGGAAAATAATTAGCCCTGGTTTTCCAGGTTTCAAGAATCTTGCTGAAACTGATTTTCTCTGGAATTTCAGGTTTTCAAGACCTGGACACCAGGGAAAAAGTCGCTGTCGGCCTCAGTAACAATTCATTCGACAAAAACAAACTCGAGCGGAAAAATTCCAATAAAGGGTAAAAAATTTAATCTTAAAAAAATTTAAAAATGGGTGGTAAATTACATTTTGAGATGCAAAAGTTTCAATGAATCACCGTTTCTGCAAAATGGTAATATTCTAAAGAAAATCAAATTTTAATCAGATAAATCAGACTCCGCAAGATTCTTCGATTGTTAACAGTTAAAATCAGTCAGTCATTATCAATATCAATCAGTTAAATTCGCTCAAGGGGCCATCCATAAAGGACGTCCGGTGGTGGGTGGGGGTCAACGGAAAATGCACGGAAGTGGATGGGGGAGGGGGAAGTCCATTTTACAAAGTTGGTGGGAGATATCTCGCAAAATTAGCAAAATTATCATTAGTTAAAAGGTTCTAAAGATAAAAAATCACTAATATTTTTAAATCATCAAGCGTCAATGCAAAGACTCTTCGTCGGGTGACTAAGAGCTATTATATTCCAGTTTTTACCACGATACTAAGATCGATTACCGCCACCGAGCCTGTCGAACTGAACCAGGGCAAACCCGAACCAGACCGAACCGAACGAAGACCAACCCGCGTGCATTGTATCATTTCACACTGACTGACAGTGCAAAAATAGAAAAGCTTCCAGTGAAAGGACAATCACGAACTAGGAGTTATCTTGGGTGTCCCTTGATCTTCAACTGAAACGAACAAGCTGCTTTGCTACAACTTGACTGGTCCATCCTGACTAGCAGCAGGAAAGCTGCGTTTTATTTCGATCCTGGTTAATTTATGGACTGGTCCTGGTTCAGCTGCGAAAGCTGGTTTGTTTGAACCTGGCAGAGAGCAGGATCGATACTTCTCCCTCTAGCCGTTGTCCACTGGCGCCAGGGTTACATTCATTTGTTCCGTCTTTTGGACGTCAGAGACGATGCTGAGCAGTGCCAGAACAGGTGACTGATCCGACCCTCAGCGTGGATCCCAATCTCAATGTAGCTGATGCTTCAAGAAATAAGATATGAAAGGGGTGGCATCTTTGACACTATTGTAACCAGCGCACCCAGGCGGCGGGAGATAGTCGAGACCGAAGTCTCTGGGCAAAACACTCCGATTGGAGGAAGGCAAGTCTCGCGAATATACCTGCCCTAGAAACATCAACCGAAGAGGTTGACGTCCCAGCCAGGGGAGCGTATCGATTACTTCCAACCGCCAGGGATGCTGGTTACACTATGCCCTCACCAACCTATCCGCGATCCTGCGAGCCTGTTTTCTAGCTGTCACTGTCTCGCCAACTTCAAAAACTCAGCGCAACTAACCTGCAGCTAAAGCGGGATTCAATACCAATTTGCGCGAAAAATTATGATTTATCAATTGTATGTAGTATGTTAGACACTATTTGAGAGCAGAGAGGGCGAAAACCTATAAGTTGCCAGTCCGGCAGATGCACCAGTCGGACCAGACTGAAGAGGAATGCCCATCATTTCGGCGGATTGGTCGATGCTAGGAAAAATGCTTTTTTTAGAATGAATATTGGTTATGCAGGTTGGGGGGGGGGGGTGCGCTAATGTGGATGTTCATTTTCGGGGGGGGGGGGGGGCAAGGTGAAATGGACGGAAGGTGGAGGAGAGTCAAAAAAACGCGGTTTTTGGTGGACGTCATTTATGGATGGCTTCTAACCTAACCTGACTGCGTCAATATGAAATTTTTTCAGAACCCTAGAAAAATTATTTTCCGCTTCTTGCTTGAACCCTGTTTCCTCTTGACGAAACGCATAGATGCGCAGTCAAAAACAGCAAGTACAAGTGTTCTATTTTACAACTTGATAGCCACCTGCGGTTAACTTACTTCGTGTGGAAATCCACTTTGCAACACACCGTTTCGAGCCAATTCACACATGTCCGAGCTACTCAATTTCCATACTTGCGCCGCGATACTGTACTCTTCCATCAACGGTTCCTAAAAGACATTACTTTGTCGAAAATGTAAATAAAGAAGCGCATAAATATTTTACATCATCATATCACATTGGTTTTTAAAAATAGAAACCTGATTACAGCGCTAAATTTTTTAAATTTTAAATTACCGCGCTACAGGCAAGATTTCATACTGCTTATAGCAATAACACCGTATACGACGACTGGCGTCAGTTCGGTTGTGCGCGAGCCGCGAACGGCACAAAAGCGCGCGAAAGAGTTGGCAGACGCCAAAATAAACATAAAAATGATTCTCTAAAAACTTGTACCTTAGTAAAATGAAACTGCAATGGGTCATCGGTCGACAACGAGACGTTCAATCCTTTCGACAAAAATTCGGGTAGTGGATTACGATGATAATTCAAAAATAGACTGTTATTGCTCAACGGCGACATGGCGATCCCAATTTGACATAAGTAATACAAATATTGCAAAACTGGCACCTTAAAACAGTAAATTCAAATATCTTTTTTTAATTAAATCATGCTTTCTTTGAAAACTCCTTTCCATTATTTTTTAAAAATTTAAGCAAATCAAGCTGATAAATTTACTTTTCTGAGCATCAATCCGTGCGAAATGCTTTCTGCTACCAAAAATCCAGCCACCATATGGTTCACCAAACCAGCCTCACCACAATGTGGACGGAATACGATCGTATTAAAACCGCGCGCTCTATAATCAAACAAGTTTATTTATTCAATTTTTTCTCGAAATCCATCAGAAATTTTTTACTCTCGAAATTGGTTCAATACGGCCACATTTGCGTACATATAGTACAGATAATAGGAATAAGCCGGATTTTCAGTGTCCGTCCATTCGTCAGCTGTCGGAATTCGAGAATCGAAAACGGCAGGTTCTGGCTTGGATTCGTCGTCAACGCTATCCAAACCGATAACCTTCAAAAAGGCGTGATAAACTTCAACGACATTGACAATATAGATTTCCCTCTTACGTAGCGCAAAAATAGATGCAAATCCGGATGCGACGATGGGTCATTGGTGACTTCAAATAACGGCAAAAATATATTGTCCATAACTTCTTGAAAATTCCGCACCAATTTTTTGGCTCGATAAATATCGCTGCAAAGAAAAATTTTTTAATTTTTGTAAACTAATTTCATATTTTGCTTTGGAAATTTTTGTTTTTCAAATCCCACATTCAACAGAAAAGATAACACAAACTGCAGGCAACAGAAAATTACATCACAGCCCCATATGCGACTAGAAACTCATCTTATTGATTTAAAATAAACCTCTGAATTCTTTTTTAAAATAACTTACTATAAACGTGGTATTTGAATCAACCAGCGGACATGTTTCGAGTGCACGTTGTATTTCACAGCCCAATGTGCCAATTTGTCCCACTCGTCACGCGACCGGCCATAAATCGATAATCTATATTCAGCATGCTGATATTTGCTTTCTTCCAAATCTGACATGACCTCCTATAAAAGTCAGGACTGATTCATACCACAGGTTTTCACGTGAAACTCATTTTTAAAACTTAACAAAATTCTTGGTGGCAAAATCTGAGTTTACTCTGTACGGTGTTGAATCAGTATGAGGGGGGGGGGAGTTTACATCCAGCAAAAATTTTCGACAAGGTACTGTCTTTTACATGAACACATGACATAATGTTTATGTTATACGTTAAAATCGAGATGCCTGACGATCTATTAATTTTGCACATCGATTTTAGTGATAAATCAGCACTAGTGTATATTACAGTATATATTTAAACTATGATATAACTGTATTTCTCATTAAAATATTATTCATTTGACGAATAACCCTATTATGTAATTATAGCCGTGTATATATATATATATATATATCAAGCATGCCATACAAAATACATTAAAAATGAATAAGAATATATTCATTTATTTATTTACTTAACATAATATTGTTTTCAAAAAAAAATATAGCAATTTTTATCTATAATATACGCACTGTGTAGATACAGTATATGTGTGTGTGTATATAATTACTTATTAACGCCTTTATCTTGCAACAAAATGGAATTTTGTATATACAAAAATTTTTATATTTGTCTAAATATTTATGCAGTTAACTTCAGTTAGGTATTTGAAGCATGTCCAGTACTTTTCTGCTGCACTCGCATATATTAGATCTTACATATTCATACACCAACTGCAATCATACTGACCTTCAAGACATGAGCGAAAAATTCACCGCCGATATAATTGTCCGTTTTCAAAAAAATATCTCGCAGTACGCTTTGTCCAACTGGATTGTACTTGGCGTTGAATTTATCGAATCGATGAAAAGTGTTTCGATCCTACAAAACGAATCAGGTATCTCTGAAATCAGCCAGTCTGCTAAAACTTTTCCAGCCAGAGATACACACTGAATGTCACCCAAACACAACTCGCCTAAAAAACTTTTGGAAGCGTCATAAAAATTTCTGCAGCCATAAGAATTACAAAAAATCATTACTGCGCTTACAACTTTTTCATAATGCCAATAAAACTCAAATCTAAACACCCTGCCCCCAGCAACCCAGACATAGCACCTATCCACCAGATTATCAGTACTTACAGCATGAACATCCAAAACGTCCACACTCAAATCGTAAGACGTTATCTTCAATTGCTCGAATACCTACCAGAGTGTCATAAACTTTGTATGGTTCAGATAATATCAACCAAAAAAATTCTACTCACCTCATTCAATCTCATAGGACGCCCATTTTGAACGCATACTGGTTTATCTCCGCACGTTTTTACTTTCTTCTTCATAAAACGCAATAAATGTTTTTGATTCATGCAACTGGCCGCGTGCACGTGCGTATCGACCTGAAATAATGAACGTGACAAACATGTGATAGTGCAGAAAAATATCAAGTCTTACTTTTCTGATATTATAAAAATCACGATGCGGTACAGATTTCTGCTCGGCCAATTCGCGGACATCGTTCAATAAAACGTGCAGTTGGAATTTCGAGTGTAAATATGACAAACGGCGATAGCAAAATGATTTTCTAAAATTGAAGGAGAAATGTGAATTTTTTCAACTGCAGATTACAGAGGCAGACAGTATCTAAAACTATATTTTACACACTCAGGCAAGAACGTAGCAGTTCGATGAAGACGCTAACTGACTGATTTTTGTACAGACAATGAGGTAGAGAAAATATCACTATGAGACCACAAGTGCCACACTCTTGCAAAAAGGGTAAAATATAGTTTCAGATAGTGTTTGATCGCGAGGGGTGGGTTTAAGATCCAGACTGGTTGACCCCCCCCCCCCCCACTCACAAAGGTCCATTGGCCAGCAGATCTTGCACAAATGTGTAATCTTCCAAGAATTCGCTCAATGTTGTATAGGCGTCCTTGAATTGTGGCACCATCGATCCATCTGGCATTAAAATTTTCACCAATCCTTTCTCCGATTGCAAATTATATCCAGCCGACGATGGTATGTCATCCAAATTGAAAGGGTCTTCTTCCAAGGACGATGGTGGATGATAACCGAATTCTTCCGTCCCATTGTTTACTTCTGCAAAAATCAATCATTTTATTCCAGAATCACACGAGTTATTTTGTTAGACCAAAAATGCAATGTTAGTTCCGAGGTTATTCGAGTCGAGAAATTCAATCCGTTATTTGAAAAACCTAATTTCTAAATATCACACCACAAAATCTAGAATTTACCAGCCTTAGACTCTGGTATAAGAAATGGAAAATAGGCTTGCTGATTTCTCATGGCCAAAGCTAAAATTTAAGTTTTTGTCATCATTTTTTATTCTTTGCAATTTCAAAAACTTTTCAAAGACTGATTTCCTTTTAAAAAATAGTGTTCCCTAAACAAATTTTTTAAGTAAACTTACTTTGAGCATCCGTTTTCATACTAGAATGCAAATTCTTTGGATAAAGACCAGTCACAAAACCCAATGCCGTTTTTGGGAAAAAATGTCTCGCTCGCTCCATATATTTCAGCCTAATTCTTAGCGCCTGAGTCAATTCTTCAGACGCTTCTTTTAAATCTTCGAACGAAACCTAAAATACATGAAAAATGTACAAAAATTTTCACACCTTCAGAAAACTTCAACTCCAGCTTTTCTTACCCCCGATACATCTTCTCCACTCACAGCCACACGTTGATAATTGACATTCAAGGCGTCGCAGAAAGTGGCCATAGGTATGCCCTGTGGTGACAATACCGTAATGCCAGCCGCTGCCGCCGCAGCATTCACCTTACTGCCCGGACTAGTGATCACCTTGGGTTGTCTGGCCACCATGCCACCATCGATTGCGTGCACTGGCGATGCACCCGTCGATAAAGGACCACCAGCACGCTTATAGTCAGTGTGCGTTTCTTCCAACGATGTCGGACGTAATGCACCCCAAACCCTTAAAAAACAGGGCATTTATACCGAATTTTTACAAAAGTGCAAAGTGTTGAAGAAGGTGAATTTCGATTTTAAACAATGAGCATCACTGCAGACTTTTGCAAAGTATGTGCTTTGAAAAAAGTAGAAGGCAAGTGTGTAAAAAATTGGTATCAACTGAAAGCGCACTACAGCGAAAATTTTTCAGACAAATGCAATATTCAATACTCCTCAAGTATGCATTACATTCAGTCAAAAGATGTGGCAACGTTGTCATCTGCTGACAAGCAAATGGCTTTCGACCATGCCAGATCTCTGCGGGCTGCATTCTTACCAATGAAACTATTCTTGACTCTACGAAAACACTAAACCTCTATCTGAAGCCATATTTTACCCATTTCATGCAAAAATGATACTTTATTCCAGCCCTGCACTGGCCGTTCCTTAATAAGGCGAATCGATTTCAGCTTATCTTTGCACACTCTTGCACAGATTGGGGAAAAGAGTTTCAAATTTTTGCAAGTCGATAAAAATTTTTGCTTTTACAAATTCACTGATCAATGGTGTACATATGTCATTAAAAGCACACACCTTCCGTTTTCCAACGAGCATACGTATGTTGTGTGACTTCTGTCTGCTGCCTCCTGTCACCGACAACTTACATGCATGGGCGAATAAACCCGCATCTAAAACCATAAACCCGCATCTAAAACCTTATTTTACGCACTCCATGCAAAAGTGTGAACTTACAGTGTATCCGACCCACTAAACATCTGCCTCGACTCATACATATTCCCAACATAGTTTCAGCTCATCATGGTGAAGTTCTTTCATCGTTTGCATAAAATGCGGCTACAGATCTGCTTCTTCAGCTCCACATGTATGAGTAAAATACGGCTTAAGACAATAAGTTTCTCTACACGCAAACTTATCCCAATCCAATGACAGCATTAGGATGGCGCCTAGCCTCCATCAGCCTGTTACTACCACATTCATATGCTGCTGAGGTAAAATATGGTTTCAGATATGTTTTTCCAGCTGCAAAATGTGCCGTATGCATAAAAGGCAGATACAGACAAAACATTTCTTTAAAAGTGAAGTTGTGCTAACCCAATGGCAACTTTATGTTGTCGTCTAGATTTCATCAGCCCGTTAATGCCACATTCATATACTGCAAGCGTAAAATACAGTCTCAGATAAAGAAAAACTCGGATGCAAAATGCAAACCAGTGCACTGTGCGCATGCCAGAAACATATATTGCCCGAATTGCATATGCATTTGTGTAATTTTACCGGGGTTGCACAGCATTTTACAGGATTTGGAAAGTGTCAGAAAAATAAACTGTATCTGCAGTGTTCATGACAGTGCTTCAACTCGTCTACTCACGTCTCCACTGTCTCATGTGTTGGTGCCGCCGTCATACCAGCACTTAGTCTACAAACAATTCTTTTCTAAAAAATTGCAATCTCTTGTTTGTTTTAAAATCTAACTTCCATGTTTTTTTAGTTTTTCTTTAACTACGTTTTACCTCTTTCTAATTTCCTAATCTTACCTGCTCGTAATTTGTCTTTGCATTGCCTGATGACTTTCGATGGGGCAAGTGGGCATTTCGTACGGATTACTGACCAAATGATCATTGTCCGATGGTGCGATTAAACTCAACCCATGCGGCATTACTGCTGGTCCGTCGCTGCTTTTTAAGCGCGAAAAATTTCCTGGGCTGTCATAATCTAAAATAGAAAAAACATCAAAAAATTAATCCTTTTTTGATTGAAAGAATAAAATTCAACAACAAAATCGATTGTATGAGAATACCATCAATAGCTTCGCTATATCGCCTCCGATCTTCCGATGTAATATTGCACGTACACACCACTTCCTCTTCCATTCTCTCACGATCACTACAACTTGATCAAAACGAAATGAAGTGGGAAACCCGTCGTTTCTGTTCCGTCGCTTGATTAAAAACCAGTCCGGCCAGCCAAACGAGCGGATGTGATAAAAGGGGCAAATGATAAAAATACGACAACGACCTCGTCCTAGTTCCACAGAAAAAAAGAGTCTATACAAGCGAAATTACAAATCGATCTAAGCCGAGCGAGAAAAACATCTAGACAGCGTCTCGTCAGTTAGCTAGCCTCAATAACAAGTAGAAGCTGGCCTCGTCGAGCTTAAAGCCATTGCTAAGCAGTTTTTCCCTTTTAATTTCACTCGCCCCTGATGAAACACAAAATGGTCACTCGCTTGTCAATCTATCTTTCATCTCATCGAGATAAGAGCGAAGAGGACGACGACAACGACAAGATGCTAAACCCGCTTATTTTCAGTCTCAAAGCACGCCAAGACTGGATCGAAAGAGGACGAGTATGTACCTGACTATCTAACTAATAAAATAAGTGCGGCGACTAATCTGCGCGGATGCACTGCGGAGATGATAAAAGTTGAAACAGCTGCAGAATGTAACCAACGTAGTGCCAAGTGGAGAGGAAGCAAAGTAGTCAAAACTAAGACACCTATATTACATGTTATCCCATCCTTTAAAGAGACCAGACGCCAAAATCTGTTCACCAGCCCTCTGGGAAATAAACATGGTAAAGTGTTTTCAATATTTTCAACCGCTCTGTGCTTATAATTTTGTTTAGTTTTCAAAAGAGCGATTACAAAAAAAATCCAAGCATTCACTACTTCAATCTGACGAGCCCCAATCAAACAGTACATGCATTTGAGCAACTGCGAATATGAATGAGTGGGTCGCAGGATTTTGTATTTATCATTTCTGCTATGCACAAGAATTACGGGAATTGAACCTCCTGTCATTACACGAAAAGCATGCTTTGCATGGTAAAGACGAAGTCCCCACTGGAACCGATTCCGAAATATTAAAAAGACAGATATTCAGATTCAAAAACAGCGTTTTAGTGGTGTTGGTCAAAATTTTGGACCGCTATCTCAATTATTTTAAAAAGTCAACATTTTTCATTCCCTCTTTACAAATAAGGATTTTATAACTTTTCACATACTGTAGGTAGGTCCTGGAGGCCCAGAATTTCGACTACCCCACTAAAACGCGGTTCTGAATCTGCGTGTCATATTATTTTTCAATACTTTTTCATCGATTCTACAGTAGAGTACGCACACTGCGTCTTAAAGGGCTTTGTAGCTGAAATTTTTAGATTCAATGAAACCTCTCCTGATGCAAACTTAAGTAAAACATTTCACAACCCTACTAAAACGTAAGAGCGCACCGACGAGTCAAAAATTTAAATTCGCGCGGATTCCTTAATGATCAGTAGGTTCAAGCTGCTTACAACAAACTGGCCTGAATAGTGTGCGCGCTTCGATAATAATTTTTCAGGGGTCCAAGGGCGGATTATAAAAGATGATCTTTCCTACCTCATTTTCGAGATAAAAATTTTTTCTTGATAATTTTCAGCCAGAGCTCAATCGAGCAAATTTTTGAGTTAAATACCACTATAAGTGCGCGAGAGCAAAAATTGAAAATTTGTGTAGTTTTAAATATGAAATCTGTCATACGACCTTCGAAACTGCACGTGATCTAAGTTTTACTGGTACAGTATTTTTTGCTCCCAAACATTTTTTAAGTGCAGTCAAACTGTCATTTTCAAAAATTCTTTACATTTATTTCCGTAGGTACTTGACGAGAATTATCATTAATTTTTCAACCACTCATTCAAAATTTTGCGCGTATATAAAGCTCACAACGCCTACCTGCAAGCGGGTCAATGCGCTTTCGATTTTTTAGATACTGCTTTTTTGAAAAGTTAAAAATCTGGAAATTTGAACGTAGCACCGTTGTTTCAAGAAAAAGCAGCTTCAGTATGTTTTGAGCAAAAGGACACAATATGCATTTTGCAGCCAGAATATTTGTGGCTGCCACGACGGGAATGCGCATTTAACAAGAAGATTGTCCCAAGAGAACACAAAAAGTGTTATCAGTTAGCCCTCACGATCAAGTTGAACGTTGCGAATCCTAAGCTTACCAAGAATGCTGAGCACGTTCGGCATCAAGAAGGAGCTTATCACAAATAAACATGGCTTCCCCACCAAAAAATCATTCTTCCACGTTAATAGTTCGTAAAAAAAGAACATAAAATTCCGCTTTTCTTTAGATTACGCACGTTTCTCGTCAAAACTCGGCAGCGAAATGCAAATATTTATTTAGGAACTAGAACAAACTGGGAAACTTCTTTCTTTCGCCCGCATAGTTTGAAAAGCAATCGACGGAAACAATGTTAGAAAAATATTCTAGCGACAAAAAACGACCATTTTTACAATTCGACTTGCCCGCCCAGTCTAGCTTCTCGTGAAACTTTTCGAGCCCGCCTTGAAAAAAAACTATCGTAAAAGCAAACTAAATAAATCCCTGTGTGCACAGTTTGCACAAAGTTTCCAGCCATAATCTTGAAAAACTGAGAAGATCGAATGGGGCGAAAACTGATTTTCTACTCGAAAAAGATTAAAACCGGCTGCGGTTCACGCGAAATAATCATGGAAAAATGAATGATAAACTTGGAAATCCCCAGCTGCGATACCTCTCTAGTCAGTGACGTTAGAACGAAGACCCCTCGCCAAGGTGGAAAATTCGATTATCCGCGCGATACATTCACGAGTGCATAGGTGGCCAGCAGGTATGCCCACTTAGGCCATGCCCAGTTATCGAATTAATGCATTTTCTTTCGACAGGTCTCCTCAATCCATTTTCAACCGGGCAACCTTTCGATTACATCTGACATTTTTCAACATGCGCCACGCCAGCAGGTGTCGACGTCTGCGAAAATTCTTTGCGAGAAAGATAAACTCCTTCAACTTTTAGTACACTCGATCGGATTTTCTTCATTTCGGTTCGTCAAAACGTAGTTTCTCCGACTGGCTACGATTTATGGACATGCGAAGTTTTCACTTTGTGCAAAAAACTCCACCAAAAAAGGTGCGGCGAGAAATTCATAGACCATAAATGACATACCATGATCTGCAACCATGTCGTCATCGCTATCATCCTTTCGACGTGCCATTGTCAAATGATTATATTTTTTTTAGAAAATGTGGAAAATTTAAGGGTTTTAAGTTCAAGAGTTGACAAGAATAGAAAAATATTGAATAATAAAGGATTTTCTTTATAAGGGTGCACAGCAGAGCCAAAAACTGGTTTATTTATAAAGAAAAACAGGTTTTAGGTTACTCGCCTTATTGTTGACAAGTTGGCAGAAATAATTGGACGAAAATAGAATGTACTGCACGTGATAAGTAAAATAAAGTTTCAGATTCCCGCTGGCGAAAAATGGCGGGAATTGAGCGATTTGAATATCAGTTTGTTGTTAAGATTTTCTGGTTCTTCTGCCATAATGTTTCGACAATGCTCGTTTTTTTTAACGCGAAAAAGACTAATATAGAAAAAACTCTTCTGCAAACTTTTGTCAACCTATCGTTAGTTTATGGGAGACAAATTCGAGGGAGTTACAGTATTTCTAGCCAGTTTTTCGGTTAGAAGGGAAACAGCTGCACAAATTCCCGTCAATAAATTTGCCTCAGTTAATTTTTATCTGAATTTCGATTTCCCGCGCAACAAATGATGCTCAGGCTTAAACCTTTTGTTTGTTGAGTTGATTGTTTTTTTTGGGGTTGTTTGGGTGGTTGTTTTTTTTTGTTGGTTTTTGGGGGGGTTTTTTTCTAATTGGGTTTTTTTTTTTTTTTTTTTTTATTCTTTTTATATATTCTGGTATTTTTTTTTGGGGGATTTTTATTTTTATTTTTTTTTTGTTCTGCTTGTTTTTTTTTATGTTTTGATTTGTTTTTTGGTGTTTAATTTAATTTTTGAATGTTTCTTTTTTTTTTTTATATTGCGGTTTTTGGTTGTTCTTTATGTTTTTTTTTGTTGACGTTGTTTTGTATTTTTTTTGTTGTTTTTTTTAGTGTATTTGAAAATATGTGGTGATCTTTCTACTTTTTATATTTTTCACGGAAAATAGCGGCTCCCTCCGTGCGCCCATAACCTCGCTGCTTTAAGGAGTTCTCAAAAAAACTGGGATCGAAAATCGAGAAGGCACAGCTCCAACTAGCGTTGTTACAGTTAAACTGAAACTGAATCTCCTCGCCAAAACTGAATTTAACTGCAACTGAATCTTTTTAGAATCAGTTAAATTCAGTTTTCGAGTTACTACGCTTTTGTAAATTAGTAATCTGTTTGCGGATGTTCGCGCAAATCTCAAAGAGAAACGAAACGCAGCTAGACGAATTGCTGGTTGCAATCATCTTTATCGCGAGTTGGAGGTGTATTTTGTTATCCTTAAAACGATAGTTATCTTGAAAAAATCGATCCATTCGAATTTTGGTCCAAATGTGGAGAGCAGTTGCAAAATCTTCACGAATATTGTAGTGCTTCATCATTTCCTGCAGGCTAGCGCCGAGTGAAAGAGTTATAACCTAGGCGAGGTTTATGTCGAAAAGCAGTCGGTATAATTAAAATAAAATAAAAGTACCTACAGTTTATGAAAAAGGGCTTCTTCAATTTCAATCATTTTATTACAAACATTTTAAAGTTACATCTTCTTGATCTTTGAAAGCTTTGCCATACAGTGAGTTGAACTTGACATGCTTATTCGATAATTCCCAAGTTCCTGGAGGAAGCTCTACTGAAAATATTTGACCCTTGTGGCCAGCTGGTCAGCAGCGGTCAGCTCCTAAAATCTTGCGGGTTTCTTAAATTCGTGAGTTGCGGGGGACAGAAAGTTGAGAAACACTCGCAGGGCTCTTCTGAACCGTTGTTCAGGTATGGGCTTTGGTTTCATCTCCTAGGCTTCTGGTTCTGAATTTTTTTGCACACGAAGCGAGAATGTTTCCAAAAATTTGCAGGACTTCGGCCGCTGACCTCTGCTGAGTAGTTGGCCTGACGAGCTAAAGATTTGCGCAGAGCTTTCTTTTGCACCAAAGGAAATTACAATCATGAGCTATGGCAAGTTCGAATTAGAACGGTTACAAGGTTTAGGTACCTGGTCTGTCTGCGGATTTGTTGGTGGCTGGACTGTTGAACATGGTCGTGCATCGCTGCGCTCGTAAAGGACCCTCTTGTGTTGACTTTGGTCTTTACTGCACCTTGTGAGCGGTTTAAAGTCTGAAATGCGAAAGAGTAGTTATTTGAATGAAGAAAAGTGGAGATTGTTTTCGTCAAGTGTTCACATCTTGATGCGAAATGCTTTTTAAGGAAAAACTGAATCATTCAGTTAAATTCAGTTAACTGAATCTTTTGAGATCCACTCTGAACTGTAACTGAAACTGAATCTATTCGGAGATTCAGTCAACTTAACTGAAATTGAATCTTTTTTCCAAAACTGTATGAACGCTAGCTCCGACTTTCCACCTTCTCGTGGTCGAGTCAGATTTCAGATCAAGTATACTGTACTTACCAGGCCAGTGAGTGTACAGTACGACACAAGTTTATTGTTTAGCACGCAATCATGAGACAATTTTAATTAATTTTAACAAAACGCGACACGCGATAAAAAGTCGATGTATATGCCACCGGTTATCACAATAGACACCCATTGGTTAACAGACTGAAAACATCTGAACTTGCAGAGTTCAATCAATAATTTCAATAACATGCAAGTCTACACCCACTATAACTAGACACTACACCAGACGACATGGATCCCGTACTCGGTACTGAACTGACTCGTTCAAATGGGCTTGTACAACAGTGTGGTCACGTACTTCTTGCGATATCTGTGCGTGCCACTCAACACCATGACACCGTCCTTGATCGACAGGGCGTACAGATGGTTCAGCATGACGTGATTCGGTTCGGGCAAGACATTCGGATCGCACGAAACGGGTGTATCCTTGTTCAAAATGACTTGCAACAAATGAGGTGGTAAAATTGGTGGATGTGTAGCTTTCTCGAAATCACGACGATCCGGAATAACTTGACTGAAGCTTTTTTGGGCCTCCTCAGAAGATTTAATGCCTTCGGTAGATACCACATCCCCATTACCACTTTTAGCCATATTGGCCGCGGCCAAATCGCGATCCAATGCGTCGAATACTTCAAAATCGGCACGATCGATTATGATCACATTATTTTCAGTGCCCAGCGTATTATCGGTTTTGGGTAGATTATTATCGCAAACCCATTGACCATCCACATGAAACTTAAATTCGTGTTTGCCTTCGGGTAAATTCATGATTGTTGTGAAGTCATCGTGGCTCTTGACCAATGGAATTCGACGTTTCCATCCATCCCAACTCCCGCAAATGCTTATTTGTTTTGCGCTGGCTACAAAACGAAAGACTTTAAAGTCGCGTCCAGTGAACACTTATCACGCTGACTCTTTTTTTTATGGATTTCACATCAAGCCTCAGCAGATGTGGCAACCTGCCCAATTTGTAAGTTCTAATCAGTGGACTATTGGAGATTCCTTGCATGAAAAGCTGCATAATATTTGTAATATTTTCCCGCCAAAATTTAAAATTTTGCAAACATTACACTGCGCAAAGTCCTAATGTAAAATCAGAGGGATAAGCTTCCCCTCAGGGGGCATCCATAAAGGACTCCAGGCCGCCCAGGTGAGTGGGGTGAGAGAAAAGTGGACGCAAGTGGATGTGGAGGCTGGTGTCCCATGGAGTCCAGTCTTGAAAGTTCGCAGCGGGTGACTAAAAGACTGACTGGCTACTGGCCAAAATAAGCCAAGCAAAGACAAAATAAGGCCATCCACGACAAAGGAGGAGCCCTACCTAGCCAAGGTGGAAATTTTTGTCTCAAAAACACTGAAGCAGAAAACCAGAATATCTTTAGATAAACCGTCCAAAAATTCAAAAATGAGACAAGCTATTTTGCATTTAGGGGCTTAGATAGAATCAGGTGGTGTGATTCCACAAAGACAAACCTTATACTGTATGGACCCTTGCTCTATGCAGAATCCTAGTGCAGGCTTACGCTGCTGACCACTTTTGGATCCCTAAGTCAGTTCAGACTCGACTGTAGACGCAGGGCAGTTTGCCCTGATCGATCAGGCACTGTAGGCTGAGAATCCATGAGTCGCAGTTATTTGGGGGGGGGCGAACTGGATGATACTGTGAGTACACAGAGGATAAAGGAGTGAAGCGTGGATGCCCCCTCGAGCTTGGGCAGGACAGTAAGAAAACAAGAATCAGTCGCTCTGTTTTCCATTCTTTCTTGTTAGTAAATGAGAAGCAGATGAAAGGAAGGATTACAGGTACTATGAGAAGAAATTGAGTAGGTGGAAGCGTCATAGTGTAACCAGCGCACCCAGGCGGCTGGAGATGCAAGACACCTGAGTTTCTGGGACAAAAACTCCGAGTCGAGTTTTCGTGGACTTCCTCCCACTCCCACTCCCCGAATCAGGAGAAAGGCAACTCTCGCGACTACACGTGCCGCTGAAACACCAACCGAAGTGCTTGACGCCTCCCAGCCAGGGAAGAGTATCGATCTCCCGACCGCCAGGAATGCCGGTTACAATAGTTCAAATAAGCTTTCTTAATTCTGTAATTAGGTCGTATCAGAACAGAGCAAGAATAGTGTCCCTTTATTTCAGATTAGGGATCCCGATACAGGCCCCTGTTGGGACTGCCCTTCCCAAAATGTTCTGCAGATGTTTCAGAAGGGAAGGTGGAGAAAATTTGTTGGATGATTGCACTAATAAGAAAAAAAGGAAGGAATTTGTCAGCTGATTTGTGACTGACTCTCCAATTTTTCGTTTGCCCGATTTTTGACGCAATCATGAGTACTGTGCTAAATTTTTTTCAAGGCAAGAGCATTTCGGCTATATATTTGCTGGATGACGGGGGTGGATTTCAGGTCATCTATAGCAAATGACAAAACTGAAAAAACACCGTTTGAAAAATCCCGATCCCGAACGAACGCTAATTTCAGATCTGCTGTGCTATTACGCCGACTGTCGCTGATCTGCTGGCCAACTACATAGGTACAGTATAAGTTTTTCTGACTCATTAGTGGACTGTGAGGACCATGATTTCGGTCCGCAAAAAGACCTTAGATTTCTCCTCTGCGCCACCCGAGTATATGCACACTTTGCGCACGCCCAGTGAACTAAGTTACCGAAAATTGGGTCCACTCACATTTGCCAGTCCACTTGACCACGACTGGATATTGATCAGTGTTTTGAAATTGTAACGATGCCATTGATGAAGTGTCCGAATTTTTCGCCATTTTCAACATAACAGGACATTGATCATCGTCGGCCGTGCTCTTCCTCCCACTCCCACTCCCCGAATCCGACCGCTCGCGAGACTTTAATGGTGCGGCTGTGTTCCCCATTTTGTAAATTTTTAATACCAATTTGTTGGATATTTTGTGCTCTGAAAATAATGGATATTTTTTTCCAAAATTTTGAACCGCTTTGTAATTCTTGTGTACAACAGCGTTGTAAAACCAATTTTTTCAAACTGGGCGAAAATTTCGCAAGATTGACTCCAAAGCTTGAGAATCTTTGTTCATTAAAAGATTTCTACGACAAAAAATATTTTTTTTAAATCTTGACAAGAATAATAGAAACAGGGTCTAAAATGCAGTAAAATTTCATTTGCAAAAAATTCACTGACGCTGACTTCTGCCAGGGCAAGGCCACACTGTGCAACCAACTGTGCATGGCCAAGTCTGGGCAACTCACTTTTAACAATATTTAAGAAGTTTCTCCCACATTCGTTTCCTGTCAAAATCCAAACACGGTTAGAGAAAAGGATCGAAACAATCCGCAACAAGGGCGAGTGTTGTTTACGCATAGAAATCGATAACTGAGATGCTTATCGCGTTGCACGTGCGCCCTTGATGCTCAGGTACAAATATCTTCACCGCATCTGGCGACATCATTCAGCCCTGAGTCGCGAAAGCATAGGGAACTCAAAGGCATGCAGCAAATGGGGTTGTTCAGCTCCTTCGCATGGGTTCTCCGTTGCAGCTGACTCGTTATTGACGATGGTGATTACCCTATCGATCAGAATCAGCCTGACAGAATGGCATGATTCCAAAGGACTTGAAAATTTTAAAAACTTCATTTTTAAATTCATTAATCGCAATCACAAAATATCAAAGTGGATTTTAATTACACTTTTATTATTCAGCGTCCCCCTTATCCTTTTACGACGATAAGAATGAAGTGCGCAAGGGGATAGCAGTGTTACTCACGATCAGCCACACCTTTACAGGTTCATGTTCGGGATGTAGCCAGTAGCGACATTCCCGCCCAATAGGGCACGGGCTTCGCGGGCTCTAGCAGGCATGTAGCGGAACCCGACACTAATAACGGCAGCCCGTTCAAAGGCTGAGCGCACACACATCACGGCTAACAGAAACAGTGGACTGGGGGGTGCGTCTGGCGACTTATTCGTTTAGCCGTGGATTGGGCGCGTAATCTTTGGCGGGTAAATGTCGTATTTGATTGTACTATACATACTGTATAGCTGTGTTTTCATATCATTTTGTGAAATCGGGTTTCAAAATGACATCATCAAACGGAGAGACTGCATCCTCGCTTGAATTATCGGAACGCGTCGTATCATCAAAAAGTCATGAATGCAACATTTGCAACGTCACATTTTCCAGCCGATCTTCTGGTATCACAACAAGAAGCTCCACGATGAAGTAGCTGCTGTAACTGCTCGTCAGCCGAGTCTATATTATGCGGATTATGCGGTGACTCCTTCTTGCTTCAAACGGACATTTGCAAAACGTGTCGGGAAAGCACTCGATCCAAGCAGATATTCAAGATACTGAATTTCGGTCAATTGAGGAATTTCAGTCTTGGAAGAAGGCGGAAGAAGGAAAAAGTAAATGCATGTATTCACTTCGACGCGGTAAGGTCGCTGGTGTTCACCGTTATTTTTGTCATCGATCTGGAAAATTTACTTCGAAAGGCAAAGGCATTCGTGTTCCAAAACATCACGAATCGAATTTTTGTGGTTTCCAGTGTTCTGCTTTCATTACTTCAAAAATCATGCTCGACGGACGCGTCAGTGTATCTTATTGCCACGTTCATTATGGTCACGACCATGAGTTAAGCCGTGTGCCACTTTCTGATTCTATGCGAGAGGACGTCGCGACGTATCTTTTGAAAGAACGCAGGCCTGAATGGATTATAAACAAAATACGAGGTAATTTATTGGACCTTTCTTAGCCCGAAAACTTGACCCTAAAAAATTGGCCATCGTTCAGGAAGTTTCAAAGATCAAGATGAAATTAATCGTAGCCAAATGCTAAAGAGAAGTGATATCTTCAATATTCAAAGACAGTATGGATTGAGGAGAGCAGGAAAAGCATCCGGATGACATGACCAGTGTCTCAATGTGGGTGGCTGAAAACGATGGTGAAGCCTTTTTGTGCTATCATCCGATAGTCGAACCGAATGGAATTTTGATTGTCGGTGAGAATAACGCCTTTTATGTTTCTTTAATGGAGATAGATTTTCCTATCAGAATTTTTTGGTGTTGTAGGAACTCAGATGGCTCTGCAAAAAGAAAAGCTAGTTCAATTTGCGTCCTCTGTAATTTGCGTCGATGCCACGCATGGAATTACCCGTTACAAGGGCTTCCTGTTAGTGACTGATTACGGAGTAGTTCAATTCGTCACCTGCTCTCGATTCGGCTACATGGTCGGCGATGATCACGAAATGCAATGAAATTATGCTTTTGGGAAAGATAACGGCTGCGCCCATAGCACCACCGTCTGAGGAATCAGGCCCTGCTAATAAAAAAATCAAAAGATAAAGGAGGTATTGATTTTATCATCCAGATGGGTGTCATCCGTGTTTTATCCAATTGTGCGTTTTATCCTCGTCTTTGATGCTGCCGTTTTTTTGAAAGAATAATGAAAAGACTATGAAAAATTTTTTGCGTCTAGGCCGTTTATCAAGCATCTGATTAGGTCTTTAAGAACTCGGGTTTTCGAAAGAGCATGGGCAGTTAGATCTCAAATTTTCTTACGCCGTCTTCCTAACGCCTAAGAAAGTTTGAATTTACCGGCTTTGACATAAAGCCACTGGAACTTGAAAATCATGTCACAAAGACTGTATTGAATGGGCTGCCGTCAGTGCCGGGTTGTAGCGGAGCGAAATGGATGGCGATTGACTGGTCCAATTTGGCGTGTGCGCACCTGATATGACGTCATCCAATGCCCGTGACGAAAAATCATCATCAAATAAGACGAAAATCACAATTATGACAAATAAATTTAACTCGCTTCAATTTTATTTTTGTGCAGTTTTCTTTTTATTTTGTATGTTTTATATCGGACACCAGCCTCGGATGACGTCATATCAGGTGCGCACACGACAAACTGGCTAGTCAATCGCGATCCATTTCGCACTGCTACATGTCTGCTTGGACCCGCGAAGCCGAAACTCAAGAAGCCCATGTCCTTATAGGGCGCTTCTGTTGCGCCATTCCCAATTGCGCTGCGTCCCATTTGCGCTTTTCCTAATTGCGACGTTGCTCAGTTGCGCTGGGTCTGACATGCGCCGTTTTACTGTAGCCAGTTGCTCTTTATTACCGAAAAAGTTCTTCACTAAAAGCTCCCTATTACCAATTAACATGTGTGTGGTGACTGAGAATAAGAGAATAATGTCTTTCGCATTTCACGGGATTGTTCTGGAGGCTGGCAGTACAAAAAGGGACTTGCTTGCCATGGATCCAAAAAGCATGGATGGTGAATATACTTCTTCAAACAATTGGGTTGGGTTTGCAAGCATCTGGAAAACATATCCACGAATAGAGCGAGCATCCACGCCTTCTTGTCTTTAAAATTTCCATGATAGGGAGAGTCAGTCAGAAATGGCAGACAGAGAAGAGAAAGAGTGATAAGGAAGAAACTCCGGATTACTCTCTTGTCACAAATAATGTTGGATAGGGAACTGGTGCTGCTAATGTTGACCCTAATCCGGGGTCTGAGCCAGTATTACGATGGTGAGAAAAAGGTCAAAGCTCCTGGAGATCCCATGCGCTACTGTTCAGTAAAGCTTAAGCCCTGTGGAAAGTCTTATTCTCGAAGGTATCTATCACTGAGAACCCGACTTCAAAATGGACCCTTCATCGTCAGCCGTGTATGCCTTTCCTCTGGGTGCCTGCAACTGCTCTATGCAAGACACACCAGCCTGGCTGCTGGCTGGATGCACCCGGTCCAAATATACCCACATTGCCGAGCAGCTCCACTGTTGATGGCGCAGTAAAGGCGGAAGTCACCAGCTAATAGTTTTGTTGTTTTTTTGACAACGATGTTTGGAGAGCCCTAGATCTTACCCACAGACAAACCGAGTAGTCTTCAGACAATGATAACCTATTGCATAAGCGTGACCGACAAACCAACTACTTGCCCCGGAGTCAACTCCGTAAACTACCAATGGGAAGGACTGTAAGGTGCGCAGCGTTCGTTCTCCGCCTTCACTCACGATTAGATCCAGCGTCATTGCCAGTTATTGGCTGTCCAAGTACGAAGCCAACAATGATCGTATCGCCCAGGTCAAGATACGGGTACAGAAGACCTACTACTGGTTCCACTGATAGACGGGTGATCATCATCATATCATACTTTATCCATATCCAAGCACTATAAAGCGCATTCGGGGGCTAAGGAACACATATTTGACAATCATTTTGTATCGGGGCGGGAGTCGAACCCTCTCCCTGTACTGTGCGCACCCAGCGTGAGAGACAGAACTGATGACCTATGCAATTGATGCGAATTTAATCCGTCGGGAGGTATATAAGGGGATTTCTGCATTTCTCTTGGAGAGTGTGTGCCGTGTCATTCGTCAGGTGCGGGTACAAAACGATCTGCGTGCTTATAGGACGACTACAGAGTGTACTGAATGAAGCCCTTGGCTGCGCTTGACCCGCGCCACGTCTGTCGAATGGGTTGGACAAAGTCGAAGGGTGGCTCCCCAAGAATTCAGGACTATGCTAGAGTCAAATCAAGCGAGCTAGAGCAATGGAGTGATACAATCGAACCCACGGGCCCGTTCTGATTCTCTCCTGGCTCCTCCTCACTGAGTCAACCGCCCTGGCCACACCTCCAAGAAGTTCAGGTGCCATCGAGCGGCAAAAGTCAACACGCCCAAGCTGTATCTCCGAAGGTTCTTTAACAGTACCTCTTTCAGGTCAGTTTTCTTTGAAATTAGCCGGGGGGAGGGGGGCATAACAAGCAAGAACTTAAAACGTTTTGTTCGAACCAAGATCACGTCAAGACTCAGGCCGGGTCAGGGGAGAAACCTACGATAGCTTTACACATCGCGACCCTCCTTTTCTTAATCTTTTAAATGGAACAGCCGAGTGTGAAGCATGAAAATCTTAGGTAAATCCTCCCAGGCTGGGAAAACGGCAAAGGTAAATCGAGTAGCAGCTGAGAGATGCCTTGATTTTAACATAAAACACGAGTGTATCTCCCCTTTTCTCGTCTATTCCGGACAGTAAGCAAGAGTGGCCGTAAATTTGGCGAGAAAGTGGTTATGCTTTAACTACAAAAGATGCCACATTTCCCGCTCTCGTCCCACGAACACAAAGAGCCGAATGCAGATCCATATGCGCGCACGAAGCGCAACTGATTCCTGAGATGTGTGGGGTACACCTGAGGAATCGGGTCAAATCTGTCAACGATGAGGACGACGGCGACAGGAGGACAGAAAAAATCTAATTTGCACAAGCGCTTTTCAAATAGCTTCGCCCAATGACTTATTTCAAGACCCGATCGAGCGCTTTAGGTTTTCACATTCTTGCACCTGCCCTTCTTCGTCATCTGCCGAAGATGGTATGCGAGTTGGGGTTTGTCTTCTGGTTTCTTCTTGTTCATCCGATTATGCACCAAGTGAATTGAGAATGTTGAAAAAGGTGGCTACGAATGATAAATTACATCCGCGGGTGGCCTGGGTGACAAACTTGGTTCGTGTCATGTTGGCTCCTTGCAACGAGGCCGACAGCCCCCTGGTTGTATTGGCATCGTCTTTAATGTTCATTCTTGGCCCAGCAAGAAGCCGACGACTTGTTTGGCAAAGTTTTAAAAAGTTTTTATTACAACGTCGAAGTTAGGAGCCCCGAGTCGCGCAGCGGGAATTTTCTTTCTATCTGTCAACAATCGGGCAGGCTAGTCGATCTTCGTCGAATTATTGGTATAATGTTTTGAAAAATTTCACGTCCACTAACCAACTGACGTACGAATTACAGCACACACTCGTTTTGTCAACCCGTTTGCCGGACCTATCTTCACTTGCACACTCTCATTTTGCGCTATCATTTGTTTCCGCCCGCTGGCTTCTTCTAGGCCTCAGATTCCAAGGCGTAAAGTCGGCTTGGTGTAAGAGTTTGTGATAAGTTGAGGAACTAGTTCATTTTTTATTTCCCTTATTCTCATTTACACTCGCTCATCGATCTTTGTTCAGGTAAGATTAATAAATTCAAATTCGAGGATGACTGATAAGAAAAATATCAAAAATTCATTAAGCGGTTTCAGTTTTTCTAAGGAGTACACCGAAAGCTACTCCTTTCCGTGCGGTGTGCTTTGGTGTAGCTTATCATTCTTTGTATGCTTTATGCAATAGGCTAAAGCCGACTAATCGTAAGAAGCAGTTGCGTTGCGCGTTGCCTGGCTTCGACTGACTGGGCGAAGGCACGAACGAGCCAAGTGGAAGATAAAATAAAACTAGCGCGATGTCGAGCCACATGGGTATGAGCGACAGTGCGTACGAGTCGATCCAGGAGTTTAGGCGAAGATCAGCCGTCATGTTGAACCGAACATTGAGCCCCGAATTCGATGATCAAGTCCCCGCTGTCAAGTAAGTCACTTCGGGATAGAATATATTTTTGTGCTCATTTGCGACCAAAAAATGCAGAAACAGGATTTGAGTGAGATCGAGAGAAAATAAAGAAATGAATGGCCAGTGGGGGGGGGGGGGTGCGCACCGCACGTTTCGTAGCTAGCTAAGTAAGCAATGCGTGGTAAATTGCAAAGCATACGGATTTTGTGAAATCTAGATTTTCAATCGCAACACTTTGAGTATAGAAAGCAGGTTTTTGTGTTTTCAAATTTATATGCAAAATTGCGACATTTTCAAAATGCAGAAAATACGAACAAAATTATCGTAATAAAAGTGAATGTGTGTCAATGAAAAATGGTGCCATGATATAAGTGCCTCACTAATAAGCTAATTAGACAGAAGGAAGAATTTTTGTGGAATTGGTCAAAAACTTTTCCGAAAACATATGATCGTGAGTTAAAACTTTTTAAAAAATTTTAAATCTCATGAATAACCTGGACTGATTTTTTTGAAAGAGCTGAAGGGTCTTGCTCAGGCCGGCCTACACTAAAAAGGCCCTGATTTTCACCATTTCAATCGCAAGCAGCAGCAGCAGAAGAAATGCAGTGTGGTTTTTTCTTTATTGAAGGCACAGTTCAAGAATTTTAATATTTTGCTGATGAATTAAGTGCAAAAACTTATTCATGGTCTGCCAACGATTAAATGTCATTCACTTCCGCCATATTATTCCAATACCTATATATAATGATAATGTAGACGCAGACTAATTATCTCTATACAGAATAATGCGGTACATATATACATATATATAGATTGATACAGTATGTGTGTATACAACACATATTTAGGTTTAGATATGAGTGGAACTGGGTGTCATGCAAAGTTACTGCACTCTTGAAAATGTTTAATCCGGTGTGTGCAAAGAATTTCTGCCCTGCGCATTAGGACTGAAGAACACAGTAGTTTGGGGCTGATCTGATATGTTGTAACATGATGTAGATATTCACCTCTGCGGCCCCGAGTTATTCATAGAAATAAAATCGCAGTCGGATCACCTTCTGTCATGAGACACCCGAAATCCTCACTTGCTATCCTGAAGAGTGAGCCTTGGATTTTAAATTAGGTCCAGGCTGGCATGATTTCAAATCTTTCTGGTGTATGTTCCTGCGCAAAACTGTTACTAGTGGGCCTCAATACTAATATGAAGGTTCTAATACCAAGCAGTTCTGCTAGTGATATCAAAAAGTGGTAAGGGCGAAATTAAAAACAAAAGTGTGCAAACTGTGTCTGTTGATATACTATACAGCTGGTTTTATATTCCACGTAACATTTTTACTTCTGATGGGCATACGGTACTGTTAATAAGGGGATTAGTGAGGATATAAGGTAATTATAACAAAATTTACAGTCCGGAAAGCGCGAAATGGGTGGCGAAAATAAGTGATCGTTGTGTTATCATAAAGTATATTACTGTAGGTTCAAAATAGGCCGTCATGCATTATTACGCGAGCAAACTAATGATAGCTAACAGATAACATCGGCACGATTTCAGTAACTTTTTGTCATTGTCATGATATGAAATTATAAAAAACCAAAACTGACATTCGACATACATATAACTCGGAATACTCAATATATCAATTTTTGATCTCGTTATGACAAAAATTGTGATCATCTCACCTTGTAAGCAAGTCTGATCATCAGATTGCACCATTATCATCACCATCATCATGTTTGACTAAATGTTGATACATGAAATTGCAATTGAGCAGGTACACCCACGAAAGAGAAATTTACATGCTCATGTAGCGACTCCTATAACAATGTTTATCAATCATATTTTTAATTTATCGAGTCATGCAAATTTTTTTATCCTGATTATAACCATAATGAAAGCCTTTTTACAGTCGATATAAATCGCATTTTACCCGTTATCTATGATCACCCTTTTTATCAGCTGATAAAAGTCGGCAACCAGTGTGCCAACTTTTTCTCACCTGATTTAACGCGGTAATAATTTATTTATAGTCATTATGTTAACTAATATAACTGAGTGATATTTCACTCCTATAACAGTCCTGATATAACGCGGGAATAATTTATTCATAATAATTATACCAACTGATATAGTCGCGTAATATTTCACTTATCACATTCCTTGATAGAAATGAGGCAAAATATGTTCCACTGCTGAGTACGTTCACACTTGAATGACAGATATTTAATACCCGGCTATTTTCTCGTCCCATTACTCTTTATTCCTTTGGCTTCCCAACCGGTTAGAATTGGCGTAGATTTTCTGCCCATCGACGCTGTAAGCTGAGACTAGGAAGAAGCTCGACTCTTCAAAGAGCTGTTTGCATAAATCGATAAAATAACAAAGCTGAGCCCGTTCTACGCTTTGTATGCACTGAGGGCAGGCGGCTAATAGGAGCAGGAAAACTGGTGACTGTGAAAGTCGAAGTCGATAAATTTTTGCGACTAGACTGAGTAGAAAAAGAAAAAATCGATATCCTGTACCTTTAAAGAAAGGGCTAACATATTTTCTATTTGCTTATTTCCTGGCATCAACTGGCTGCTATCGGATTTCGTGCGAGACCATTTTTACATTAGCCAATGAGAAGAGAGTCGGCAATGAGTTAGCAATCGAGTGACGTGTTGGCTTTAGACCGGAACCATGTCGAGTCGACGGCGGTATGTACTTAAGCTGGCTTTTAACTTCTCAATTCTTAATCCTCGCAACTGCAAGCTTATTTGGAAAAATTCTTTGCCTGTCTCCTTCTCTTTTCTTTATTGAAGGTTTTTGAAAAGGAAGAAAGGAGACGAAGAGTTTTAGACTGGAGTTTGTGTCATTTTACGCTCGTTCGACCGTGTTTTTTAATCCGTGCATCTTGGCCCGTCCTCGCTCCTTTAAGGTTGGAATGATCTCGAAGTTATTGATATTCATGTTTAGAGACCCCTGCAGCCCGTGCGTGATGGGCGAACAAATGAGTTGTGCCAAGGGTTCTTGTCCGAGGACGATGCCAGCAATATTTTCATTTCCTTGAAAGGAGATTCGAGTGTGACCACTTTCTGTCCCAGTCGATCATAACGGGTGCTTCGTTGAGATTATTTCTTCTCAAGGCAGAAAAGGGCATGAAGTCCGGTCAAACTAATTCTAATGTCAAAGAGTCGGTTGGGGAGACATCGAAGGCGAGTGGTGATAAGAAATCGACTGCAACAACTAAACCGACCAAGGAGGTGGACAGTGCAACCGTCCACAGACGACTTCGTTTCACGCCTTCGAGTTCACGTGCTTGGTTGAATGCCGACTCTTTCGATAATCCTGATCCCACATCGGGATCAACGGAGAAAAGACGACCGGCCGATTTACCACCCGTCCAAGCACTGCCCACAGTAGCCAGTGCCCGACGCGCACCATCCTTGAAAAATCCTGTATTGGACGAGGAATCGAAACGAGAATGTGCTCAAAGTTGGGCCATGATGTCCATGGATAACGATTCACCCTTGGATATCTTCATGGAATGCGGATCGGATATCGATTGGACTAGGGCTAAAAAGTTTAGGTGCGCGTTTTAGAGAACAATTGGACGGACTTGGCGTGAGAAAATGCCGATGCCAAACTTCAAAATGTCCATCCTATTTTTCTTGGGTTTCGTTTTCTTGTTAGCCGTGCTTCACCACTGAATCGGATTGATTTTTTGGTAGGGAGTGCTGGTTTTGGTGATCCGATTCATTGACCAGCTTCATTTTTTCGAGTAACTGATAGATATTATCACGGTTACAAATATCCTATTTTTTACCGCTGCAAATTGCCTCCCATTTAAGAAATATGAAATTAAATTTGCGAAATTCACGGCTAACAGAAAAAGTGGGGTTCCTCAGGTTAGATCTGGACCGTGATTTTGCAATGTCCTTCTACAAGTTTTACTGCTGATTTCGAGTGCTACAGTTACTCAGGGGGGTCAAACCTGTCAAGTTAGGCATGAGCTCACTGTAAGCTGTTCCCAGAATCGTCCTTCAGTCCATCATGCAGACAAGACCACACTGCAGTAAATCCTTGACGCGGCTACGCTGTTTCATGTTTGCAATATCAAGCCTCAATAAACAGCTTTTTTTGTTCATTTGTGTTTTTTTCACTCTGTCTAAGCTGCAGAACAATTTGAAAGCCATGCGCAATAGCGGACTGCCTTAGGTTTTTTCAAAAACTCAAAATCCTCCTATGCTGCATTTCTTGCCAGTCTAGCACATTTTCTGGCTAGAATTTTTAGTTTTTTTTTTCTAGTAAGAATATACAGTGTACTTGTGTCAGCACAGAATGCCTGTGGTTCTAATCACGCTTCAGTCACCCAGGTTAGGTATGAGCTTCATGTAAAAGCTGAACCCATGCGGAGTCAATATTTTCACTCACCTCACGTACACCCCACATCACTTTCTCTCTTCGGGTCGTTTAACCAAAGATCTGGCGACTTCGAACAAAAAAATCTAATTTCAATTGATTTTTACTCAAATCGATGTGTTTTTTCAGCTTTCAACTGGACAGCCATCTTCAAGGCGTGGGCGGCGTGTTGGGAAGTGTGCGAAATATCGACGATGTCATATTTGACATGTTTAAAAATGATAACGATTTGGTCTCAGTGGCCAAATTTCTGACCGTAAGTTGGCTTTTTAAATTTTGAATTCCCGCCGACCTTATTAGTCGTAACTGCCGGGTGATATGTGTTTTTCTTGTACTATGCGTACCATTGGTCATTCCTTATGTTTCTGAGGCCTGCTCTCTACAAGTATTAGATATTTGACAAGTAGATTTAAGAAAATGCGCAATTTCAAGGTCCTGAAAAGCTCAGGCTTGAAGAAAAGCGATCCACGTCTGCGTGAAACATTGCAAAATTTCCAACGCGCGCAACGCGAAAGAATGTTGGAAGGTGATGTTATGGATCCGTTCAATTTGGTACTCGATCGGGATACGTTCAAAGCGTACGTACCACAAACATTTCAAATATGGCGGGAAATTCAAATATTTTTGTTTTAGTTGCATTCATGAAAATATCGTCTTGATCACCAGAGCCTTACGCAATCAGTTTGTCATCCCTGATTGGCCAGAATTCTGTCGTCAAATCGAACAAATTTACTTGGAATGTAAAGCGATGAACGATGGAAAGGTGCAAATGCAATTAGACTCTAGAATAACGTTATGATATTTTTCTATTTTATTTTTTAGGTGGCTGATTACATTCCCCAATTGGCAAGGTCGAGCCCTCACTCTTGGGGCGCAGCTGTGTGCACAGTAGACGGACAAAGGTAAGCTGTCAGACTTTAGACATTTGGCAGGAACCGCTTTCCGATTGGCGCGAAATTCAAAAGTGTATTTTTTTCGTAAGGGCCTCATGGGGAGACAGTAAGCAACTGTGGTGCCTGCAGTCGGTTAGTAAGCCATTGACTTATGGCATTACTTTGAATGATTTGGGATCGAAGGAAGTCCATAACTTTATCGGTCAAGAACCATCTGGACGCTTGTTCAATGAAATTTGTCTCGATCATAAGAGTGAGAGAACATTTTTTCAAGGCAATTTCAAAATTTGCAGTGATTTTATTCCAGATCGACCACACAACCCCATGATCAATGCTGGCGCCATTGTTACCGCATCCTTGATCAAAGTAGGCACCAACTTAGAAAATCGATATCGATCGATCGATCGACTGATCGATTGATCGATCCCTGAAAGTTATAAACTACTTCTATTCAAAAATAATACCAAACGGTTCACTGTGAACTAAATGCAGATTCCTGTTGCAGTCGATCAAGAAATGATTGAGTGAATCGATATGCATGATAGATCAATATCTGGACTTAATCACCTTTTGTTAAGTTGTAATCGATATTTTGGACTTTGATCACTCAGTCAGTTTAGACATTTTACATTGACAAAAATGAGAGCTGTATAGCTGTTCAGGCATCCTATTAGCTCATCACATACTCGATCAATACATCTGCTCGGTAGCGATATCGATCTATTGATCAAAACGCAATAATGACTGGCATACATCAGTGAACCAATAATACTGAATTTAAATTTAACGATTAAAATTTCAAAATATGTTTTCAATTTTATCATTCTGTTTGTTAACTCCTGACAACTCAGTGAAACCAATCGAGAAAAGCAATTTTTGTTTTAGCGAGATATGAAATTGGCTGATCGATTTGATTACACTATGAAGATGTACAAGAAGATGGCTGGTGGCGAGCACGTGGGATTTAGTAATACTACGTATGTAAAATTGCAGGATTTATAGATTTTCATGCCCTCCTGATGCTGGTCTGCTGCTTATAGATTTTTATCCGAACGTGAAACGGCCGACAGAAATTTTGCCTTGGCGTATTACATGAGGGAGCATAAGGTAGTGCGTTGTCTCCCTCCACGACTAATATTCCAGAAGCTATACAACAGGTTCATTTTTAGTGCTTTCCTGATGATGTGAATCTCAATGAGACGTTGGATTTGTATTTCCAAGTAAGTAATCATGTTTCGTGACCGCAACGTAATCGGTGCGAAGATGCTCTTTACATTATGGCGAAAGTAATCTTTTTGCTTAGCTATGCTCAATCGAGGTCAGTTGCGAATCAGCTTCAGTGATCGCAGCGACGTTGGCCAACGGTGGTGTGTGCCCAATGACTGGCGAGACTGTACTTAGTAATCAATCAGTGCGCGATGTCCTCTCGTTGATGTACTCGTGCGGAATGTACGACTACTCGGGACAGTTCGCTTTCCGAGTAAGTGACCTCACTGCGTCGCTTACTGCCGATGATAACCCACAATATAGGGTAGATCTCTGGGCGTGGATTCACACTTACTACCCCCCTCGCGACTGAAAGGTACCTCGATTATCAAAAGTCTGCCCACTTTAATGCAAATGTGCACCTGTTCAATTAATTCATATCTATATGCCAACTATGTGCTCTCTTTACTTGGTCACGTGATCCCTGTTCTAATGCAGGTCGGTCTGCCAGCCAAATCGGGTGTGAGCGGGAGTATGATACTGGTCATCCCCAATGTTATGGGCTTCGCACTTTGGTCGCCTCCCTTGGATCGCATGGGAAACACTGTGCGAGGTGTTCATTTCTGCGAGGTATGTCACTTGATTTCACTGTTTTTATATTTTGACTAAATCATATTCTTTAACAGCAACTGATCGAACGTTTTAACTTTCACAATTACGACAGTTTGAATCATGGCGATTCGGATAAGATTGATCCGCGTAAACGCATTGTGGAGGCTCACGGGCAGCACGTGGTCAACGTGCTCTTTTCGGCAGCCAATGGTGATTTGGGGGCCTTGAAACGGTAAGCAACCACTCACTCGTTGATGGGGCAGTGCTCTTTGCAGTGCATTCCTACTGGTATTCTGCATAGGTAAAGCGTGAAACATAAGCGGAGAAGCACCGACTTTTAAAGTACAGTGCATTGAATACTGTAGTGTGCACTCACCACATTTGCAGGTCATACGCCAAGGAAGCTACAGCTAGCGCGGAGACTAGTAGCAGATGCTTCATGGTATTCTATTATCTCACAGAACATCTAGCGTGCACCTGATGTCCAGATTACTTGTCTTCCACCTTGGTCACGGTTGGAGCGAGTGCCCTACGAGGAGGAGCCTAAGCCAGTTTTTTTCTCATCCCGGCATTTTCGTTTTAGCTACGTGTTGCAAGGCGTGAACATGGACTTGCCTGACTACGATGGCCGAACAGCCTTGCACGTGGCGTCGTCCGAGGGTCACCCCAACGTTGTCCGCTTCTTGCTGTATCGTTGCAACGTTCATCCCGACCCGAAGGACAGGTACGATAAATAATGGTAGCACACTCGCCACCTAATTTGGTCCGCGTGCTCTTTTTCAGATGGGGCCACACTCCATTGGATGACAGCCGTCAGTTCAAGCACCCTGAATGCGAGACCATCCTGCTCGATTACATAAAGCACCATCAAGGCAAGGCCAACGGCAAGATCTCGCCTCAACCACCCGACGAGGACGGCGTGGCCGACGGGCTGACCAGTGCTGTTGCTTAGGACGGACTCGAACTAGATTCATCCATCTATCCTAGCTAGCTGATGCGAACTACCATGACGCTGGGATGAGCCATTGGTAATAGGCCAGTTTAGTGCTCAAGTGAATACGCGCACACCAGTAGGCTAATTTTCTTCATTTTATTTTCCATATAATTTCTATATTTTAAAGAGGCGCTTAGCCACATTATTTTCAGAAAGCTAATAAAAATATATCTACTCACAATCGTCACACGAATCTATCGGGTCTAAAAATATTGCTGTCACTTTTTGCCTTGTTTTGCCAATACTTTGTAGCAAGCGGTTGAGTCCGTCCCTGGTTCGAGCCCTAGCATTACAGTAGAGGTCGTTTGTTAAAACACAAAACCCTCGCTGACCTCGAAAGCCTGGCTTTGACTCATCCGTCGAGGTGCTCAGAATGGCGAGATGGGAGCAAAAACGAGGGCCAGTCGCAACCCTCAAACACAGAACACGCACCTGTCATTCATGGAGGAACCCGCTCTCCAACTCGAATATCCCAGGATCAAGAAGAGACGCAACCAGGATTTTCATTTCGAGGCAGTGTGGGAGAGTCGGGACGCTGATTATGAGTCTGATATGTGTAAGTAAACCCAGCATGAATTTTGCATGGAAGCCTACACTACTGTTCAAAATTACTGTATGTTCCACCCTGTGCGCATACTGATGCATTTAACTTCTTGTGCCTGCATCATTGCAGATAATGATCACACTATCATGAAACTTACATCGGTGGAAAGAAAATTTAATGCTGAACAAATCAAAAAAAATTTTTTAGAATCAACAAAACGCCCACACACAGGGTGGAAAATAATTTTGAACAGTAGTGTAGCTCCCACTCGGCTATTAGCTGCGCTTGTTCGCCTACTTGCATGACCAAAAACGTAGTCCTCTGATTACTATATGGCTCAAAACCTGAAAACAGTAAATACATTTTAAAGCCAACGTTTTGGGTCTCTGGATATCTGATTGGCCATTGCTAGTGGCAAAGATGCCTCTCGCATTTAAAAATATGTACAAAAGTGAACTATAGCGACTTTCTTCCCAAACAGGCAGTCTTGTCCCGACTTGGTCTTGTACAGTATCGTCGAGAAAAGGGCATCCCTCTCAGTATCTACAGTACTGTAGACTTGCCAATGCCCAGCCTAGAATGCCTTGTGCTGTCTAGCTTTGGTTTGCCTGCTGGTCGTCCCTGGAATATAAAGCTTCTTTCTAGTAAGCAAAGCAAAGCCCTGTGAAGATAATTGTTGGCCCATGATGGGGCGCCTAGTATATTCGACTGAAAAATATTCCTGACGATGAGTGCAAAACTGCGTTTTCAGTTTCTTTGCTTGTCCCCTTCGGCTCGTTAGCTTAAACATACAACGTATGTACCGGTATATTTCGAGCATTTTCTAAAGAACACCTCTGAGCCCGTTGGCAGAGCCCCAACTGCTGCACGAGCCAGCCACTCGCCATTGAGGCGGCCGGATACAGATAGCGGAAAGGGAGCAACAAGCAAGGAATGTCCTCGCAAGGCGTCACTGGTCGGTACCACGAGGCTGCACGAGAGCCCAATCACTGCTCGACGCAGAGGGCGAAGGCGTGGCGATTTCGATGCACGAGCAACACCGTGCTTACGGATTCATCAGTATGCAGAGGACAAGCCGTCTGGCTGAAGATGCCGTCACGGATGCGAGAACGGTGCTTGGGTGATTTGATATGTACATACTTACTGTACGGTGATTAGGTGCAGGTCTGTTTAGGCGGTGCCATCGCTAAGAGGTCCCTATCGCCAGACATTCGCTTACAACAGGCGCCACGAGTTGATTTGTCCAGGTCTACATACTTCTATCAGGACAATTGATGCTGGTAACGCTCTTCAAATAGGGCAGTTCGAAATCGCGCATTAAAAGATATCCGAGGTACAATATGACAAGCATGAGAGTTTTGAGAGGACCTCTCTTTGCCTTCTGTTACCCTTCAAGACATTTTGGTGATTTGGCATATCATTGACTGCTCTCCGAAGACCCTGCACGAACCTTGATAACGTACCAATTAATATTCCCAGCCAGCACTACCAAGCAGACCGCCTCGAGGAGTAAGTTGGTGGCTCACGATCAGTTGGTCAACGCGCTGGTTCCATATGCGTACTTTGACCAGCCCATCTGGGATGATGTTGGTCGATTCCAGCTGGAGCAGCAGCTTTATGAGTCTGCCTTTGCCATTCTGAAAACTCTGGACGAGAAGGGGCTGATCATTGCGTTGGTAGCTGCTTGATGATGTAATTTTTTTCCACGACTTCCTAAAATGAGAGCATCGTTTAGCTGTTTTTACTGGAAAATCGCTGATCCAATTGTGCTCATACGCACAGCACGGCTGCCCAGCCCAGGTGGCCTGGTCGGGACGTACCACTTCGAAGTGCCTGCACTGCATTCACACATCTCTTACTTCCATGGCCTCGACACAGTTCATCGGAACCACTGTTCGAAACACCTGCTTCGGGCTCCCCTTCGTCCTCCGCCGACACCAGATCTGTCCATGTTACTTTGGGCTGCCTCGAATTCCGTTTCATCCATGCCAGTGCACTAGTGAATGAAGAAACGCCTTTGTGGCGGAAGATGACTGAAAATAAACACTAATGACATGCTAGTACAAGGCAGGCCAATTGTTGCTCGAACACCAACAACGCCGAATCGCAGTTTTCGTAAGTTTTTGGACGATTTCGCCGAAACGGGAAACGCGGGGTGCCATATTATCTACTACAATCGCGCGTCAAAAAAAGAATCGCGTTGAATTCGGAATAACCGTTGTTCAGTCCCAATTTTGAAGTAGACGCTAAAAAGACTACAAATGCGATAAAAGCAGAGGGAAAAACAAAAAGGTGAGTACGAGAAACGTATCCTAGACCTTGAGGGCTCACATTTCACTTAACTTGTATCTGGCTTCCGTCAAGAGATAAGCACAGGTAAAGAGCGTTTGCTCCAAAGCGGTTGCGTAAAGATGCATTCAAACTGTATGAAGAACTTGGCATGGAGACAAAAAATTAGCCGACTTATGGACAAATAAACCACCACAACTCGAAAAGGGAACCAGAAATCTGTCCCTTCTAGAATTTGCGTCATGGAACAGAAATTATAGAGTTAGGACTGTCGACCGGATACACCTCCGCGACATGACCCTAAGCGCGCCTTACTAAGTGCATATCCTGTATTATTTTAAAGCCTATAGGCGTGGTCACATAAGCGGGTCACGTCGACTGACTCCGATATGCGCGAAACCCCCCCCCCCCCCCCCCCCCCCGGGATTATGACAGTTTCGAGAGTCGCCTTCGTCTAGCCTTTTCCGAAGCACTGGCTGTTAGAGCGATACAAGAGAGGCATGTTAGGAAGTGACTAAATGCAGGCAGATATGGCATTTCGCAGTTGCAGCATGGTGTTCCTCTCTGCCCTTTTACTGTACAGCGAATGTGCGAGCGCTTCTTGTCTCAAATACCCCAAAACTCAACACGAGTCCCACAGCGGGATTCCCAGTCACTTATTAGGCGAAGTCCTCAGTAATATGGCGGTCAAACGCGTCTGTACTGGTCGGCCTGGCTTTAACTCTGGCCGCCTGGGAAGTGTTTCCTCTGCGCCTTGCACGCCTGGCAGTTGGCGTGACACCCTTCACCCCTGTGGAGTCGATAGTTAAACGAAGAGATGCCTTATGGGGCGGGAGGCTCTCGAATTCCTGACCCTAACGGGCCACGGGGTGGGTGTGGTTACCTCATGGAGTAACCTCCGACATCGCAGAGTTCTGACCAACACGTTCTTGCCAAGCATGCATCCTGGATGAACCCAGTCGATGGCAAGACAGGGTCAACAAACAAGCCTCCTAGATTGAGGGAAAAGAGCCGAAAGTCGACTCTCCCCTGCAACGACCAGGATGGACAAAAGAAACGCCTGTTAAGCAGGTTTTTAATATTCTCTGAAACCAGGAGCCAGGCTGATTCTTGCTTTGTAGGACATTGCCGCTTGGAACTTTTGGAAGGAGAGCACACCGTGACTAGTTTTGGTGCAAGATCGTACTTGTATATTTAGCAGTCAAGGTGTTTTCGAAAAGCAGAGCGAGATCCCTCTGATCAGGATGCTCGACCATGGCATCTGTCCGTCGATTACACACCAGTACTTTCAGTCGCGATCGCTGTATTTGCCAAGAAGCTGCCGTCAGCGCGAGCCTTATGATATCATACGGCAAGCTCATCCTGTATCGATGGACTTCCTTCCAGTTATCATCCTTGGAATGATCTGATCCACGCGCACTAATTGCAAGAAACGAGCGTCCTGACGTTTAGAGGATGTGCCGACAAAGATAATCACCCAAAGGCTGGAAAGTAGCATTCGCTCAAAAACTATCTGCACCGGCAACAAGCCTACCGAACCGGAAGTGCGCCTCTTGGTGCGGAGCGACGGCGTGGTCCAGAATCACGATCTCAAACGTGTGGATTGGCCGACAAAACTTCATTTTATGATATCCTAGAACTACTGATGACAAGATTGATCAGATGCGCAACGCCACTTGGATTCCCACGCAAGGTTTAAAAATGTTTTGACAATCCTAAGTCTGCTTGTAGTCTAAAAATATGCCTGCGATCACGAATTGACTTTTGCCCGCCCTGATAAGGTGAAATGCCGAGAAGCAGCGGAATCATTAGGAATAAGTTGGTGCGTCATGGGCCAGGTACACTCTGAACCTTGCGTCTACTGGCTAAATACTCATTCGAACTGCGCTAGCTCCAACGGGGGGGGGGGGGCTAATCAAAAAAATCAGGGAACTGGCTTTTGAAAAAAAATCATTGCCGTGTTTCCATTTAACTCATTATGAATACGGCCGGGGCGGATCTCACAATTATCTGGGACGCGTTCCACATTTAGGACGCAGTAGCGTATGAAGTAGGATAGGACTCGAGATGTCCCAAGATCTAGGGCACGTCTTTGCTGACATCTGAGGACACCGCAGCCATCCGTTCATCATAGTACAAGTCCCAGATGATGGTAAAACGATCCGATGATTCCTGATAGAATTGTGCTTGCAGAACATCCCAGGCAGAGGTCAACAGAAAGTTGTAGTACAGTATGAGTTCTCAGTCTTGGTTGGCCTTAGGCAAAAACTAGGGCAGGTCCCTCGGTAACTGAAGTAGTGGAGGGCTCACGTCAGCCCATAAAAAAATCCAGCATCTCACTTACCTGAAAACTGTCCCGATATCTGTTTGAACACCTCTTGAACGGCGGTCGAGTTTCAAATGAACGTGGCGCGGGAACCATTCCGCAGCAAAATAGAATCTGTTTTTTGTTTGAGCATATATTGTTTGCGCGTTGACTTCCTGGAATAAAACTAATATTTTGTGGGGGATGAAAGTTCCCGTTAGAGGGCGCATTCTTGCGTACTTCGCCTTCGACCTTTTCACAAGATGAAGCGATCATCAGTTGGATGGAACCTGTCGTGCATTCCTGTTTACTTTGTTGCTTGTCTCTGATGTGCAGATGTTGGCGATCTGCGCATATGCTTACTTGTTAGTCAGCCGTGCTGGCGATCAATCTGTGCGGCTGTCGTTCAGATAAACATTCCTACCTCGCTCTTATCACTTAGCTACATGTTATTGCACCATCGCTTACTCACATTATAAAAATATTGTCCCAGCTTGGATTTTAACGGTCCTAATCCTGTTGTGCTCATGCCACTGCCCAACTAGCCTGAGTGTCCTTTCACAGGTTATCCCTTACCTTCATGGACACTCTTCCCCTGAACACGACAGCAGCCGTCAAATATCGACCGTACGTCGGATCCCAAGCCACCATCAGATTACGACAGTCCCAAACTTGCTTCGAGATGTCTGCCACACTTTGGTTCTGGAAGACGGCAGTGCCTAAAAGCAAAGCAACCTTATCTATCGGACATTCCATCGCGGGGTCCATGCTTACTGCACATCCATTGACACTGGCGACCACACAGAACAGTCGAGAAGACATCACGCCAGTCACCAAACTTCATCGACAGGAGTCCACAAACTTGACTTTCACAGGCAAGTGAAGTAGTCCTGTCTGGAGTAGGCAGCCATCCCGCTCTTCGCGACAGTTTAGCTATACTGCCATCGATCGGTATACTGCTGTACACAAGTGACAGACAGACGCACGTAGAAACATGCATGCTGCTCTCATCCCCGTATGGCCAGGACTCTGGTGCTAAGCAAGCGGGGTAATCAACATATACAAAACCTTTACCGCCATTTTTGACTTTGAACTTGTTCGTAGAAGGATCATATTTCACTTTATTTAAAAAAGATTTCTATTGATAGCGTTAATTTACTGGTTCAATGGTCCCTAAAGTTTTTATTTGTTTAGCGGATTTAAAAAGACAATCCATACTGTGGATAGTGAAAAACGAGGTCCCATTCAATCATATTTGCCCTGTGTGGTTCAAACAAACTAACAGTATTCAGCAACGAAACCCAGGATAAATGGATGGACGGCTCAAGCTTTAGCTCTAGCGACAAGAAAATGAAGTCAGAAACACTGGCAACATATGAAAAGGAAGGGTGGAAGGAAAAAAGGAATTTTTGATGTTCGATCCTTCCCCCTACCCTGACTTCCAAACTGGTCAGATGATGCTTGATAACTCACAGCGCATCATGCTAACGGACATTGCTTGGGCCAGGAGCTGCGACTAGAGGCCGCAGTTTTATTCTGGCTGAGAAAGCTAGTTTAGGAAACCCGTTACCAGAAGGAGCTGGCTATGCAACCCTTGCTTTGTGAGACATATCAGGAATCCAAGTGGAGGTGAAGTGGAAGACGCCTAAAGAGTAGAGTGGGAAAACTGGTTCTTAAACTCCAGTCCCCTTCTCGCCCAGTATCATCCTTCGACGCTGACCTTGGCGAATGTGCTCCTAGTGGAGCCGTCATAGGGAGCCTGTCGTTAGAGCTGGTGATGCTGGCTGACTTGCCGAACATTTGCTAGATTTGTGCCCAGGTTTACCTCCTTTCGTTTTCTGCTTTGCCCTAATCAAGGCGAAGGTGCACAAATCAGCTGGCCAAGTCCTCACGGCCCAAAATGGCATTATTTATACAACGTAGACCTGCTAGACCGAACTTGCCAAACGAATATATTATGCATTTGTGTGCCGAAGAACGAAGGGCAATAGGCTCAGGCAATAGGTCGCCTGGACAGTTACTGCACGTGATCCCTGCAGCCGGTAAACATCCTGTGAGCAGAGATAAGAGGCGTGGTCGGACCGATGGGTCCTTGCTGTTAGGGTGCGCGGAGGATGTGATAATAGTTGGTCATCTGTTGCTAACGCATTGTGTGAAACGCCAATAGGCACGAATGTTGGAACGATGCTTCAGAGGCACGATATGCACTAGTGACTTGGTGTTACCACTTCATCAAACGCAGGTTTTCAGTAAACACGCGCATCAAGCTCGGTCCTAGCGTCTGCATCCCATCAGTTTGCCATTCATGCTCCATCTACTTGAACTTGAACTTAGGCATGAGAATTGTAGAGGCATCCTCACTCCGCCCAGTGATTGCGAGTTTCCTGACTTGCTTCTCCCAAACGTGGGAGCTAAGTGAGACAAAGGTCACGAGGCACTGATCAGGCGCGAGGTAGGAATCATCGATTGGTCAAAGTCGCTTAATCTCAAGTTTTGCATGATCAGACTCAACTGTGGGTAGTTATGTATCGATCCTTTACGCACCCATTTCAGCTTGGAATGTGGTCTTGATGGATGAGGCAATAATAGGCAAGCTCGCCGCGGACCATTCAGGCTATTGCACGAAAGCCCTCGTGCAGTACAGGATAGTGTATGCATTTACATATTACTACTAACACGATCTGGAAACTTATTCCAAGAGCATAGCTCTTATTGCGACGTCGCGCAAGCAGAACAGATGGGACATTGAATATCACGTCATTCAATACGGGCGCACCGGGTCACACTGATGCAGCAGTTGAGAATTCCACTTGGTTTCCCTCCCGCCCGCAGCTTTATCAGTATCTTCTTGCGGTAGTATCAGTATCTTCTTCTTAAGCTTGCTAGCGGCCTTGTCTGTCGGAGTGACTCTGCTGGAAACGACAAGGATCTGCAATACAGGCATTATGGCAAGAAAGTCGCTTACCCTTCACCCTTCTCTTCCATTTTCCCCATCACCTCGCCAGCCAGCGGTGTCAGAATCAAGCGGGTAATGAACAAAACGATCAAGCTCATTCCTCTTCGTCGGTGAGCATGGAACACGAACTGACCATGGCTCGCACTCGCTCTCTTTACATATGCTTACTGTCAGACCCTGTTATTATATGGCACAAACAACAGGAACGACGTGTACTCGATGTGATGACAGCTACAGGTCATAAGTCGTTAGGAAGGACGTTGAAATATGGAAGCTACTTATCGATTACTACTTTAGGTACTAATCACTGAGGACTATCATACAACCCGTTATCGAGAAGTATCGTCAGTAGGAAGCTAGTAATTAGGTAGCATTCCTGCTATCGGGCAAGTCTTCCTACTATTATCCAGAATCATACGACTGGCCTAAAGTAATTGCACGGAAAGGAGCAGTCTGACGTTTATGGGAAGCGTTAATTAAGATACTATCCACTGCTTGAGCAGAAGCGTTCGCTCATAAACTAGCTGCATGAGCAACAAGCCTACCGAGTCGGAAGTGCGGCTCCTGGTACCGAGCGACACCATGATCCAGAATCACGATCTACATGATAGTTGGCACAAAGTTGGCAAAATTATGAATCCATTTTATGATCACTTTGTTCATGAGGCAATGCTTTGAACACTTTGCACCATTTCCTCTACAACTGCTTCCCTACGACAAGGCTGCTCAGCCCCGATAAAGAGTACTCACAGAAACAGAAATCTTCTGGCCGCTAGAGAGAAGCTAGTTAATCAAGGGGGACATATTGCTTGTGCCAAGGGGGTCAAGGAAGGGGGGGAATACATGCATGTAGTGCATCTTTTAAAATTCCTGCTAGGACGCTGTTTCGAAATTCAAAAAGGCTGGTTTGATTCCTCGACGAGACGAGATTTAAAAACTATTCCCCTAATATTCCTATATCAGCTGGGACACGTCTGAAGTTTAGGGCTGATAGTGATGGAATGTGATTGGAATTAAGATTTTCAAAGATGTACGTCACGTCTTTGCAGACGCATCTTAGGACATCGCCTATTATCACGGTGCTATGGGCATCCTAGATATACGTGTCCCAGATGATAGCGTGTGATATTGTGCCCGTAGTGTGTCCTACACAGTGGAGCTGCAGAATAAGTTCTCTTTCCCGCGGTGTCGCAGCGTTGCTTTGCACTTGGAGAGAAACTAGTGGAGGCCCCTGGGTGACTGCAAAGAAGAGTGTCCAACCCACACAAAAACCCAACACGTTGCTCACCCATTCAGCCGTGCTGACTGACCTGTGTGTGATTTCTAACAAACATTCTTCGTCACGACTCCTATCAGCCATCTGTCACTGCAACCTTGCTACCTCACGAGATAAAAATATTTGGCCCTAAAACATTAGAATTATGATCAGCACGGCTAATTATCGTCCTGATCCTATTGCTTATCCCCACAGCTGGGTGCCTAACAAGCCCAGCAGCACTTTCACAGTGATCCCTCACCTTCATGGACCTTCGCCTGAACACGACGGCAGCAGTCAAATATCGACCGTACGTCGGATCGCCAGCCACCATCAGATTACGACAGTCCCAAACTTGCTTCGAGATGTCTGCCACACTTTGGTTCCGGAAGACGGCAGTGCCTGAAAGCAAAGCAATCTATTGCACATTCCATCACGGTCTGCTCACTCTGCATCCATTGAGACTGGCGACCACAAAGAACAGTCGAGTAGGCATCACGCCAGTCACCAAGTTTCACCGACACGAGTCCTCAAAATTGGCAGCAACAGTCAAATAAAGTCCTGTGCTGAGCACTCAGCCTTCCTGCTCTTCGCGACAGTTAGCTATGCGATCGATCGGTACTGCTGGCGCTACACAAATCGACAGACGCAGGTAAAAACAGCCATGCTGCTTTCATCCCCGCCAGGACTCGGGTGCTAAGCAAGCGGGGTAATCAACATGTACACAACATTTCCCGCCACTTCAAGTTTGAATCTATAGCTAGCGGTGGTTTAATGGTTTTGCGGGGGAGGGGGGGATATGCTAACGCGCTTGTAGCCCCTATGATGTAGCGGATATGAAAGAATGTCAAACATCTACTCGGAGGTGGCTTTGCGCAAGGGAGCGCCAAAAGACGAATCTGCGGAGCGAGTTCAAAAAGGTTGTCGCTTGACCACATTTTAATTGCAACTGTACAATCAATAATTTATTCCTTTTCGACATATCCTTAGATCACTCCTTGATAATTGAACGATGTTAAAAATTCATGAAATTAATAATTTCATGCGCCTACCTCCACAGAGATGACAATATTTCAAGAACGCGTGAGTGGATCTGTGTGATTTCTTGCATGGGTTCTTGCAGGTAAAATAGTTACAGTATCTTTTTTGTCAATGGCACCAGCAGCATGCCAGGCATATTGCTCCAATGAGGCACACACTAAAAGGCAGGGTCGGGAAGCCGGAAGCAGGCCGGACAACGCCTTCTCCTTGCTGAAATGCTAGTTTTTCGCATGATGTCTTTGACTAACAATAAGGCCCTATTACTGGAGAACAAGGTGTAGCAGCAGTTTTGAGTTGATCGCCTCGTGATCTCATATATTCGCCTGCCCCTCACACTTATGGGTTGCAAGCCACCATCAGATTACTGCAGTCCTAAACTTGCTTCGATATGTCCACTACACTTTGGTATATGGCAGTACCTAGAAGCAAAGCCCCTTCTTCCAATTCTCCGTCATGGTTCCCTGAACAACATCCATCGACATTCGTGACCGCAGAACAACCGAGCAGATGACGCCAGCTGCCAAACTTCGCAGGCATGCACTTATGACCGTCGTCAGTCGCGGGCGAGCGGGAGAAGAATTGATCTTTCATGGCAGGGAGACACCAACGTTGCGGATTGATGTCTCATCGTCAGCTGCGAGCATTTTCACCGCTTGCCCTGCTCCCGCTGGATTTTTTGTCCCGCCTCCTCTCCTTCGCCAACCGATCACACGCAGCCATCCTGCCCACCTGCACCAAGTGAGAAGGTACTTGTTGTTCAGTCTCTGCCTATGGCCGAGGCGCGGGTACTGAAGGTACAAGAATTTTGCTGAACACATTCTTATCTCACTATTTACGAAAAGTTTGCCTCTCTTACATGAATAAGCGTTCGATGGCAATACTGCATCAGAGAATTTACTCATTCTATTCGGATTCATCATCTAAAGTGGACTGAAGGGGAAAACGGTGCGCAGCTTTTGCTAGCGGAACGACAGAGATGTGAACAATGCAGCATTCTTTTGCATCGCGTAGCGGACATGTCAGCACAGTAAAGCCCCGGGGCCTCTGGCGGTGAGCTGGAGATGCAATCGCTGACACCATCGAGGTGCCTCACGATGAGCCTTCACATGATCAATTTCGAGTGACGACTATTTATCATTTTAAAATTGGCTTATAAATTAACCGCATTCACGAAAAATCGGTCAAAACTTCTGGTGAGTCGGTGCTTTGTCTGTCCGAAGCTGGAAATTGTGAATACACGCACAACACGATTTCGCGTATGCTTTCTAATTTCAGCTAGTGATTGAGTCACTTTAAGAAAGCTAGAAAAAAAATACCCATCTGTCTACGCGGCCCTTCACAAATTTAGCGGTCTAACAAATCATTGCTAGCTGTCACAGAGCCCAAAACAGAGTCACATCACTCTTTGTTCGTTGGCTGCACTCCTTCCTCGAACTCCCCTTCATCCTCCGCCGACGCCACCTGATACTGTTGGTACTCGCTGACCAAATCGCTCATGTTACTTTGGGCTTCTGTGAATTCCATTTCATCCATGCCTTCGCCAGTGTACCAGTGAAGGAAGGCTTTGCGACGGAACATGACTGAAAGAAAACGCTGCTGATACGTTGGGCTACACCAGTGCAACCCTCGTGTCTGGTAGGCAATAGCGAGTGGGAGAGAGTGGGTCTCTCCTGGCTGGGAAACGTCAACCCGTCAGGTTGATGTTTCAGCCATAGCTGTAAGACTTACCTGCTCCAGTCGGAGTGTTTGTCCCGCCAACACTCCCTCCTATGCCCTGTCAGGTTTGGTTACGCCAGGGTGGATTTCACTACTGTTCTACGCGCGCGCAGATGCGTCCCAAATGCACGAAGCCTTTACAGATTCTTCTAAACGTACAGTCACAGAAAACTATAGCAAAAAGGTTTTGGCGTCTCTCCCACTTTACTGATCAACGGCGTGGCGATTGCCCCGCTATGGCCAATTGGCTAGCAGTGCTATGCTGGGTCCAACTATGAGTATTCTCCTTCGAGGAGTCCCAGCTCTTCCTCTCTTGATTGGGAGTATGCCTGACCGATTTTTATCACTTTTTTGCAGTGGCCTGTCATTGCTTTTGTTCTTGGTTCTTTCGATGAAGAGAAGGGTGCATGTTCGTAATCCATGACTGAGCAGCCGCTAGAGAGTCAAAGTATGAAGAGGTTGGCTCGAAGACAACCAGTTACCCGACTTATCTAAGGACCAAGCTTATTGGACAGGCGACCGGTAATAAATGTTTTGAATAATAAGAGAGACAATCCCGTGACAGGAAAATGTCAGCAGGATACACCTCCCTTGGATCCGTGACACCCTACGCGATCCTCTTTCGAAGCGCAGTGAGGCCTGGAGGCGTGGTCATGTACTGTAAGCTTACATATCGAGCGATAGGTATCGAATGGGAGGGTGCGGCCCTGCTACTTCGTGCCTGTTTGTGTGTGTGTGTGCCTTTGGTGGCCCTCTCATAATCAGTCGGGATGGCAGGGCGGCCACTTCACACAGATACAGAGCACTTCACAGTTTCGTACCACAATACTGTATTTCTCTTTGCACTCTCACAGAGAACGAAGTAAAAGTCTTCCGACTGATCGTAAGCACTCGCACGTTTCTCAAGCGAGAAAGCGATAGAGCAGATCGAACACCCTGTCATCCAATGCGAGCACAAGGGGGTCATACTGATGTAGCACTTGAGAATGCTACTGGGCTTGCGCATCTTCATCACCATCTTCTGAAACTTGGTGAGGGGCTTGCCTGTCGGAGCGAGCCTGATAGGAGCAGGAATTTTCAAAACTGACCTATTGTGGCAAGAAAATCGCTTACCCCTTGTCCTGATCGTTCAACTTCCCCGCCGCCTCGCCAGCGAACGATGTCAGAACCAAGCAGACGACGAGCAGAGTAAGCAAACCCATTTTGACTCAGGGAGCAAAGGACAAAAACTGACCAGGCATACCCGTCATCTTGCTTATATGCTCGGATCCCTGGCAACATTATGGCCCTAATAAGTTCAAAGTAAAGAAAACGAAATTACCCCCTGATCAGAACGTTGAACCAGGCTATCTGCCTGCTGATTGCAATCCGGATGCCTTCAGTTTGCGATTATCATATTATCGAGACATATTATTACCAAGAAGCTGCCGTCAGCAAGAGCCTTCTAATTGCGCTGATGAGAGCACATCGGACGATCCGGTCCACGTACACTAATTGCAAGAAACGATCGTTCTGACGTCAATAGGAAGCACAGACAGTCCACGACAGAAGCGCTCGCTCAAAAACTGACTTGCTGCATTGCCAACTCGCAACATCAGGACATGTGCGGATGGACAGCATTGTCCAAACTGACGATCTGTGACACGCAGATTGTTTGATTTGACCAAACTTTCTCCAGTCCTCCTACACATCTTGGCATTTAATGCGTTTTGGGCGACCCTCTCAAGAACGGGAAATGCCTAACAGAAATAAACGTTGTTTGAACAAAAGTTGGGGAGGCGCGCTTCGTTCTCACTAGCCAATCACGACTAACCCTCGGACCGATTAAACAATCACCTAGGACACGTTCGAAATTCAGGACGACGAAAGCGCTATGAAATCAGACAAAACTTAAGATGCCCAAAGAGAGAGCATTTCTTTGCAGACACAACTTAGGACATCGCAAGTCATCCCTCTTATCATTGTGCTACGGCTGTCCCAGATTTACACTTTTTAGATGCGGGATGTGTAATAGGCGGAATAGCCCTACATTGGAGAAGATACCGCGGGGAGCGGATGGACTCAAAAACCCTCCAGGCAGGTCACCTAGTCGTAGGTGCCCGAGACATCAACCCGACGGCTTTCGGCCTCGCTTGGAGGAGCGTATCCAGCGGCCAACGATGGCAACTGATACGCTGTATGCGGCGGCCAGTCAAGGCAACCACATACTCCTCCGCGTATAAGGCGGCCAGTTAAGGCAACCTGATACACTATCTTCTCCACAGGCCAAACACGCCTACTACAGATGTCCTACGCAGAGGTCAACAGGGATTCGCAGTGCGAGTTCGGCTTCCC